>CALSBV010010890.1:2623604-2658941 GCA_943590825.1 Bovichtus diacanthus | reverse complement strand
TGTGTGTGTGTGTGTGTGTGTGTGTGTGTGTGTGTGTGTGTGTGTGTTACTGCTCTAACATATCATACCGTCCATTCCAGGTTCTCCGCAGATGGCAGAGAAGCACAAGCATTCCAGAGAAAATGCCTGTCTGTCTCCACGAGAGCGACCGGTCAGCGCCATTTTCCCCAACCCCCTGGACCCTGCACAGGTTAACAGACACACGCACACACACCAGACGGATATGTAAGCTGTGTTCCACGTGTGGCGTCATGTTGGCCTTTAGCATATTAGCATATCCAAAGAATGGAACTATAGAGTAATGCAGTGGGAGGAGGTATTTCAGGCACCACTGCTTTTTCTCCAGAGACAATCTTTGTGACTCACAGGTGAAGCACTTCCACGTTCCACAGTTGAAAGTGCAACGCTGTATATAAAAGCGTAAAAGGGAGAAACCAACCATGACTCCCAAGGTGCATTTTTGGCAAGAAACATCCAGTCACCAAGCTTTAAATTCTGTGGGTTGAAGATTACAGTGTTGAGAAAACTGATAATACATTTATACACAACAATACATAATACACTATGTTTCTGTGTTTTGTTCCCCAACAACAAAGTGTTTTGAATTCAATACAGCTCTTCTTCTCCATAGCAACGGCGGCCAAGGCTCATGGGCTTTGTAGCAATGAGAGCCTCTGTTTTTTATATAAAGTAACATTGAGAATACAAAATGGGGGAAAACACTCCTTGTACTGAAAGCAGATGGACATTTCCACCCTGGGTGTGCTTTTTTTTCTTCTTAGTGTCGTAATGGAAGAGGAACACTAATTTCTTTCTCTCACTTCTCGCTCTTACAGATGGTCGCGTCTTTTTGTAGTCGTGCTCACTCGGCCTCACCTGTCTTCCAAATGTGTGATCGTGTGATTTGGAATAAGACAAAATCCCTATATGTTTTGTGGCTTTGCTCCTGATACTGTCGGCATGTTTGCTCAACACTGCAGCCGTGCATAATGTGCATGCTGGGGCAGAAATCAAGGTCTTCTTTGTATTACACAGCATATCTCACTTCTGTCTTTGGAAAAAAAAAAGTGCCTACACATGCTGTGAGGCCTTTTGTAGCTGAGAATTGCATTTTTCAAGAGCAGCAGTCCAGCTTTGGCTCATTCTCAGTAAAAAAAATAAAATAAAATTCCAGTCCAGCGAGAACAAGAGTCAACAAGAAGAACATGGTATTGCAG
This sequence comes from Bovichtus diacanthus, assembly GCA_943590825.1. Taxonomy (NCBI): domain Eukaryota; kingdom Metazoa; phylum Chordata; class Actinopteri; order Perciformes; family Bovichtidae; genus Bovichtus; species Bovichtus diacanthus. The sequence goes on along the minus strand of CALSBV010010890.1, from coordinate 2,657,724 downwards.
TGTCTGCTCGAGCTGAAGAGTGTGTAACGCAATCACACTCTCCATCCTCGGTGACGAAGCTTCTGAAACATCACGCGTTTGTTTTTACAAGGCCTCTCATCTCTTATGGTCAGCGCTACCATAATCGAAAGAATCGTTTCATGTCTACAGATGAATAGCTGTCGGGAGGCCAGGCGATTATTTCGGACTTCAGAGCAGCGAAGGACCAGCTGTCAGCTGCTAATGGAACATTGATTATTAGAAACATTGATCTCTTGTATCATTGACTAACTGAAGCAACATGGTGGAAAAAAAAAAAAAAAGTCTTTGAGGATGGAGGGGGAGCGCTCACCCGCTCCATCAAATATCACACCGCTAGACGTAAAGGTCATTACGCATTCAACACTGTTTCTCCCTGACTCTGTTGTCAATTCTATCGAATTTTTGAGGGAGAGATTTCACACCTTTTGGTATTTATTTTAACCGTCCAATATTCAATTATTCCTCTCCGCGTTAACGCTGGCATTTACCTGTGTTATCTGAAATACACTGTTTCACGCTGCACGTATTTGACGGTCATTTGGACTATTTCTTCTGTGTGCAGAGAGCTGCTCCTCATCAGATAGGCGATACCACTTTACCAAGGAGTGACCCCAACCTCTCGGCACCAGACAAAGGTAAAACTCTTTTTTTTAGCTTTCACGCTCTTCTCTTCCATACACTATCCACATTAAACTGTATTTAAACACATTAAATACAGTCTCACCTCGCAGGAAATCCCCTCCAGCAGAATAATGTACGGCCAAAGTGCGGTGTGCAGTTTTACATTTTTTTACATTTATTGCAGTAATGCAGGAGTGCTGCAGCAGTAATCTCCTCTTATTACTCAGCGTCTCTTACGCCGACGTCCGGGGCGGCGGTCATCCGTCCAGACATGCTGTGTGTGTGTATCCTGAGGAGCTCCCTGAAGCAGCTGTGTGAAGACAAATGCTTCCAGTCACTCTGCGGTCAAACTGTCACACACACGCACAAAAACAAACCATTTCCTCGCACACACACAAACATGCTGGGCTAACCAGACGCTCTGTAAAATGCAGCTTTTCATCTTCCCTTATCTTAAAAAAAAAAGTAATAAATGGCAGGTAGTATTCCCGCATCTCTGATGGACATGTGTGACATTTATATGTATGAGTTCATATCTATTATGTAAGCCCCCTTGTTGTCGTTTTGCCCAGCATAGTCGAGGTAGAGATGCACATTTCTTGCATTTCCTGGAGAAAATGCGCCTGTGAATTGAGACTGAAAGCTGAACAGTTGGATCGCTTTTGTCTGAACTTCGGCAAAAGCGAGTGTAAAATGCACACGTGGAATGTGTTTCCGAGCATCAGCGCTGCTCACTAACTCTTTGTGACATAATTAGGGAGGATTGGAAGAGACACTGTAAAACAAAGAGTGAAGAGTGTGGATGTGATGGCATCCTTGTGACTCGCACACAAGCGCACACCTTTCCATGTGATTCCAGTGAGAGATGGGTGAACTGCCACAATATGGTGACATGACACCTCTACGCATACGACAATGACGTACGGTGCTAGAATTTACACAGAACCCGTGATTGTATAAAAGTGTTGTTTGTCACATCTGCTTTGAACCATAAATTATAATTCCAGTTACCAAATATAGTGCTAATAAAATATGACGCTGCCAAGACTAGTTTGCAGTAAAATGAAAATAAAGCGGCTACTTTAGAGCTTTAAGTTTAAATGACTGTGACCTATAATAACCTAAAATCCTTTTTGAATATTGTCAAAACAATACTATGAAAGACGGATAAATGGAAATATGAACATATTACTGTTTTAATTCAAAGTCTGTGACCTGCAGGCATCTGACCTTAAGCAGCATCGTGCCTCTCTATATCATGTCTCTGCCAGTAATGTTCATGTTATTGTTTGGAAGAAATAAAGAAACCCATTTGCCGTCTACAGTCTCTCTAAAATGCACAAGAGGGACAGGATAAGAAATAAGGAAAAAAAGCAACAACAAAACAGCTGGGGCACGTCAAAAGATTGAGACACAGAGAATTCCAGGCAGACATAATCTTAAAAAAATGCATACGAATAGAAGTAAATCAATCAAATGTCAAACTGTACACAGAGCACTGCCCTGGTGATCAAAGTTCATTTGCGCTGACCTCCATGATACACATCCAAGGGAGTACAATGGCGATGAAGGACACAATGAGGTCCCAGACTTATGTCACTCTCAGGCCTTACTGGTCCTACTTTGGATTCAAACACATCTCAAGCGTTGCATTAGAGCAGAGGAGGATACCAGAAAAACGTATGCGCTTTTGGTGTGAAGCCAGTGTTACTGCAGTTTCTCTCCGCAGGCCACAATGTCTTCTCAGTGCATCACAATCAACTGATTATCCCTCATTTGTTTCCGGTTATCATACCAACCATCTGAAATGTGTTTCTCCATGTTGTCTAGTGTGATCCCATAACCTGTTGAGTGACTTGTGATGTTTCTGTGTACTGTAAGTGAGACCCACACCCAGTAGCTGGAGCCTAGACAGTGTCAAAGTGGGCGCTCCATCATTCTCTGATTCTGTGGGCAAATTGCTTTGCCCTCCTGTACCTCCAAGGCCACCATACTCAGGTAAAGTGGCCCATTGTGGTGAATTCGCCGATGAAGAATGATACTAATTTTCCACTCCGACTTTTGACACCTGGTGCTTCCTCCTCCTACAATGACATTTTCCCATCTGAGGCTACTGTTTCCTGGCTTGCTGCTCTTAATATCACCCACACACCTGATGATTTTCTTTACTAACCGGCTTGAAATGCTGATATTTGCGGGTATGAGTTCAGCTGTGAACAAAGTCTGAAAGTCTGTGGATTAAGAGAGGGCTGAAGTCAATCCCAATTCAAATTCCAGTCAATTCCTGGATTTGTGTTTTTTTTTTTCTTTTTTCCCCCCTTTCAGTCTCCCAGAGAAATGCATGTCATTGCATTTCAACAGCATTCGTCCCCACCATCAACTCAAGCTGTATTTTAGTTGTTTACTTATTTACAGATGCAACAGACTTGACTTACTCCTCAGTGCTTTCTGATGTATTGTACTGCCCAGCAGCGTAATAAGCAGATGGAGTGTTTTTCCTCCCACTATTTGTGCCCTCGTTGCATAGTGCAGTAACAGCTGTTGGATGTAGAAACAGCTTAAGGCAGTCTGAAGGACCTGCACAACATCAGATCTGATTTGATTCATTGATGCTTTAAGGCAGCCACTGGCCCTCTCAGCTCCATGTGTGTGTGTTTGCATGACTCACGCTGTGTCATCATGGTGAACGTAAGTAAACGGTCCTCTAATTTGAATTTGCCCTCTTTTCTTTTCCCCTCTCTCTCTCATCTGCTTGTCAGCAGGCTCCTCGGCTAAAAACATGAGGTCGCAGTCTCCTGTCTCCGCGTCCAGATCGCCGCAAAAGGTTGGTTCTGCTTCTGTCACTCACTTCCGCCATCTGTTTGGTTTGAGGTTTGGGCATTTATTTTTTGGTACTTTCTTTTTCTCCCTGAGACAGCCTGACCTTGCTTAGTGACAGCCTCGGGGGGCCTTTATCCTTCACCGCTAACGTCTTACTGGCCAGCTCCAGGGTCCTTTTCCTGCTCCGTGTCAACCCGAGGCCCGGGAGCTTTGCATTACTGTTCAGTCGAGCTGCTAACTGCTCCAGTGCTGCTGATTTTGTAGTTTTTTTATGACATGCCTGTCCCAAAGAGGACCCAAAACGGGACTGGCTGGAGGGCGCTCATCGTATTAGCTAAATGTACAACGGTAACAACCGTTCTCCACTGTGTTTAATTGGAGCTCTGAGAGAAGGTCACCTGGCCTGCATGCCAAAAATATGATGCCCAACCACATTTATTCAACTTCACTACATGTGCTGAATGTTCCCTCCGCTATTTCTCAACTGAGATGTTTTGAAACAAGCTTTTAACACCTCTGACCTCAAGTGTTTCAATGTTTATCTGCAGTTAAACTGATTACTCTTGCTTTGTCTGCAAGCTCTGATTTGTTGTTAATGAGCCTCTTAGTAGTTCATACCAGTCTGCATAAGCAGGAGAGGTGCGGGAAAGGTTAACTAAGCGTTGAGTGAGCTTTTAATGAGGGGTAAAAAGTTGTTTTGTCTCCTGCTAACTGTTATCTTCTTTGTGGGCTTGTCACAAGCGACAGTGCTAAGCTCCTCTGCTTTGTCGCGGGTGCGATGTGACAACGACCGAGAGTGCGGTTGTTTGTGCGTGTTCGTGTGGACCGTGCGTGTGAGGTGGAAGGAAATGGAGAGAATGGCTCTGGAAGCCAACGTGTGAGTGACAGCCTGGCGCTCAGCATGCCCTGTCAATCAGATCTGTGCGCGTGGTTAGGTGTGTGCGTGTTGTGGCTATAGAAGAGGCCTGGGGCGAAGTACCAAGCTGCCCATCACAGCGCAGCCAGAGACGGGTCCTCCGTGGACTTCCAGCAGGCCACATGTTCTGGCACACACGGCGAACACACACAGTCAGTGCAGCCAGGGGCCCATTACCTCACCAGAAACCCCAGGACAGTAGTGAACAGCAGACATGGTGCCAGTCTGACAGGGCTGCACTTACTCATCTGCAGATGTAGAAATTATATTTAGTGGTTGCCTCTCTCTGGAGAACTGGGTCAGGAGTTTAAACTGCTTGTCAGCACTAAATGAAATGCGTAGATTTCCGTCATGCTCGGCCCAGATGTGAAAAGGCTTGTCCAGTCGTGCATGTGGAATTGATACGTCTCTTAATGCGTGCCCCCTGTAGCATGAACAATACAATCGTACTGATCAATTGTATACGCCACTAGAGCCAATTAAGTTTTAGCAGATATAATAGCAGCATGGTGTAATTGCTTAGAAAAACATTTTGATGAGTGATCAGGTTTTTGAGGGCTATAAGTGCGCCATATTGTGTTTTTTCGTCTCGGTGCACAGGGCCGGTTGATGGAGTGTAAAATGCTGGCCCTCTCAATCTGTTCACTGACTCTCCCTTTTGTTAAAGTATTTATCGTTGCTGTAGGGCTGTGTCAGCACACATGTTGGAGACAGCCGAATATGGGATGCATACAATATGGTTGCATGCTTCCCGTGATTCTACAATAACACCACATTATGTTGTGCACTTTTTTTCAGACTAGTTTTTGCCTCCTTGTGAAATGCTGGATATTTTCACTTCAAATGAAACAATCTGAAAGGGAAAAAAACTAAACTTTGGTAGAAATTGTGGGCAAACGAGTAGAAACGGCTTCACGATCTAATGATCAGTTTCATTATCGATTAATCTACTGATTAGTTTATCCATGAATTGATTAATTGTTTGGTCTAGGAAATATCAGAAAGCCTTCACAACTTCTTGGAGCCCAAGTTGACATCTTCAGACTGCTTGCTTTGCTCGACCAACGGTCCAAAGCCCAAAGACATTCAGTTTACTTTAGAGCTGAAACATGTCGGTCATCATTCGTTGTCGGGGGAAATGGCATGCACTCTCTCGTTCCAGCTTCTAAAACGGTCTGTTTTCTGTGTATCATTTTTCAAAATTGTTTTTGATATTTCACAGACGAAACCAATTGATCAAAAGTTAATGAGAGCGATCGATAATTGTTACTTGCAGCCCTAGTTTGCTGTTACCGTGAGACAAAGAAAAGCAGCGAATCATTAAAGTTGAGATGCAGAAAACATGTAATGTTTGGCATTTATGGTTAGAATAAGAAAAAGCTTTTCGGATGAATTGATTATCAAAATGGTTGCCAGTGAATTGTTTGGTTGTTCAGCTAATCCATTTATCGACTAATATCTTCAGCGGCTTCATTTCAATGGGTCAAAAGCCAAACAGGTTGTGAACCACTACAATGAGAATCACATTGTGATGCATGATTTTCTTTCCATTCTTTCTCTCCCTCTAGACCACAGTGCCACCTTTCACCCCTTCGCCCACCGAGTGCCAGTCCACCAGCTTGGTCTCCAGCTCGCCCGTCCTCTCTGGCAGCTACAGCAGTGGCATCTCCTCCCTCAGTCGCTGCAGCGTGTCGGAAGCTTCGGGCACCGAGCTACCTGCAGGCGACCACCCGCCCCACCCGCTGCCTCCTCCCAGCACCTTGCCAAACTCTGTCTCCAGCAGCTCAGACGAGCCGATCCGCAGAGAGAATAAGACACCTCCCCCCTACAGCGTGTATGAGAGGAACAACCCCCGCAGGCCTGTGCCGCTGCCCCACAGTCTCTCCATCCCCCCACAAACGGACCCCCCGGCCCTGCCACCCAAGCCTCACCAGCTCCGCACAGGCAGCATGAAGCTGGACGGAACCTCCGACCCGCGAGTCCCCAGACCAAGGCCTCTGCCCAGGAAGGTGTCCCAGCTATAGGTGCTGGTTCGGGTCCAGGTCTGGAAAAGAAACACACTGGCGTATTTTGCACTTTTCTACTGGGCACTCACTTGTTTTTTTGTGACCTTCAGTTTGGCATTCCTGACCTACACTCCAATAAAAGACACAGGCCTAAAGATTAACAGGCAGTCAACAAAAACACAACTGAAGAAACTGTCAAATAATGAAAGTTTCTTTTTGTATTTACTAGAGGGCATTGCATTGACTTTGACTTGGTCATTCCGCACTTTTATCTCTAGTATGTATATTAGGTCACCACGGTGACGGTCCCAAAATATGTTTACCAGAACAGTCTAGAAAAACACAGTTTTGATAGATGTAATAATCTCAAATATATGTATATTGGTATACATGAGAATTGTTTTTGCCTTAAGTATTGGAAACAGAGTCTTTTATCCGTGAGTCTTGCACGTTTTTGTTTTATTTTTTAAATGACTCCGTACATTTGTATACTGTATGGCTTAAAAGGTGCTAGAGACTTCGAGTATGCATTTCAGTGAAGTGTAGTAGAAACGGGTGTGTTCCCATAGTCATATCCACACAAGCAATGGTACAAAAAAAAAATCAAGATTCAATGAAAAAATGATGTAATACCTGCCATCTTTTAGAATTCGGGCGAAAATGACCTTTATATGCAGTAATTTCAAAAGTTTGGTAACTCCACATGGTTCTATGTAAATCTGAAAGCTAAAGAGGTTTTCAGTGGGAAGTTGTCACCTTAACAAACCACTCTAATGCCCTTTTCTCTTTGGAATTTTAAAATCAGTCTTTCGACTTACCAAAAATGACCCCCATTAAGAATGAAATCATGAGCCTGGACCAAACACGCGGGAAAACGTTGATGCAATTGCATGCTTAGAAGCTGGACTTTGTCTTTTGACCATTGTCATTTATGTGAACACACCCTATCCCTCCTGCATGATGTACATGACAACAGATCTTTAGGGGGGGGTTAACAAGTATTGTGCCAAAGGAAAATGTACAATGTGCCGTAAAGAAACTTTTTTTTGAACTGTGGCCTGGTATCAACAAGCTTGGAAATGCTCAACTGAAAAGACACTTTTAAGAAAGAATTTTAATGTGATTTTACCCAAAAATCCAAATTGAACTGTAATCTACTTATCAGATGTAACTCAAGACAAGCACAAACAAGACTTTATCATCTGTATTACGACCAGTACTGTTATCATGAACTCTCTATTTGACAAAGCAGTAATTGGAACAGAGTTTTCACTGTCAGCAGTCACCTTAAAACACACACGGACTGACACTCTATTGAAGAAATATTTACAAACTAATCATTGTCAAATATTTGTACAGTTGAGATTTACTTTGTGTTTGAATAAAAAGATGGACGTGAGTTGACTGTTCTATAAATAGTTGTTCAGTTCAACCACATTGCGTTGCTGCAGTGAAGTAATTGTTCTGTGGCAAGCACCTTTCACATTGTTTTGTAAAATAGAGGACACTTTGGCATCAGATATTCATCAATCTTAAATTCCGTGCACCATTTTCTTTTGGGGTGGGCGGGTGGGGGTTAGCTTTAGTATTGTTTGTATGTTTCATTTTTGTATGGTTAATTTACTTTTTGATTTGTTGTGAATTTTTGAGATTAAATATTCACATTAATCAGTACTTGAGAACCTGTAAATTATATGATGAGATTAATGTAAGTATGCCAAATATAAAATTTGTGTATTACAATTAATGTAAATATTGTGTTTTTAACAAAATGTAGCTATAACAATTTACAGCTTTGAATGTAATGTTGAAGCAGCAAATTATTATTATAAATGTTCAAACTTTTATGGTTTTGTGAGTGTAGAAAAATTAAGGTCATGCATAATGACACCTAACACATTTACAAGTTCAATAAACTGCCCTATGTAATACAACTGGACTGATTTCTATCTTATGAGACCTTGGAGATGGTGACTTAGAATTTGTCCTCTTTTATGGTGTATGGAGGTTTCACATATGCAAAACACTATCCCAGTGCTGCAGAGATCATAAGAGATGAGACGTAATGCACCCCCAGGAATGAACTTAACTGGATCACTTCCTACTCAGGAAGTGATTCTCTAGAGAAGTAGGAAGTGATTTAGGGAAGGACTGGCAACTGTTGGCAGGAGCCATCTGGAATGTATATCAACCATTTGAAAGCACATTTTTTTTAGTGAGAAAGGTTGTTTTTTTTTATACTTGAAATGTTCAGATTTAGCACTCTATTTACACTTGCTATGGTAGAGTAGTAGTACTACTGTAGATCATCTGCTCAGGTGGCACGGACTTTTTCTTGGGACAAACTACAAGAGATTGACCCACTGATTAGGTGAGACTAGGTGTGAAGGGTAATTTGATGGCTTTTAGTGGTACTGAGTACTTAGAAATTAATATAATTCTGGATTAATTCATGACATAAAACATCTTCAAATTGCTGTTATATATTATCTACAATTTGGCAGTAGCTGGGCAGAATGGTCTTAAAATGTCGTTTTAATTGTGCTTGCCTCCAGAGGCCACTACATGCTCGCAATGTCAAGTGCCTCGAGTGTGGGAATTGGGGAAACGACAGTGCACATGCCCAGAGTCTTTGGTAATGAAAGCAGATGTCACAAGTTTGATGCCGTGTGGGGCTGTTTGTCTGTTGCCCCTCCGCTGAAATGTGATTGGCTGTTTACCAGGTAGTTTGCTGTAGTTGACGGCAGTTTCTCCTGAAGGGCAAAACATTTTTTTTATTTTTACTTCAAAGAAGGTAGTAACTGCGGTCACTATGAAAAATGTGGAAAATGTGAGATTAAACGCTCGCGGGATATTTTTATTAAACCAAACGTTGGTAAAATATAACAGGAAGTTGTTCTTCCGGGATGGCTAACTGCTAGCTTGTCAGGGGAGACGCTGTGTTGCTTTCCCTGTGTGCTGACAGCCCATACATGTGTAACATGTGGAGGAGAAGAACACGTATGTGCCCATTCGGGTTCATCACCTGTGTGGGAAATGTGAAATAGCACCTTATGTCAACTAGTGTAATTATGAGTTTTATTGTTTGGCAAAAAAGCAGTAGTTCGGCTATGAAGAAAATTGCAAAACTAATGACATTATCACCAACCTCAACTACACTTTGTGTTTATGCTTTACATTAGTGAGCAACTTGGCATGCTAACACGCTAAACTGACAAACATGCTACACACAGGCATGCTAGCAGGCTGACACGAGCGTTGAGCATCAGTCCGCTAGCTTGACTGTAGCAAAGACGCTCTATAAACGCTCTCTGAATGTAGTTTTGTTTATAAAGAGGACCAAATAAAGTGGAAAATACATTTAAAAAAGCCATTTTTATGGATGACATTTTGATTTGTCACAGTAGGAAATGCACAGGTGTAAATAATGAAATTAAGGAATTCCATTTAGTTACTTTTAATTCCGGTTCCTGGTATCGTGGATGCTCCTGACTGTCACTCCCACTGGAGCACTGGACCAGAACAGAGCCATCATAAGTGTCATTAGTAACACTTGTGCTTTTCTATGACAAACCAACATGTCTGCTGTGAGAGAGTCCTATTATTGAATTATTATGTTGGCCTTCCTATACTGTAAGTCCAATTTCACTTTTCAAAATCACTTTACGCCATCGCCTGCCTGTGTGTGGGTATAATATACCAATTTGCTCTCCAGGGAGTTTGCTTTCAAGTAAAAAAAAAAAGTCTCTTGCAACATATACCTGAACGTATGTAGGTTTTGCTACCACCACAAACGAGACTATCAATGCACATGATGAAAAATCTTTCGACTTGTCACTTCTCTCAAATAGTCGTATTCAGATTGTCACAAATCTCTTTTATGAAAAGATGTAATTTGCTCAATTGTTAATCTGCTCCTTCCCATAGATTTCGCATCCTTTGGCATGCGTTAAGGCCATGCGTTAAAGCCTGTAAAAAAAAATAATAAAAAAATCTCTCTCTGGTACACGCGTGGTTCAGAGGCAGTTGATGAGTTACTGGTGTGTGATAAAAGAAGACACATTCACACAAGGGAGAAATATCCCTGTTCATCACAAAGCATTTAAAACCCATCCACCACAGTCAGCACAACAGTTGTGTGTTAATGGAACGGTGCTGCTTGACCGAGGGACCTTGAACAATAGTAAATTGTCTTGGTGTGTGTGTAAATTGTGTATATTCCCTTTGTGTGTGCTGCGCGGCGATTGGGAGGCGAGCACACTTCACCTGTCAGCCCCCATCATAATTGTTGGTGGTTGGCTGTAATTTGACAGCAATTATCATGTCAGGAATGAATTCCTGGCTAATAGCAGAGTCTCCTTGCAACAGAGAGCGCATACTGCACATCGGGAGAGACATGCCTCCGCCATTCAGCAAGCCTCGGAGGATTGTTGTCGGTTACAAACCTTCACTAGCTTGTCAATCTGCCCATTACTGAGAGTAGAGCAGCATTCTGCTTGTAGTAGTAGCGAACAAAGCCTGTCCTGGTTGTAAGGGAGCACAGATAGCTTCCTCATAACAAAAGGAGCCATAGCTGGAAGGCACAGAGCTGTAATAACATGTAAATATTATGAACCTGCAGAGCTCCCTGTAATTGTAGAGACATTCTGCACATTTCTAAAAGATGCAGCATTCATTATATCTAGCACAACATTTTTGTAGAACAGTTTAGCCCTATTATAAAAGCGCTAAACATCCTCCGTTTGTAGCATTCATGGGTGATGATGCATAATTATCAGGGGACCGACAGTGCTAGGTATTAATTTAAAGTTGCCTGGGGCGAATTTTGGAGAACACACAGCCGCAGAGAAAGCCAAGGTGTTTGTCTCGCTCTGCAAATCTCTCCAGGGACAGGAGATGCTGGAGCAGCTCTGCAGGGAGCAAAGAACCTCCATCTCTGAGGCACACCGAAGAGAAGTTTCAAAGAGAAACTCGCAAGAATAGATGGGATGTTTTATCTTTCTGTTCCACTCGTATATCTGCTCTGTTGTGTTCAGCAGCTTATGGGGGATTTTAACCGGATAGCTTCAAATACTCCAGGTTGTTTTTATTAGCACGATGAGTGAAGTTTAATTTTTTGACTTGTGCTGTCCTCAGAGGAGGACTATTGCCTCAGCTGAATGAGGAGTTGACTGCTAGTTTCAAATGCGTTTTGAATGCTGAAGAGGAGTACAAGACAAAAAGGGATCAGGGGAATGCAGGCATGTGCGTTTGCACACGTAGATGTGTGTGTAAATGTGTTTTCTTGTAACAGTCGTACTGTATTTCTTCCTGCAGATTTGATTTGGAAAGTGTAGCGCAGGGTTCAACCTCCTGTTAAAAGCATTCATCCTTAATTGCATTTTGTGTCAAATTTAGTTTGCCTGCAAAGTAAATGCAAAAATAACTTACTTTATGGTGGTGAATAAATAATTAATTAAATTGGATTTTAACTCCTTTTTTATATAAATCCCCAAAGAGAAAATTGATTTGGTTGCATAGTGCCAAATATCAAAAGAGACAAAAAAGAAAATAAGAAACTCCCTTAAAAGCAATACCAATAAAACAGGTAGTACATGTGAAAAAAATTACTTTTTTAAAATGAACATTTATAACAATAACCCATTAAACAAAACCTTTTAATAGTGTCGAAGTGTTAGTGCTGGCTGACAAAATGACACCACGCCAAATTCTGTTCTCAAATATAACATTTTAAAGTTTCTTTTAAATATCTTTCAATTCCTTTTCCAGATATTTGAAATCTTCATGCACCACTCTGAGCACTGGCATGACTTGGATCTACAGCACTTTAAAAAAAGAAAAAACAAGGGCATCAAGGCTGAACGGGGTAAACATGAGCTTTGATATAGATATAAATGGATGGATGGTTTCAACTGTTCACCAGAGGGATGTTCACCAGAGCGATGGCGTGTGGGAAGATACTGTTCCTTTGTCTGGTTATTTTGCTATATGGTGTCCAGGGTGTGAAGGGTCTGCACTAGTGTTATCACAATATAAACATAGCTCGGCATACTAAGCCCATGCGTCTTGATACCCCACTATCCCGCACTTGAACTGCTGTACGGCAGCTCTCTCATTATCATATACGCCTATCCTTTTCAGTGAGTCATCCTCCGAAGGTCAGCAAATGGCGACCCTGTTTACTGAGCTTTTGTGCCCACCAAGGGTCCTCGATCCTGGTTTCCACTCCAACCCCTGTGGTTCAGTCATCGGCACGGCAGGACCCGAGGGCAGCTGCATCAAGACTTGCATCATGTGACCCGTGCTAAAAGGTAATCTGTTGTCCTTATTTAACGTCTGGCTGTCGCCCGCCTTCGTTGTCCGTGGGGGTGTATATTCATTTAAATGTTAGGCTCTTTGCGTCTCGGCTCTCTTGGGTGATCGCCTTAGTTCTGCCTGGCTAGTTCAGCAGTGAAGAGGCCTTTCTTGTTTCTGCTAGGCACATGAATAAACATAAGGTCAGGTGAGATTTTTAAGGGTTGTCCCCATAAGGGATTGCTCTTGAGTAAAAAAGAAAATAGTTCAGGGGTTACATAAGGGCAGGAAGGATGGCACAGTAAGGGCAGCGGGGAAGTAAACTGTCAGTAAAAAGTAGACTACTTTGGGCAGGAGAAGCTTTGGAGTTGGAGTACAATTTAATAAGCTTAAAGGGGAATTGCCCTGACTGGAGAGTGATGTAATTAGGACTATTGCAGACGTTTAAAAATGACTCATTGACATTGGAAAGATGTGGTTTGTTGCCTTCGTGGCTGCTCCCCAATCCTGTAGTTCAGCTGTAGATGGCAAATATTTTGGCTATTGCTAGTTCATAGTTATAACTAAAGTGAACATTTTCCACCACAAAGAGAAACAAACCATTGACAAGAAAACCTTTGGGGAATAACTCTTTGGCAAATGGTGAAATCCATCTGGAATATAGGCAGCAGCATTCAGGCAGACTAGAGAAAGCAGTGTACCAGCAACGCAAGGGAATAAAGAAAATAACGTTAGAAGTTGCATGAAAAGGTGTCGAAAATATAGGCTGAGTAGAATCACAGTCTATAGGGGTCAAACTTTACAACACAAACTGCAGTGTACATCCTGTTGGAACCATTGAAACCATCTGTAGATGGGGGGGAGAGCATCTACTCTGCCAAGTGTTTTTTTTTTTTTTGGTATGCTGGTTCTATAAATAAAAGTATCATTGAAGATGTATACAATACAATGATGTTTTTGTGGCATACAGACCCTTAAGTCAGAGCTTGGCATCAGAGCTAGCAGCAGCAGCTGCTTGTATCTCCCTTGAATTTACAAAGTGGTTATGACTTTTCTGCAAAGTTCAACAAAAATAGCTAACTAGCTGCCAAAAGAACAGCAGAACCAGTCTTGTTTCTTTGCCTTTCTGCAAACTTTTTTTTTTTTCACTGCTTGTTTTTCGAATGCCCTCAAATTGTAAATGGTGTTTCAAAAGAAAACTCTGACAGAATTTAGCACGCGGGTATGTGATGAAGGTGTGTGTGTGGAGGGGGGGTCTGGCAGCGGGGTGGGAAGGATAATGCCCTGCTTGAGCACGGATGGTTTGATTCCTGCAGGAGAATGACTTGACTGGGCTATTACTGTTCAGCTTGACGGCACTGAAATGTTCTTTTGTTCTGTCAGTGAAGCTCTGAGGGGGTTTCTCTCTCTCATTGATTTCTTTCTGGTCATGTCATCAAATTGTATGTAGCTACTGTTTTCTCATCTGCTCCCTGAGGTTCCTCCTATATTCATTTTTTATTTTATTTTTTTTTTTTGGATGGGACAAAACTAAACAAAAGACTGGGAAAGTAAAACCGCAGATTTTAAGTTGGAAAACTATAAACAAACATTGTAACTGGCATTACTGTCAATTTCCTGACTTACCTTACCTTACTTCTCCTTGTGGTACTGTTACATTCATGTCACAGATAAACCTAATTGCTTTATTATAAAAGTAAAAGGCAAGTTTATTGTTTAGTACAAAGAAATACAAGGCAATATAAAAAAGACACATACCGGTACTGTATGCATACTCAGAGCTTTATTAATGAGTAGTAATACTTAAAAAATATTCTGACAGCAGAAAACCAGTAATATTGTGCTCTACTTTCTTGGTTTTAGTGAGTACTAGAAGGGTTTTGAATAATCTGCAGCTGTCTGATCAGCTTTTTAAAGAGACATGTAAAGACATATTACACTAGGCAATACTGCTGGAGACACATTTTTCTAGGTCATGCTGAGACGTACTGTAAGTGTTGATATATTTTTAATGTGCTCGTACAGTAGTCTGACTTTGCAATTGCAAAACAAAACAAGGAATTCAGTTAACACACAGTTCCTCACTATGAGAAATGTTTGTTCCTGTGTTAGTTGTTAAAGCAAATGCGGTAGATGGGAAATCCAATGTGCCAGTGTCTTGTAATTGCACAATTACAGCAAAAGTTACATAGACGAGCTTGAGGTGATTTAAGGATAACACACCGCTGGCGCTCTCAAAACATTTCTAGTGTGTCCGGATAGACCAATGTCCTATTTCACAACTTCGATCTGAGTGAGCTCTTCAAAAAAGCAGCAATTTTATCACAATTACGCCGCGGGTCCAGGCACGGCTAGTGTCTGTGTGTGTGTGTGTGTGTGTGTGTGTGTGTGTGTCTGTGTCTGTGTGTGTCTGTGTGTGTTGTGTGTGTGAGATGTCTCAACTGACGAGATGCTACACAACGTGGTCGTGTGTGTGTCTTACTTCTGTCTGGTAGCTTACTTACTACCAGTGCCGACTTTAAATGTCCTTACCTTCTGATGTCTCTCCCCGTTATCATAAATGTATATTGTAACACTATTTTTTCCAAAAGTTCTAGATTGTACTCAGTGTTGAGTAGCATCTGTAGGCACTGTGTGCTTTGCTAAGGCTGTCTGGTATGCTATAATATGCACACCAGGCATCATCCCTCTAACTCACTCTCTGTGTGATACTGCGGCCATCTGTTAATGTGCTGCAGTCTTAATTATGCTCTCATCGCGCTAAGTCAATCAGAGATGCGCCTGAGCCAACTGTACCTCACCTAGCAGGGGCTTTACCGATCAATAAAATATCCTCTCTGGGCTAATGTAGCTCTCATCACCTCTTGCCCTCTGTCACGTGCTCTCAGGATACTGGTCAGGATTTGTGCCCTGTTTTGGTAGAGGGATCTAAAAATGAAATATGTAGCCACGGTCTGTGTTCCTTAATGTTACTGCATGATTCTTCTCACTCTGTATAGCTGCTCTCATGGTCAGTGATCCAGCACTGACTGTTCCACTATGCCATCTTGCTTCAATGCATATGTAATTGTGGGTGTATATAAATAATCACATGCATAGTTTTGTGAGTTGAGTTTTTTTTTTTTTTAAGAGAGCTTGGTAAAGTTATGTATTACATCTGCTGGCCGCCTTGGATAGTTGTTGCATAGCTGTGGGTAACATTTTCAAGCAGTGGTAGCTGGGGGTTGTCAGAGTGCCAGCAATGTAAGCTACTTATATCTTGAACCTTAAAACAGATTAGCATAAAGTTATCGCCGAAAAGATGATAATCCATCAGCCTGCGGACAATCGAACTGCATTTCTCTGAACATGCGGCTGGTTCTTATAGCATCTTACAAATGAGAACATCTCACCCACACTCTCATTAGCTTTTCTCTTTTTTAGCATACATGCCTTAATTTAATGATTTTCTGCAAAATAATTTCTAAAACAAGTATCATTTATTTAGTATGACTTTTTTTGTGTATTTTATGCATTCTATAACACAGCAAGACTCCATGAAACAAGTCATTTCTGTCACTATAGTAACTTATAGCCTTCATACTTCACGCTACGTGTTTGGATACCATCAATCTATCCATAAAGTAAAGGTTTTTAGAGAAAGAAAAACATCCCACTCAACTATACAGCACCGTGCTACTTAAAGGTTCTGTACCACTTCAGTGTAAACATGCAAGTAACCTTATCATTGAGAAGTCATTTGTTAAAACGCTAATGGACGTTTTCCACCTAAAATGAGTTGCCATTCATTAACCTGCTGGTAACTTTCACAATTTTTCAAAAATTTCTGGCAGGTCTGCTGTACACTCAACCATTGACATTCAGCCGACCTCATTCCATATCATCTCTTGGTTCAAAAGTTCATGTGAAGAGGCGCACGTGTACCAAGCATTAGTTCTCTGCCCAGTCTGCTCTCTCTCCCTCAGTGTGCTATCAGGGCTCTATCGGAGGCTTGGCTCTAATCTGCCGGCTCGGGGGGGTGTTTCCTGCGTCGGGGCTGTGGCCCAATCCATCTGTCTTCATCAGTGAGCCGGGGCGGCTGTGGGCTTGGGCCAGCAGGACCCAGCTAAGCACCAGCTGCTAGCTGCCTTTCACACTGATTCCCACCAAGTGGGACATATTTACAGTACAGCAAGCTACCCAGTAAGATTGGAGGACCTTTCAGCTCTTATAGTGAGATTACACTACATGATTTTAGCCCTGATTTTCCACTTGCTGACAGTTTTTTGAAGATCACTAACAAAAGCCCCAGATCACTGTGTGAATTTTCAAAGACGTGGTCTTAGAGATGTCCCGATGAGTCGCAGACGCCCGAGAAATATCTAGCAGGTTAATTATCTGGACCTCTCTGCGTGTCCAAATCCTGTTGTGTGAAAATTGTTTTGACCGGCAATAACAGCAGTGACATCCTAAAGACAATAAGGGGGCAAGATGCAGGGTAACATCAGCAAGCATGCCTGTTCTGTCCTTTCTCTCCTTGGTTTTTCGCTGCGTATCAGCGCACAAACAACTTGGATCGCCAGCTGCTTGCAGACATCAATTTTTGGAAGAAAACACTCCTGTCTCGCACGTGGTCTTGCGTCTTTTCCCGGATCACTTTTTGCGTAATTTGTTGACTAAACGTAGGTTTGAGACCAGACAGAGTTGTGGGGGATTCGTCCTTGTGAAATGTCTCTTAATGTGTGACCCCCTGACGCCGATCGTTCGTGCAATGGTGCAAACCACAACAACGTCAAGATACCCCATTTATTAGACAGATTTGTAATGTGATCCGCACAGCAATCTCATGACTTTGAAAGCGGTATAGTGTGTAGGTGCCATTTGTGCTAGGATTTTGCCTTTTTCTCTTCAGGCTTTGTTTTGTTTACCCCTTTTAGAATATCAACACCCTCTACAGACTGCTTTGCGTGCCCATTTATCAATCATTCTGTCTGCCTATGTGACTGCATCTCTCATATTTCAGGGTATAGAGGTTAACATGTGTTCATAAAGGGTGTGAACATCAGTTTGTTGTTGGTCTTTGATACTACAAATGGCTTTTGACAGTTTACAATGGATTGACCATGTAGTTGTGTGTTTAATGCTATGCTATTTATTCACTGATACTGCCAAAGATTTCACTAAAAGTCTCTTTCTGTTCTGCTTGGCGCCAAACAGAAAGTTCAGAAGAAGCTATAGATATAAAATAATTGTATTTTTAGTTGTCCCAGCCATTAACCATTGTCGATGTTGCAATGTCTTCAGTGTATGATGGAGAGGCTCTTACACTTCTTTTTTTCCCATCCTTGCCTGTGACATTCTTTGCTTATTGTCCATCCACTCATCAATCCATCTCTCCGTGTTATATTACACATTCACTATAATCATGTAGCTTACATGATTATAGCCCTCTCTGACATTTAGGAGATGTTTTATTGACCACTCCTTTTTTATATAAAAATAAATAAAGAGCTTCTCTATAAACTCACCAGTTCAACATAGTGCTCGAGTGCAACATTTGCTCAAAGAAATTATGCAAAATACTACCTACAGATGCAGGTGACCCCTTAGAGTTGGTCACATTGACTGGATTGATTTGGATGAGCTGCTACTTAGCATGGCGAGACACTAAGCTAATTACCTCCTTATAAACACCAGCCTGGCCTTTAGCTCCTATTGAATAAGGCTATGGGCTCTGAACGATGACACTGGGCTGAGGAGGCCCTGAGGCTGGGGGTCCTTCCTATGGAAATCAATTTTGGTCTAAATGGCAATGAGATTAGTGCAGTACTGATCTGATCCTTTGATTTTCTTTACCACCTCCCCACCAGCTCCCCTGGAGTATTGTCATGTGAGAAAATGTAGATTAAGTGGTGTGTCTTCATCAGACAGGAGAAGTAGGGTGACTGTCACTTGAAAACGTTTTAGCAAATTGTGTTCTCTTCTTCTTTTCAGCGACGCTAGCAGGCATGGCTCTCTTGGCCAATTGGTCCACCACTTTTATCCAGACTGAGGTATCTTGAAAGCCATTGGATTGACTGCCATGACATCTGATACAGGCCCGACATTTATGTTCCCCTCCAGATGAATTGAAATAACTCTGACGATCCACCTGATGGTTGGAATTGAATTTCAATTTGTCCAATACTTTGGTTTATGACCAAATACCTCAGTGGTACTTTGTGTTCAGTGATAACTAGCAAATGTTGACGTTGCGGATTATTCCTGTCCAAAGTAGATTCAGGGGACATTAAAGATTGTCCATAGAGTGTACCTCAACACAATTCATACAAACATGGGCATGACTATATGACTACAATAAAATAAAATTACCTTTACTGAGACATGTACCACAGTGTGTTACTGCACACGTGATCTATTCCTCTGTGCACTTACCTGACAAAGATGAAGATTGCATGTCCTTTGTGGTTGCAGCGGGAGCCATCAACTCCATACCCCTCCTGGTTGATGCTCCATGAAATAATTAAATATACCTGCTGGCGTTCTTTCATGTGCCTGGTCTGCTCATGATGTTTTCAACAGCGAGTGATGAGGGTAATGCACTCTAGCGTTGGCAGTCACGCTACAATAAACCACGATGTGTGACAACAGAAGTCCAATTCATACTGATAGTATAGTGACATCTCTTGGCAGGCCAATAAAAGAAAATGTCCTGCCCGCCATCTCGAGCACTGCTCATCCTATAGTGAGCGTGCGTGCGTGTGTGTGTGCGTGCCTGCGTGCTACTCTGACAAATGGAAGTGTGAGTGTACATCTGTGTTCTTGTGTGTGAACTGCCAGTATTGGCGGCCATATAGTGTGGAGGAGGTGCCATTTTACAGTGCCCATGAGACACTTTTGGTATTTCATAGCTAACTCTCTATTTAATGTTTCATGCACATCAACTAAACTCTAGTGCAAGTGACAAGTCTTGTAAATGTATGCAACGGCTTAGTGAAATGCCCATTCAACTATGATATATTCTGACTGCTGTGGGCATGCTTAAAAGTTTTTTGTTTTTTTCGTTTTTTGTGCGCATGTGTTGATACAGATTTGGGTGTGAATCAAAGAGAAATTGCAGAGGGAATCGCGGACTGTGCAGCCATCTGAGCAGGTTGTGCAATATGTACAACAGGAGAGAGGTGGCGGCAAGTGGGAATAGTCGGCTCTCTGCCTGGAAGAGAACAAAAGACAGGTTCTATCTCAGGTCTCATTCTAACACATGAGATATGATATGGCTTCTCTTCTGCCCACCTCCGATTCTCTGGGGTTGTTGTACAGTGACAGTGAGCAACAGAGGCTAATTGTGTTGGATCTAGCCAGACAGAGAATTTCGATGGGCCTCCATTTTTCTGCCTTTTTGGAATAGCTGTCTTATTTTTTTTTCTTTCGTTGTTCAAGGGCAAAATGGATGCAATCGAAGTTTGATCAGGCACAGCAGAGGGTTTTTTCCCTGTTATTGGACCCACTCTTTTTATCAATTGATTGAAGTCTGCTCCTTACCTATGTTGAAACACTGCTTTCCTGCAGCATGTTACTCAGTTTTTCATCATTTTCTCATAATCTTCCTCTTTTCTCTCTGGGGGATTATCCCTGAACCTTAAGCTCGTGTTCCATCCTAACTGTGTCAAACTCTTAAGATATGCAGTAAACAACGCTGGCATCACGAAGCAGAATGGAATAGAAACTGCCATATGTGTGGTGTTGGGGACAACATGCATGTTTCTCTACAGAGAGGCTAACCTTTTTTTTTTTTTTATGTTAATTGTTGTGCTCCTTGTTTAATCATGGGAGAGAACCTACCTCCTAAATATAGCAGTACCTTCTGTCCGCGCTCACTCAAATAGAACAAGGCTGATTTAAATTGCATAGAGATGACATTAACGACCGCTTCCCAAAGGATTTTAACATCAATATTCTATTCACATTTTCATTGCAATGTGGAGCTAAAAGCTGTCCTGGAAGCCTTGTGTTGTGTACATAGTATAAGAAAGCAGACATGGAGAGAATCAGGCAAGATCTAAAATCGAGTATAAAGCCCTCTTGTGTGCTTTTGTCCTCCTTTTTTTTTTTTTTTTTTCTACACCTCCTGCTCAAAATCTGTCCATTCCCCCCCTCCATCCCCTCCTCTCACCATCTCCCATCCAGCAGATGATTTATTGTGCCCGTTCAGTGAAGGCATCATAGTGCCGCTGAAAGCAGCATGCCGTTTGCAGGGCACCAGCGGCGCCTTTGTCTGCGAGGCACACTGCTACCAGCAGGCCTTCGGATGCTTTTTGCTATTTCCACTCTCAAATTTGATTGCTGCAGAGAAATGAAAGCCATATCATAGCACACCCCACCTGGGGTGCAGAAATGAATATATCCCGTCCTTGATTTGCTGCATGGCACATTTCCCTTTTTTTTTTTTTTTTATAGACGGGTGAACTCCAATCTAGAGGTAATATCAGATGGAATTTATATTTGTGCCGGGTCATGCTGCGAGCGGTTTTTGTCAATAGTGTTGATTTCACAGTATGTAAGATTTCACTAAACTTGAGTTATTTCTTAAAACTATGTGCAGCACTTAAATACCACTGATGTGTGATCAATTGTGATACATCTTTTTTATGTTCTGTTTGAATTGAATTAATGAAGGAAAAAAAAGAAATAAATTGGAAATAAATGACTGTGCTGGTTTTATAGATCTTGATGTTCAGGCAGATTTTACAGTGCGTTGCCCCGGCCTCGTTATCTGGGCAGAGGAGCAGAAATCTTTTAAAGAATGGAACTTAATCATTTAGCATGGTGTCTGCATCAAAAGGGCCTGATTGCTTTGAATGTAGCGTCCCGTAATGCTTCCCATTCATAAGCCACTCTTTGTTTGCAAAGGGACAGATAAACAATATTCTTCACAGTAAAATCCCAGTACATGAGTCACTCTATTCTGTTCGGTTCACTGCACAAAATCAGTCTGATGAATTTTATTTGTCTATATTTGAGTCTTAAATACCTTACTACATGCTCCCAGTTCAGTAAGGTTAAAATGATCTATTTTAGATATAAATTTGTTTGAAGAATTTTCTAAAATTGAGTGTATGCATCAGAATAAGGCTGCTCTAGAAATAGGAAACGCATTATTCTTTTTCTTTTTTTTTTTACGATAACTGCACATAGCAAATATGTGATGGTTAAGATTATGTGGGAAGATTGTTGTAATGACAGAGGAACTATGTGTTGTAAACATTGCATTATTTTAAGTACTTGGCACCCAGAGGAGCAACAATTAATTTTTCTTCACGGTAGAGATCTGGAGATGTTTTCTCTGACCCCCATCAGAGAAATGTCTTGTTTGTTCTCATTAGAGACATCGAGGGCACAGAGTCAACGGCACAAATTAAAGTGAAAATCTTCCCCTATGTTTATCGCTACATCTCAGTTTTGAAAATATACTAATTCCTAATTCATGAGGAAAAACAAACCTGCCTAATGTATAAATAATGGGTTTTATTTGTGAGGCAAATTCTCCTGGACTTCCCATTGGTTTCTAGTGATGGGTGACTAATTAATGTAGTTTGTGGCTGTGGGCAAATATGCTCTCAATGCTGCTGTTTGTTGCAGAGCTTGTTACCTTCACAGTAATAAGTTAAACCTGCAAGAATTGGTTGACCTCTCAGAAATAAAATCATTAACAACAACACTAAAATTTGTGTGGTTAAACAAAAGCTTGCTTGTGGCTAAGATCGATGATGCAGATCCCTAACAATAGAATCAACTTTTAAAAAGTGCTAACGGCCTTCTAAATGATGTGGCCCTGCAATTTACAGTAGAACATTAGTTGAGTTTTACTGCAATCGCAGTATTCTTTGCACTGTGTGGTACTTGGATGCATATTCATGATCCGTGAGATTTCTCCGGTTTTGTATGTGTTAGGTTGAATTCACACACCCTGTCTTCCACCTACAGGTGTTGTTTATCTTTTAGGGAGCTGAAAACGTGGCTGTTAATTAACTCGCTGTCGATCCGACACTTGTAACTCTCTGTCATCGCTTCCTTTACAGGAATAATCTAAATGGTCTGGGAAGTCGCTTGTTCACACTTGTGCGTGCGTGTGTTGTAAGAAAAACACTGTAACGGGGAAGAAACACATTTTTTTTTTCTTTCGTTAACATTGCGAGATAGGACATTTAGCTTGGCGGGACGAGGTTGGCGCTCTCCAAGTGACCTTTTTAGTTTGTTCTATTTTTCTTTTACTTTTTAAATTTAATTTATTTATACATTCATGTTATGACAGGAAGTGTGTGCAAGGTTGTGTATGGTTTTGTTGCCCTGGAGATGGGGTTAATAATGTCCATAGAGGGTTTTATTCTTCTTCTTCTTCTTCTTCTTTTTGTGAGGGAACTGTGTGAAGGTCTATAAATAAAATATAACACTATCTCTGTCGTCTATAACTCTTCTTTTTTTTGTGTGTGGATGTAGTGCTCCAGATAATATCAGGAATGACCTCTTCTAATATACAAAGTCTGAAAGGTGGCTTTTATGAAATTGCACAAATGCGAATGAGCAATTTGTCCTGCCTTTATTGTAGGAGTTAGACAATGGCAGAACAAGTCAGAGATTGTTGTCTGTTACAGTCAACTGCATGATTTCTCTTGTCGACATCAGAGAAGAAGCACTTGCTTGATCTTTGGGAAACTGGCTGTCAATCTATGTTCTAGTCTCTTTCAAATAAGATTGCTTCCTTAGCTGGTTGCTCTGCACACACTGATGTGCAAGTTCCAGTTTTCACTGCGTGATTTGGCCCCAGTCCCAAGAAGCATTGTTTGAAATGTATGACTGTTTGGATGGAGCTCTAAATGTAGCGGCTCGGAGAGATTCCCTGTGAAGTTCAGTCATCAGAGTACGGATGAATGTGAGGAGACAGCTGGAGTGATGCAAGCGCACACACACACACACATACTAACACACACAGAGGTCTTTAGGGATCGTATGCACGGTGCCAGGTAGGACAAACACAATTCACGCATGCGCACTCACACACACATATCCACAAACAGGCCCCTTAGGCTGACATACATAGACGGGGCTAATTCAGATAGGGATAATTGCAGACTGAGCTGAGCCAAGAAATACAAGGACAGACAGACGGTATACATGCAGCAAATTAATCTATAGTTTGTAGGAAAACAGCCCTGTAAAGGAAACGTAGTATTTCATACGCTTATCACATAAGATGTGGCAAATTCATCTACTTTTAGTAGGTATAAGACCCACATGCATGGATACCTACATTATATGATTAGATTAGACTCGTGCTAAGGCTGCATGATGTTGGGGGGAAAAAAACTGCCATTTCATATTTTTTCTGCAATATGAAAAAATACAGGAATTTTCACCAGATGACTTGAATAGCTCTATTTGGAAAACAATCATTCTAGTCTTTTTTGTGAACCGTCCTTTCTTAAACTTGAATGCTATACAATTTGTGTCAACACACCAAACACAAAAACCTGTGAGCACTGTTACTACTCTTTGGAAGTGATATTGGAGGGGGCTAGATTAATACACTGGTTGACTCACCATGACACAATTGTATTCATATTCGTTTATCGATCCAGGCTAAAGTCAATAATCTAACATGTCATAATATTAATAATGCATGTTGCCTACCCTAAAATAAAAGGGTTCATCTGTGAATGAAGAAGGGTGGTTTCTAGAACAGATATTACAGATGGAATGTAGTGGTTTGTCACTAAAATGAGAATAGATGGTCCACCTTAAAGGTCAGTCCGCCTTAAGGCTAAGTTGACGCTAACTTCAGGGCTAACCCCTTCACTTAAATCAGCAAGTGGCAAACAAGACACAGGCGTGGGTCATTTATTCACCACCAAATATATGTATAAACTGTACCCACATTGCACTGCTCCGATCACAGCTGTAACGTTACTGCTAACTCCGTCACACTGCAGGACATGTTTGAGTTAATTTGCCTTCCTTAACTTTGCACGTCCTGCAATGTGACTATTGCGTACATTGCAATGCTGAGGATGAAACGATATAGCGGGCAAAGTGTGATTCGAGCCGGAATGCATTACCTATTTACTCATCTTACTCATTTACATATACATGACAGATGAAAATACCATTAAATTCCAAAGTCTACTTACTCATGCGGGTCTTTCGTGTTAGATTTCTCATAACACAAGGAGTATAACATCAGAATTCTAAATGGATTTAAATATTGGATCAAAGCTGTTCATATTTGGTCTGCCCAGGTATCCAATGGACCTCTGTCATCATTATCCAAACAAGACGGAGCCAGTGGTTTTCCTTTCTTCCTAGTTCAAATGAATGATATCCAATAGGCTTCATTTATTCCCAGTAGCATTTGTTCAATGGATCCTTTCTTCGTGTTCCAAACTGAAAATCCTCACAGTCTTCGGCTCTCAGAATTCCCATGTTTATAGATGAGGTTAACTCGGGATGTGTTCATGTAGGACACATCTGTTTAACACCCGATACCTGTTTCTAACACACCATGATGCAAACAAGCAAGTATTGAATTACCTTCAGTGCTCTCAATCCAACTGTCCTAACCATCTCATGCGTCAGAGGACAGGCCAAGGGATGTTTTGCTTCCTTGAACAATTGAACTTTCACTCTATTTTTGGTTCATCTTGCTTCACCTCCATGCTTGCCAAAACCAACAGCCCACAGTCAACGTTACCACAATATTTACAACTAATGACTCCTAAACCTGTGGACATATTGAGCTAGAAAAAATACCTTTCTTCAAGTGTCAGACAGCCTAAAAAAAATATCAGAAAACACTTCTTGCTGTTTGCACCAGTAGACACTATAAATAACACATTGTATTTTTACATTTTAGCCAAAGCAAATATGAGGCTTCAGCAGTCAGAATTAGCCAAATGAAGTCGATTTCTTTTTGTCCTGGTAGCTTGTGTGAGACAAAAAGAGAGGATTTTATACTAAAAAGGCTTTTACTTTGGAAGATACCCACTTAGTTTGGTCAATGCATTTTTGCAGTGAACAAGGACTATGGATTTTGTCCCCCCATTTCTTAGTATTGTGTATTGTATTAATATAAACTTGAAAAATTTCAAATCTATCCTTGGAGAGATGTGTTTCTTTCTGTGTCTGCTCTGTCCTCAAGTTTGCTTGTTGGCTGTATTTTGGGAACAGCTGTAATGTTGTGTTTTTGAAGTGCAACATGAGGCCTGAGTCAGCATGACTCACATTGACCGCTAGATAATGTTGGCCTTGATTTGTTAAAAAAGAATAAAACTGAGACCAGAATACATTCTTAGTGCTTATTGGCTTCTTCGGCTTCAAACTTCCGTTTTAGGAAAAAAAGGATTTGCACTCTTTTGTCGTTAGTCACAGTATTAACAACCATAAAACAAAACTCTTGCCCACGTTGACTAATTATAGCACACTCACTCTGAGGGTACTCTAAGTATAATTTACCTTCACATTCTACTGAGTTTGTTTTACATTTTTAATAAGTTTTGAACCATTGATATTAATTGATGCAATTAATTCTGTCGGTTAACGGTTAAATCTCGGGTCATGTTATTTTACACTAGTTGCATACTTATCTTTGCTTTTGTATGTTAAATGAAAAATTAAGCATTGAAGCAATAGTTTACAAGATTACTTAAAAACGATCACAGCGGGCTCTGCATGCGAATGAACCTTGTGTGTGTGTAATGTGTCAATAGAAGCCTGTCAGTCCAATGAGGGGCGACACAGCACCCAGTACTTTACAGTGGGATCATCCTCTATATTGTGCCGCCTGTGCAGCAGGCCGTAGCCCAAACAAGGATCCGTTCTGAGGTGTGCGTAGTGCAGCAGCATATAGAGCAGCCCGAGGGTGCTGTATTCTGCTGGTGGTCCCGCCCGGCAGCTACCAGCGAGGCCAGGGGGTCCTGATCGGGAATGGTGTAATAAGCAAATATACCTGGGCAACCATTAATAAATCTGGACGGAACACAGCTGTTTAGAACAGCTCAATGTATTTCATTCAAGCAGTCAGTTAAAGATCCCGACATGACTTTGACCATGAATTCTCCCACTGTATACGTTTCCAGGGCATCATTGTGCCATCTCTGTAATAAGCTTCCAAGTTAAGAAACACTAGGTTATGCTAAGAAAATGGAGCAACACACAGACACACACACACACACACACACACACACTTTGGCTCATATCACAACATTTGTGAAATGCTTGTTCTCTCTTCGTTTCAGAACTCTTCATCTTTATTCATGCCCTCTGTTCTTTGTGAAGCACTTAGTGAAAAACCTGTGTGTTAAGAGCACTTCATGAATAAATTCAATTCAAGTTAACCGGCACATTCGCTCTTTACAACAACACTAACCTTTCCACTTTCTGCTCTCCCTCAACACATGCCTTGTTAGAAAGGTTGTGGCAAGGGTCCAGAAGTATTAAGAGGAAGAATTTGCCCTAGTTACCTTCATCACTGATCCTCCTTTCTGCAGCAATCCTATTTCTTAAAGAAACCATTAGGTTTTGTATGTTACCAGATATAAACACTTATCAAGGTACGTTGTTATGTAGAATTGCTAAAATACCTGAAACACCATGATTGATAATAGGTTTGGTCCAAAGGTCAAAGGGTCTCTGCAACATCAGGGAAATGAATGCGTGGTAGAGTCGACATATAAAAATTACGTCTGATGTTTGCGGTTGCTGCAACGTGAAATGTGGATGTTCAACTAGGCTACAGTCATTTACTTTGTCTAAAGTGAGCAAGCAATGTGCTACGCAAAGCATTGTAGCCGGCGCCGTATGATGTAGTGTTGTCACGATGTTGAAATGTCTAACTACGATACAATACAAGGACTCAGACTGATTATTTTTACAAAAAATGAAGTAATCGGTCAATCATTTTTTTTTGCTCAATGGTTAAGTCTACATAATGTAAGAGGAGATGGCAACATGCCCTCCACATATCCAAATCCATGAATGTGTTTTTCATCCTGCTTGAGTTTGCAGGCCTGAGTATTCAAGTCCAAATAAAACATCATGTATGCAGGGTGTAATTTGGTTCCTAACATGCCTCTCACGTAAGCACCGACGTTGGTATAAAGACACTTTTCATGTTCACAACAGAACCAGGGGCTTTGATGCTCCCACATCACTGCAAATCTAGATAAATCACTTTAAAAACACGCTCTGGAAATTGTTGAAAGTCCATTACACGCCCAGAGGGGGCAGTGTGTCACTGTGCGGGGGGTGTTGAGCCCCAGGTCAGGGGGAAACTGCAACATTTATCCCCTCTTATGTCACCTCTCGTCTTCACAAAGTGCACTGAGCGCTGCAGGGGCATACTAATTCGCCTGATGTGTATTAGCTCCCCATAACTGCCAGTCAACACAGTGACAGTAATTTGGCAGAAAGGTGAAAACAAGTCTATACCTAATCGCAAACATCCAGTAGGCACAGAAGCTGATATTAAGCTCAGGATCTCTGCTGGTGAAGACAAAGGACAATGCCCAAATACTGTGCATGTCTACATATACATATGTGGAATAAGAGACTGTGGTTATTGCCACTTCCTTGGCTTGATCATCCTACATATCTACTGACATTTGACTAATTTAAAAGGTTGGAAATAGATGCGTGTCGCAATGTCAGATACTGTGTTTTTTGAATTTGCAATTTAATGCAAGGTTAAACATTTTCTAAAACGGATACACGACACAATTTATAATGAGTGTTGGCATTCAGAGCTCCAGGGGATTGATCTCTGTGCAACAAAAGCAGACGCTCAATTTTTGAGACGAGAGAAACTTATTTTTTCACAGTCCAGCGTCTCATTCAGCATTACAATTTCAAACATGTTTGTTTCTAGTGCAGATTGTAATTCCCACACATCATTGATATTCACTCTTGAAAGCAAATAGTTCAAGGAAACATTTGTGTCCATGGAGACTTACTTAATAAATACCCTTCATTTTCAAGAGGCAGAGTCTGACTCAGAAAAAACGCTGTGTCCTCGGTCACTCCATATGGGGAAACATACCTCTCTTAGACTTTTTGTCATGCCTGGGCCATTACAAACCTGATTTATTCAGCATGCTGCTGTGAGCACACCCATCTGTGAGCTGCCTGTAAAACTTATTCGTGCAAAGGATCAATTTCCATCTGATGGTTCTATTTGTCTGTGTTCCCCCTCACTAAGAATAAGTGTTCCAGGAAATGTGAAATGAGATCTAATTTTCACCATGGATCCATCATATGCTGCATGCATTGGCTTCATATAGTACCATTATTGTATATCAGACATCTAATTTAAACTGTGTCCCTACCGAAATACAAATCACATCTTCTGCTCCACTGCATTGTCTCGCTCCCAACCACGGACATATTTTCAGGGTTTTTTTTTATTTTAGTGTCATCCTTTTTTAATTAAATATGCATTGTGTTGTATATGCATACATGTATGCATGAGCAATGGAGAACCAGACAAACAACTTAAAACACCAAGTCCATGACAGGATAGTTCATTCAAGTTCCATTTGCAGCTATCTTGGTGCATTAGCATCCTTCAAACGCAGGCTGTATCTCTGCTTTTGTCTTTTTGTCTCACTCCCTCTCTCCTCTCCAGTGCCAACTTCAAACTCCAGGCACCCACATGCAATACCAAGAAAAAACTAAAACCAAGATGTCTGGTTTATTTTCGCTCTCAGAAACATGACGGATGAGAAATAGAGGGAAAGAGAAAACATTCTAGACAGCGGCGACAGCTTTGGAGCCTTGGAGAGCCCACTGCAACCAATCTCGGCTTCACAGGCGTGCAGTGGTGCGCTGTGGGAAGTCGGGGTGGCGTGCTGTTGTGTTTCAAGACGAGAGGGAGAGAATAAGAGAAAATGGCAGCAAATGAAGTTGGCAGGCTGTGGAGTATTGTTCCCTCCTGCTCCCAGTAATGAACAGACTGGGGAAATTGGTCCCCAGTGGTCCCTGAGCCTTCTCTTTCTCATCCGTCAGGTGTGTTCGTCACACGCGGAAACACACACATCCCTGTGCACTCTACGTCAGACTGTACTCAGCAGGCGGGGTCTTCTTTCATCCCTTTGTGTCTGTTTACTGGGGGATGTCCAGTGTATCTTCACATTCATTTGCTGCAGATGGAGATGAATGATGGTACACAATACCGGCATTAGGGCCTACGCTCAAACCTATCCTTCCATGATATACCTGGCTCATACCTCATGTACCTCATGTAGCTACTTGCTGAGCTTGAAATAGTTTTCGAAGTGCTTGTGAATAATAAGAGAGAAATCTTTGTCACACTTACATACCTGCCTTAAATGTGTTTTAGATTCTTATTTCATGTTTAAGTTCATGGATAACTTTGTATATTTATTTGGGCTGAAGCAGAACATATATATTATTCAGTCGAAGTATTGAGCATGTTCTCTTAAATCTCTTTTAACCATGTTCAAGTCCCACTGTGCTTAGCTGTGTATTTTATACAGGGTGGGTCATTGGTTACATATGTTTTGTGAAACATTTTCATAAAATGTTATCTCACCCAGGGTTGCACAACAGTGCATTCATGCGCTCCAATGAAAGCTGCAAATGTTAGCTCCGAGATTGCGTTAACCGTAGATCTTTGACTGAAATTTGTTTTCCGATGACGTCCGTCATTTTGACTGATTTAGAACCCTGAAGGCGATCTACCATTATCCTGAAGTAACTCACAGTCCGGACAACTACAGGGGACCACTGG
Organism: Bovichtus diacanthus; assembly: GCA_943590825.1. NCBI lineage: Eukaryota > Metazoa > Chordata > Actinopteri > Perciformes > Bovichtidae > Bovichtus > Bovichtus diacanthus. Next base: position 2,627,270 of record CALSBV010010890.1, on the reverse strand, counting down.
TGCAGAAGGAGCAAATGCTGCAGAATTTCCTCCCTGTGAAGTGATTGCTTGCAGGTTATGTAAACTAAAATTTGTAATTTTGTAAAATTGCATTGTTCATATTTGCCTGTTTAGGCACAATGGCCAGTGTCTTCAGTGGTCTCTGCTGTCACTGCTGGGAAAAATCTGCTTTAGGAGATGTTGACATGAAAAGTGACCGCACAGTCTCTGTTCATCTTTCCCTCCATTTCCTTTAGAAATGCATAATCTATAAACTTGTTCTGTATATTAATTTGAACAAAAAAAAAAATTAGAAATGAAGTGCTCTTAAATATGTCTTATCATTAATATTTAAATTATGGGTAATAATGGATTATGACTACATTTCTACAACCCTGTCCATCAAAATGACAGGCATCAATAAAGTCTAATGCAACCCCTGGTCCAGCTATGTAACTTAACATTTACATTTATTACCCGGCATTATTTCTATAGGCAAGGGGCATGTTATTAGCTAACATTATATTGTGAGGTTACTGGTTGTTAGAATAACTCCTGTGTGGGAGCTAGTATTACAGACATTACATTACAGTTCATTTAGCTGACGCTTTTGTCCAAAGCAACTTATAAGTGCAAACAATCATGAGGATACGACTCCAAACAGCAAGACTCTTGCAAGTACATGAGCTTCAAATAGGTGACATCACACAAGTGCAGAACAATAGCTTCAAATAAGCCAAACCAAAGTAAGAGCAACAAAGAGAAACAATAGAATAAAAATTTTGCAAAATCATCCATTATTCTTCATCGTTGAATCATTTTCTCTGGTAAAAGACAAGCATACAGTTTGGAAATACAAGCATTAAATCGCTGTGTTTCCCATCCAAGTATGTTTTTCTATAGTAATCATCCAAACCATGAATGGGTTATGTTAGTAACATTTCTATTATGTTTTTTTTTTTTAATGTGTGTAAATGGGGGTGGGGGGTGTGTTGGTCTTCTGTAGGCTAACTGTAAACACGGCTAACTAAGCGAGCGATAAACTAACAGGCTATGAGATGTTTCTACAAACTGACTGAGACGTTTTTCCTGATCTAACCAAAGTAACACTACACACCTTGACCATGTGTGGATCGACTGACTGCTTTGAGTCGGCTTCCTCAGCTATAAACATTATTAAAACCAAGTACCGTTGCACCGACACACGAGAATGGCACCAACACCATTCAAGCCAAGATTAAAACGAGCAGGGCAGTTACAGGAAGAAAAACATTTTAAACGACAAAGATGAGTTTTTTTTCCCTTGAAATGTATTACTTAAGGTAATTTAGTTGTAAAATTGTATTTATGGTGAAGATGGCTTTTTGTTTTCCACACATGTGCCATACAAGTTCAATGTCTTTCTGGTAAAAGTATTCCACTTGGAACAAATATCGTTGAAATGATATGGAAATGTGCTTTGTGTATTAAAATATGATAGGTGTAGGTGTAGACTATAGGATGCTACTTTGACATTATGAGACCTTTGCTTGCAGGATATTTTATTAACTAGACCTCTTTGAATTTTAATTGAAAACCAATGTGCTTGGGTGTTTCTACCAGCGTTTCTTCCCCAGGCTATTATACAAGTGCTAATTCCTGAAAGAATTCATTTAAACTTTAATTGTGGCCAGCCTTAAGAAGATGGCTCTGAGTCACAGGTGAATGCAAAGGCTCTATTAATACGTTCCTGCAATATTATTCTTGTATGTCTATATGTTTTATTCATGAGTCTTACTGTACTGGGGAGTGAAAGGGGATTTCAGCCTTATTCTGAAAGTGACCATGACGAGAGGAGAGGAATAAAGACTGGATCTGAATTATGCCATCTCTTAGTCCGTTTACAGCAAGAGAAGGGGGGGTTGGGGGGGCATTAATAGGATGATCACTGAGGAGAAGAACACTTCAGAGCTACGCAAACCCATGTTTCTTAATATGTTTAGAGGGATTGTGGAACTGAAGTTGTTTTAGGTAACTCTTGATCTTCTGATTGCAGTAATTAAATTGCCCAATGGAGGAGTGAGAGCTTGGCCTTCACTTCCAGCACTGTAATGTCCGCCCCCTCTTTAGCATTATAAGCACTAAGAGTCATAGGGCCTCATTACAAAGAGGGCCGGGCCCTAATGTGTAAAATTAAAGAAGTGTTTTCACTTCAAGCATGCATTGACCTCAAAACCTCCATTAGTGTAGCAACACGATGAGCAGAATCTCGAGTCTACAGCGCGTCTGTCTTTTTCTTTACCTCTACCTCTCTCCTTCCCTCTTCATCCCCCTCTTTTTCCCTTTTCTCCTCTTCTGACCTTCCTTGCTGACTGACTCTGCTTCACATCAATCACAGCAATGTTTATTGTCAATGAAATATTTAGTACAGGAGGGCCTGTGTGCTCGGATTGCAACACACGATGTGTGTGTTTCGACTGATTTTAGACGCAGGATCCTGAAGCCAAGAAAGCTGATCGGCTTCTGTGATTGGGCTGCGATACAGGTTCACATCACAGCGTTCATCTGAGGTTTGACACGGCTGTCGACACGTAAATAACATGCCTGAAGTTGTTAGTGTGCTTGTTAAGGATATTAAGGAAGTAGACCTGTGCACCGTGCAAGTACTGAAATAAACACTCTTGCAACAAAACATGAAAGACCTAGTTTGCAAATCCGTCATCACAAATACAGTGAAATATGAATGAATATGATGCAAGCTTTCTTATTAAGTTCCATAAGCCTTGCAATGATTTGATCTTTGCCATGACACTTTATTTGAACCTCCCCATCTAACATTTATAAGCAATGCATAAAAACTTAACATACATTTTTGATTGTTTATTAATGCAATTGCCAACAATTACAACTCTTCTCATGAATCATACTTAACTTTATAATTCATGAACTGTATGGACAGTAATGAATGCTTGATTTATGTTACATGACCTTTATTTGCCAGGAAGATCAAACCTCTCCATTACAAGAGAGACCTGGCCAAGGTAGCAGCCGTACAAAATGACGACACATTAAAATCCGACATAAACAAAATGATAAGACGATAAAACATAAGAACACTTGCAATGTCTTCAAGAAAAACGACCACATGCCTCCATCACCACTTTTCTTTTATTAATACCCTTAAATTAATCATTGGATATAAATGTTTCTAGTTTTAGACTGTGTGTGTGTGTGTGTTGTGAAATAGTGTCATAAAACCATTTTTTCTTTTTTTTTTTAAGGTTAATTATATTCCTGTATGGATCCATAAACAAGCTATATCATACCAGCTCTTCATGTGACATGGAGGCATACAGTATAAATTAATTTAAGTTTTACAGAAAAAATTGGGCATTCATTTAATAGTCAGCATTTGATATCTTGGGAGGAACCAAGGCCTCGTATTAAAAATTGGAGAGTATTGAAATGGTAACGAGAACACACGTCTGGGGAGACAGTAAGCAATTTAGTAGCCAAGTTTAATTAAAGTGCTGCTGTGGATGCATTGCACTGCTGTCTGAGGCCGGAAAGCACTACGTTAAAAAGGCTAACTAAAGCTGCTGCAAGGAGAGAACTCTATGAATCAGATCCAGATAAGTAATGGCTCCAAGACAAGTCGAGCGTGTGTGTGTGTGTGTGTGTGTGTGTGTGTGTGTGTGTGTGTGTGTG
>CALSBV010010890.1:2558909-2623594 GCA_943590825.1 Bovichtus diacanthus | reverse complement strand
GTGTGTGTGTGTGTGTGTGTGTGTGTGTGTGTGTGTGTGTGTGTGTGGCTTGTATGTATATTCTATGCAAGTGTCAGGAAATGGAGATGGAAAACAAACATGACCCATGAGAGAAATGCAGACTGAAATGCTTATAGCAAATTGTTGACTGTACAGAACTAAGGCTGATTAGAGCTGGTGAATAACATTACAGTAAAATGCCACATAATTAAGAGTAGCTCTTCTAAAACACACAAGTATGGCAACAAAAAACAGAATGGAAAACTAGCCAGAAATCGTGCACCTCAACAAAGCTCCTTAGAAAATACAAAATAGTTTTAGTGTTCTGACATCATTTAAACTTATTACACCTTTCCATGTTGTAATATTTGAATCCTTTACCACATCTACAGTTGGTGCTGGTGGACAGAGGAGCTCAGAGAGGGCCATCTACAGTGTATGTAGTGCCTTGTTACGTTTCAAATAACATTGTTAGTTTTATTAGTTTTGCCTCACGAGTCTGAAGGGGATCTACTTTGCTGTTTGAATGTATGAACTGGAAGCAGCCCTCCTAAAGACACTCCTATTGCATTTCTTCTTATACAAACTTGGAGTTTGGTCGCACAATTCTACTGTAAACTTGGAAAACAGTCTCCCAAACATAAAGCTTTGGATAACAATGGATATTTAATGCTTCCTCGGCAGAAAAGAGGGCATTCATAGCTGGCAACGGAAGAAGTCTGTCAAAAAAAGGGGGCAGAGAAAATGATAATGGACGGAAAGAACGCCTACTGGGCTGAAATTGAAAATAAACTGCAGGGGACAGTGTGATACAGACTTGAGTGGAGTGGGTGGAGAAAGATCACTTGGCTATAAGCAGCCAGGCCAAATGGTGGAGGGGACAGGGTGAATAAGCCAAACCGTTTTTAAACAGGTTTCAGCCCCCGGCCATCTACTCGCTGCACAGCTCAGTAGGCTTTCCCAATGGCACCCCACCTAGTGCCACCCACACACCCTCTAATGGCACTCAAACTGCCCACATCTCTGCCTCCCTTAGGGCCACTGTATGCATGCTGTAAAATGTAGACCTCCAACAGGCTGGTGCACACAAAAGACACAACACATTTGCTGCAGAATTTGCTTTCCAACCCCAGGCTAATGTACTATATGGCACTAAAGTATGTTTAGCTCAAAATTCCCAAATACGCCAGCACCTAAGCACATTTCCCTCCTCGCTATGACTTCATACCTAAATAAATAGTTTTATATTTTAGGAAATAAGCTTATTTGCTTCTTTCTGAGCCGTAGATGAGAAGATTGATCACTTATGTCAGTATAAGGAATATAAGGCTACAGCCATCAGTGACAAAATCTACCTACCTGCACCACTAAAACTCACTAATTAACAGATTATATATCGTTTGTTTTAATTCATACTAAAAACTCAAAGTTGTAGTTTTCACATGGGAGGTTATGTGCTGGACTATTTCTTGGCTGCGAGCAGGTGACATGAGCTACGCTGATCCACTCTTGGCTGTAGCTTTGTGTTGAACACATATGAGAGACGTATCTATATTGTCATTTACTCTCCAAGAAAGCATATAAATGTTGGACAGCAAACACAATGGCATCGAGTGGTTTGGTTCAAGGTTAGTGGCATGTGCAGTCATCCACTTTAGGTTTCTGCGAAACAATAACCAACGCTGTCCTCTATGGAACGCCACCGTGGGGCTTTTATACATTTTAGTTCCAATTTCCTGTCTGCAATAGCAATTTACCTTCATTTACAATAACCTGAAGCTTGACCTTGATGTATTTCATTGCTTTACTTTCAAAAGATGAACTAAAGTGGAGTCAGCTCCACCGGTTTCTTTTTATTTCCATAAACTTTCTTTTTTGCACAGTTATGGGGCAGCTGGGGACACCGGCACAAACATGCACACGGCAGTGTTGGTGTGATGACTTGAATTTCAACAGAAAGAATATAACTAATAGGAAGCAGAAAACAAGACACAGACAAATAGGAAGGCGTGCGTCAGGTGTGTTTAGGCAGCCTTCTCTGCTGCCTCTAATGTAAATTACGAAGTGCAGTTTGTCGTTAAATCACTGAAGATCAAGGCTTATTTCAGTCGACAAAATATAAAAATGTATCCTGCTTTCAAATGTGCTCATCCAACCACTCAACCCGTCAACCCCACACTATGTTGTTGCTGCCAATATTGTGGATCCGTCCCTGCATGGCTGAGTCCTGAAAGCAGTTGGATGGTAAGCTATGGATGCTTGAGCACCACATTTTGGTCGGTGACTGATTTGAAAAAGATTTGAAAGCTTAGTTTAGCACTCTCTTTCTCCACTCTGGTCCCCTCATACTCGCATACTTAAACGCTTAAGGACAACCTCCATCACACAGGCAGTGACACTGATGAGACAACTAGGCCACTGCTTTGACATATTGAGAGCAAAAAAGGGGGGAGAGAAGCGTAATTATTCCTCTTAATTTGTGCCACATCATTAGTTTAGATCAACGGATAATTAGCATCATTAAAAAAAAAAAATAAAAGACTTGACTTTGACTGTTCTGACCCAAACGTATATTTAAAAAAAAAAAAAAAAAGATCAAATGACTGGATTTAGGTTTCAGTGCAGCTGGTGTAAAATGAAGATGGACTCATTTTAACAGCTGCCCTATGGAGAGGAGGAAAAAAACATCCGTTTTGTAGCAAGGGCAGTTAGGAAGATTGATCAGTCAATTTGCAATGACTGAACCCTATCTCCTCTGAAAAATTGTCTCAAAGCATGTGGTCTTAAAATAAAAATTGCCTCTGAAGCTTTGTGCGTAGGCGTTTGTTGTATGTAGTTACACTTTAGTGTGTGTGTGTGTGTGTGTGTGTGTGTGTGTGTGTGTGTGTGTGTGTGTGTGTGTGTGTGTGTGTTTTTTGCATGTTTGAGCCCAGTTGTGTGTTGTTTTTTGTGTTGCATGCACATGCGTGCTGTGTTGTACATGGGCATTGTCTGTATCCAGGAGCTGTCCTCACTGTCAGATCTCAGGTATTTATAAATCTCGACAGTGGAAGACAGATCACCAGGCCTCAAGCTGCCACACATCCATCTTTCCAAGGGTTTCCAAAGACAGCCTTCAACATGCATTACTGCTTCCCATGCTGCTATAAACTACATTTTCAGCTGCTTTTCGTTGGTTTAGCCTCGCGTGCTGTGGGTTTGCGTCAGCGGGAAGCATGGGTGTGGTGACGTCTGCAGAGCTGTGTATATCTTCAGATGTACAACTTGGTTCTCTTTGAATTTTTGCTTTCCCTCATGCCACTTTGAATGACACTCTCCCCTGTGTGCAGTGCTTACATTTCCTGTGGTGCGCCGTCAGCCACCTCTAGTTGGTTTCGCCTGTGTTTGTTTGCATATTTATGTACGCCTCTCTCTCTGTGTGTGGTGGTGTCAAGAGTACTTCTTGTGGAGGGTACCGGGGAAAAATAGTCTATGAGAGATGTGGGCCCAAGCTGGTTATGCAGTTGTAAGAAAAACGTTCATCTGTTTGTTTGTTTGTTAATGAATCGTTTATTGAAATAAAGAAATGGAGTATTCTAAGTGGGTCAGTAGGCCTGTTTTATTTTATTTTCCTGGTGTGGCCTCAGATTGTTCTACCAGATATATTCTTTGTCTGAACAAGACAAAGGAAGATACTTATTAAGCCTGTTGAAAATTATCATCAAGGGCAAAACAATTTGCATCACTGGTATTTACTAAAACTACGGATGCAAATCATGCATTGAATCTGATTTGCACATTTTTGTAGGGCCGCTAACTAAGACCTGATACCAGGCTATGTTAATGTGTGTTGCGTATGTAATGATGGCTGTGTGTTCTGCTGTTGAGCTTAGTTGAAGAGAAGACGCTTCTGTGTGCACCATGAGAAATGTTAAACAGCCTGATGTTGTCAGCTCAACAAAAACATGGGAGTGGCTTTTGGTAAAAAGTCTAAATCACTGTTTCTCCCTGCTGTTGCTCTCATTCTGTACGTGGCAACTAAAACAGTGCTGCAGATTTTACTCCTGCTTTTCACAGACGTTTACTTTCAGACGCCGTTTCCTCTGTCGTAGTGGTGTGTGTTTGTGTGTGTGTATGTGTGTGTGTATGTGTATATATATATATTATATATATATATATATATATATAATATATAAAAGTCTGTAAATCTTTAGTAAATGTCCCCCAAAGAGTCTACAGACATGCTGGCAACCCTGTAAGGCTGTGATGCTGTTTGTACAGAATATCAAACTCTCACACACAATTTTAATTTGTCCAATAAAAAGTACTGGACTGACATTGGGCATTCATTGAACCATTCTGCTGGTGTGGCTAAACATTTTGAGCTTTCACACAGACATTTCAGCCCCCTCTAGTGACTATTGAATGGCAGTAGCCTGGAGAAGTTGGAAGGACGCTGGACGGTTGCCAGTTCCAATCCTCAGACCAGTCAGAAAAGTAATGCTCTCTGGTCTCTGAGTAATAACCATAGAAATCATATGTTGAAGTGGCCTTAAGCAAAGCGCTTAATCCCTGACTGCTACAGAAAAGCTGCTTATTTGCAGGAGACAGGAGATGACTGGTTACTCTAAGCAGCCTTTAGGTGTGATGTGTGTAACTGTTAAAATAGTTCCAGGAGGCCGGAGATCAAAAAAGCTTGGGTGTTCAGCAGTAATCCCTGATCAAAAATTTGAAAATAATAACGACTAAAAATGTCTCTTGTAGTGATGTTATTTTAAATAAAATATAGGTCAGGGCTCGGCAATGATAGAGGGATACAAGGAGACATTTACAAGCAAAATGATTTATTTTGAATACAAAATGTACACTAATTATTATAACTCGTTGTGATTACAAGCTTGTGTGGCATACAGTGGTTTGGGATTAGATGGCCTCCCTGCCTGACTCTGCAGGGGGTCAATCACACCCCTGCGGGAGGCCCCATCTGCCCCAAAATGCACACATTTTCTCTTACACCCTGTATCATCCCCTCTGCAAACTGCATCAAATGCGTCCTTGGTGGCATTCAAGACCCCTTGAAGGAAAACCTGAAATTCATAATGATGGAAAAACAAATTGAGTCAATTCTCAAAATGTCTCATGCTTCTTCTAACTTCAAAATGTAGCACTAAAGTAAATTATACCTTTTTTAGAAAAACATCTTACCAAGGGTATGTGGATGTTCAAGGGTCTGTTGGCCAATCAGAAGGTTTATTGGCTTTCTGTTCTCCAAGAGCCGCACATACACTATTTCACATCCCGTGTTTGAGATATCACTGTCTCCGTTGATCAGAAAGGTCACATAATGTGCTGCTCGCAGCTTTGCTGCAAGGATTTCTTTTATCGGGTCTGCAATTTGTCCAATCATTTCTGCACACCTTTTGTCATCGTCGTATGTTGGATTTATTTTCACTCGAAACTTCACCAAGGCTGCCTCTTCTTTCGCAATATCATATGCAATATAAAATTGTATTTCCTGCTTTCTTTTCCTCTTCTGAAATCAACACCATGCATGCAAGGTTTCCACGTCTTTGTTTTCTCCCCATCTCTGCACAGTGCATGCTTTCGCAATTTACTGTCTTTCTGTATTTTATTTATCGTTATCTATTTTAGGGGAGGGTTGCCCGTAACAAAGGTCGAGTTGCCCACCGGTTTCTGCCCTTTGCAGAACTTGCAGGCAAATGAGCCATGAAAACGTATCGAACATAGCTCACTACGGGTTTACTCATCACCTTTTTTCTTTTTGTTTTGTATAATAAACGGCACTTATTATACAAAAGAGGGCCCTTTTGCGCTAACTTGTGGATCACATAATTTTGACAGACGAGATTGGTTTTGCTCAGTGATCCACATTATCATTGTTTGTGTTGGAAAAAACATTGCTTTTTAATTTTTTTATCATGCTTTTCGCTCAACATGACGTGATGGTGTGAACACACCTTTACCTTCGGTTCTTCACGTACATGTTTCTAAATACATCTTAAAGGTCACACACGACTATTTTTTGATGCAAATACGAGTGAGTGGTGTGATTATTTTCCATTCTTTTCAAAAGACCATGTGTAACGTTGTGAGGGGTGAGCAGATGGCGGGTAGCCTATTTTTAGACTCTATACATCCCATGTGTGATATTAGAATATAGTAACCACGAAATAAAAACTGAGATGAAAGTCTTCCTTTCTATACACTTGAAATCTATGCAGCCTAACATTTCCATACTCTGAAGTACAGGTCTAGATGTCTGCAAGGTGAGTTGGTGACCTTGACATTTTATGACTGAAAAATAAGTAGTATTCATGAATCTGTCTCTGACTTGTCTTAATAAAGCCTTTTATATATCCCCCTTTTTTCTGACCATTATTTCCATTATTTTTTGGAAAAGGGGAAGAAGCATAAATGCTTAATTTATGTAATGTAAAGTATAATACATTGTTGTGTACAACAAGTATGTGTACAGTATGCAAATCTGATATCAAATGGGGCATTCTAGTGCTGTTTTTTCCCCACAAAAATACATGAATTTAGATTGTAGCAAGAAAAAAAACAATGTTTTTGTTGGCATAATCCCATCAGTGTGGATCTTACTGATTCATAAGTCAAAATGCCTCCCTGATTCTCAGAGGATCCAGGACTGTTTTACAGTAAATCCTCTGATGCATACAGTACTGCGTAAAATGCCAAAAGATGTGTTTTGTACCTGCTCCATGGATGCATGCTTGCACGCACTGACTAGCGATACCCATGCAGTACAGATACACTCTCATTTTAACTGACCTCAAGAGAGGTTTTCAACCTGTATGATGGATTATTTCCTTTATCTTCCGGCGATTTTGGACCTATATTTTTGGGCCTGCTCTACAAAAGGGAATAGCCACCAGGGACAACGCTGCCTCCTCTAATCCACCAAGTTCTAAATCTCCGCTATGATTCCAGTCTCGAAGAACAATACACCCTTGAGCTTAAGTAGAACTGAGAGGGATATAGAGAGATAGGGGATGAGAGAAATGGGAATAGAGAACTACTGAAGGGAGTTGAGAAAATGAACTAAATCCTTTGTGAATACAGGAATACATTGTTTAGACACGGCATATCAAGGTTCAGTTAATGTGCTTTTTGGACCAGAAGTACTATTTTGCTCTTGTAACATCTGTGCAAAAGTGTTTATTTTAATTTATTCTATTGATGTTGAATTGCATCAGTCCATTTTGGGTTTGGAAATACTGTAACATTCACCTGCTATTTTACAAAGGTGAGTTCGAACCTGCTGTTCGAACACCATTAAATAGACTAAAGCTAAAGAAAGATAAAAGAGATATGAGCTCAAAGAGACAGAGCTAAAAGAAAGACCTTGTGAAAGCATGGTACACTTAAGATACTTATTTAGAGAAAACCGAGCACAACAGCAGCGTAGCGCTTAAGTTGGCATTGGGCTTTTCTGGAAAAGGACAGGAATCCCTTTAAACCCACCATACCGCCTGGATCAAGGAAGAGAGGCTAAACTCCCTGTGGGTTCATTGAGCAAGAAGGAAAGATAAAAATAGGCCCTCTTTCTTCTGACAAGGAAAAATGTCCTGGGTTCAAATGAACCTCCACTGAAAAGTCCTCCCTCCAGGCACGTTTGCTTGAGATGTGGTGGGAAAACTTTCAGGCTAAAAAGCGTGTCCTTGACTCTTTGCATCTCTTTCTTTCCTACGACAACTCTCTAAAAGCTAATAACAGACCTTAACTTGAATTCTCACCTGCTGTCTCTCTACAACACATTACAAACGGTATATATTTATTGGCTGTTTTTATTTGCTCATGCTGATCTTGCAACACGTTCTGCATTCCAACGTTTTCTATATTCTGTTCAGACTGGGCTTTTTTGACACCTGGCAACCAAAATGTACCAAGAGATCTAATTTCAGGCTGTTAAAAAGTGTACCGTACTTTTCTGTTTTGATGTTTTTATAAAGTCTTGAGTGTCCCTGCATGTTGTTCTGGCCCTGGATGTTATCGGGACACATACTGTACTTACTCATATGGTCAGAACCAACAGTGTATTGACTGTATTTGGGTAAAAAGTCCCAATAAATGCAACTAGAATGTAGCCATTTATATCATCAGGTTATTTAGTAATGGACCCAGCGAACTGTGGCTGCACTCAAAGCGCCTCATTACTCCCAGGAGATGGCGACTTTATTATTGCCCATCATGTCAGAATAAATGTATAATATATGTGGTTCCAATATAACATAGTGAACTGTAAAGTAGCATTAATTTGGTTCATTTTGCGTCCGAGATTGCAGCCAGCGAGCGGAACAGTAAAGACAGAAAGAGAGACTGTGTTGAACCGAGTTGTATATGGGGTTGTGCTGTTGTAAAGAGCTGTAGAGGCATTTGTGTAAATTATTCAATCTTGAACCTCATTTTGAAATGCAACAAACCTTCCATGTTGGCAATAGGTCTTGAGAGCGATGAAGTTTGAGAGCAAGAATGGGGTAGTGATGCCATTATAATATTCTCGCAGGAGCATGTTCTGAATCTGCACCAGCATTGAATAATGAAAACGCCTTCACCCAATAGATTAATTCACTCTTTAAACAGCCGGGAAACGTGTGGAGGAGGTAGAATACCTGATGGTAATTTGAATTTGCCACTGAATAAAGGGTATCTACTGGCTGTAACGCACCTGGGCGTGTATTTCAGGTCTGTTTTGTCCTGCTCAGATTGTGCGTGCGTGCGTGTCAACCTGCATATGAATTTGCATGTTTGCAAACTGCATTATCAGTGGTTTCAATATACAGTTTGAATGCATGCTGGAGTGTGTGTGTTTTTGTGTGCATGAGACATTGTTAAAGAATTTGCAGCGCTCTGTGTGTGCATCTCTGCTATGAAAGTGAAAAGTGGGAAAAATGGAAAAATTTTTTACTTAAGCATGCCCCCTTTTGACCCCTGAAATGCGCAAAGCCTATTTCCGCATAATGGCTCTATCATGTAGCCAGCTCCCATAGGAGCCTCGTTGCTCGCTCTGCTTTACTAACCCCCTCCTTCACAGAAGTGTAAAGGGGGAGATGAGGAGGAAAGAAGGGAGTGAGTGTGCTATACAGTGTTATGAGTGAACGCTGATGAGGGAAAGGTATTATGCAGAGCTTATTATTCTCTCTCTGCACTGGGGGAATGTCAGCAGCGGCCGCAGCTATTCATTAAAGCAATGAAATATGACGTGTCTGTCTGTCTGGTTGTCTGTCTGGATGTCTGTCTGTCCAGCAGATCCCTGGAGCTTTTCTTGCAACCGCAACTCGTATTCACTTTCAAGAGTATGCGGGACACATTTACTTTGTACTGCTCGTCTGCGCTGGCTGTTTTCTGACTTATTGTTAGACACGCATGAAAAGAAAGTGCTCAAGAAATGGTCCAGTTCTGACTTTTTAATGGTCATAATGGAATAGCTGGAATAGAATTGCATCCTTTTTTTGGGGGGGAAAAAGGATATATTTAAATCCTACCAGCAGATACCTAGGCTGCAATCCATCCCATACATGCGGTAGCTTCAGTTTTGCTTTTGCGGATCATATTTGTCCCTGTCATGTCTAAACTGTCATGCTATGGTCACTGTAATCATTTGCTGCACTAGATACTCATTATCACACTGCACAATTATCAATGGACCTGATTGCGCAGAAACAATTCAATAAAAGTTCAAAGTTACCGTATGTTTAATGGTTTTACCTGCAGTAATTGATTTTTAGACACGCAGAAACAAAGCTGTGAACGCAACATTTCTATATCATCAAGTTGATATGGCGAATTTAGCAGTTGCCTATTTACACATCCTGCAGACACTTTGAGTATTTGTTTAGAGTAGTGTTTCTGGCCACCTGATGAATGTAAGTCCAATATTGGTCACAACAAGTGACCCCTTTCACATAAAAGTTTTTTATGTGATCCACTGTTAATAGTTACATTTTGATTATAGCAGCTTTACATTTGCACACCCTAATAGTCACATTTAATTATCAACTATGTCCCATCTCTATTTGTAGTCCTACACCTACCCAGACCAAACATCTAACGAGAGTGCTAAGCTGGTTTCCTCTTTCTTTCAAAGGGTGGTGATGACCATTTCTCTAATTTGCTTCCTAATTTCTTTGTGCTGGATGTGAGCAATTAACCGTTTCTAATCAGAAAGTGCTGAGCTCTCTATGTTTTACTTTATAACAATCTGGTGTGTAGGTCGCAGGGATAATGTTTAATTAAGTGGAAAGTGGACATTAAGTGAAATCTATACTTCTTCCCCTCTTTCTTCTGCCCAAGGGTCCAACCTGGTCCCACTTCTTATTAAAAATAGTTCAAGGACCCTTAAGCCCAGAGGAGCATGGGCCCCAAACCTCTTAACCATCTTGCCCCTAATCCTCATTACCTTCAATATCAAGCCACCCCTTCCTCCTTTTCTCTTCCCTTTAGGCGCCATCCCCTCAACTTCCATCATCCTGGCCCTATAGCCTTCACCTTCACCCCCCCTACCCCACCCCCCATCTGAGATGATATTTACAGTGATTAATGCAAGAGGGAGGTTGAGACCCTGCTGCTGGCCTATCTCTGAAACCCATCTCAAATCTCCAGCCTGCTGGCGGCTCAGGCTGATGTGAAGCGCTGCTATTTTAGTCTCTTTTTATTGCTGTTTTTGCATCTGTGTTGCTGTAATCTACAGCTGAAAGCATGTCACAATTTGTTGGCAGAGTTCAGTGAAATATGGAAAAAAAACCTTACACAGCAGCAGGTCTTTGGGTGTGTTTTCAGTGGTGATGCATTATCATGGAATATGTGAATGAATTGCTGGGTGTAAATTGTCTGACAATATATCATGTTTAGACAGTCTGACACTTTGTTCATTGCTACATTTACCTACTTTTGCTCATAATTCTCAGTTTTTTATTGCTCTTTGTCACTGGCCCAGCAAGGGGCAAACCAGCCTACCCGTTGAGGAGTGAAAAAGTATTTTTTTCATACATTATGAAACTGAGGCGGAACAAATTAGACTGTGGCGGAACGCCACAATCTAGGTAATTAATGGGAAACACTTTCTGAATGCAGCTTCAATGTGCGCTTGTATTGAGGCTGGATTTTTGTCCATGGGATTCTGCAGTGCTGAGCAACTGTCCGTCACCACAGTCTACCAGTCGTAATACCTTTCACAGGGCTTTGTAAAGGATGGGCCTTGTTGGCCATTTTTCATGTGGTTGCTAAGGTAACAGGTTGAATCATAAGTGTGCGTGTGTGTGCGTGTGCGTGTGCGTGTGCGTGTGCGTGTGTGTGTTGCCCAAGTCTTGTCTGCATGACTGTAACTGCATGATTATTTGAGGGTTTCCCAGTGGCTCAAAACCTCTTGAAAGGCTATGAGCTGTATAATTTGTTCAAACAGTAAACCAATTGAATAAGAAGGTCAATGACTGAGTTTCTTTGGATTATGAGGCTAATGATCATGCTGACAGATAAGGGTTTCCCTGAGGCAGCTAAGAACAGCCTAAGTGCCTCACATTTTGCCTGCAGTTGGACAACCATGCATGTTTTTAGGCTCCCATTCCTTCAAGCAAGTTTTTTTTATTTCTTGAAATCATCATGATGTTACGATCAGGGTTACAAGACAGAAGGAAAAGGGTCTTCTGTGCTTGTAACTCTTTTTTTTTTTATTCCAGTCCATTCTGAAAGTGCCTGTATGGCCCACAGGAACCTTCGGAAAGGTGCCAGGCTTTAATTGGTGGAGCCAGTGATTTTCTGTTGTTGGACCATTGATTTTTATTTGCATAGTTATTTGTTGATGGATACAAAGCCTGTGGCAGTCTATTGATCAAGTTTACAGAGGCAACATTGAAAAGGGATGGGGCAGATGGAAGAGTGAGGGATTAACCTTTTAAATTAGAAATTTTACACCAGTATCGTAGTACTCTCCGTGAAGCCTAGTGCTAGTGTTGTATGCATACCACTATTATATTAATGCAGCACATGGAAATATAAATGAAGGCTGGTGTAAAAATAATTTGCATTATTTTATAAATGTGGGTTTTTATATTATCTTAAAGAACAATTCCAGTATTTTTAGTATCAGTATCTTGAAGCATCACTTGTGGATGTGCTGATAAGTTTCACTTAATGTTATACAAATAATAATTTCTGCTATGTTAAACAACCTAAACCAAGAGGTAGGCTTACACTTACTGTTTACTTGTAATGGTACAGTAGCTACGTTATCATGGAATGTTGTTCCTTTGTCCAAAGCAGTGTGTTTATGGTACAACAACAACATCCTTAACATTCTTTTTCTAATGTTGAAGGTGAGACTTGACGTCGTGCTGGTTCAGCAGTAGAAGGTCCGGTCACACTCGTGTTCCACAGGGGGATTGTTTACGTCTTGGTTTGTGTTGCCTTGCTTTACATCAATCCGTAGCCAGAGCAGCTTTGTTCAACAAGGTTTCTGAGGCCGACTTTGACACATCTCTCCTTCTCCGCCGAGAATGTATCACATCGAGAAGAGCCAGCGCAATCCCTCTCAACCCCCCCTCTTTCCATGCTAGCACCAACGACAAAGACTCTAAATGGATTAGTGTAGGTGATTATTGCCATTGTCACCAGTCAATAGCTGTTGGGTGCGTGTTGTGTGGTGCTGTCCAAGAGTGTATCTTGTGTGTGTGAGAATTTGAGCGAGTTAGTGTGTTTAGCCATCCATGTAAACGCTAAATGAAAACTGCATCCTTGTAAGAGATTCAAAAGTGCCGTCCCCACCTGACAGAATGCAATGGTGTTAAAAGAAATTAATAAAAAATGGAGCGAAGGAAGAGGGGAGGGGTGTCTGAAGTGTCATGGGTAAGGAGGAAGGAAGGGAAGGAGGGGGTGGTGGGGGGGGGGGGTTGGGGTTGCAAGGTGAGAGCGATTCACACTACAAACTGCATCAGAAACCCTCCCCGCAGAGAGCGAAGGAAATTGCCCAGAATGAAGATTGACCGGGAGGAGGGATGGAAGGAGCGGGTAAGGTGGGTGATTGTGGTGTTAAGGGGAAGGGGTGGGGGCTACACTCAGTCTTGGCCACAGATCAGTCGGCCAGAAGGACGGGTGTTGGACAGGACACGAGAGGGAGCGCAGGGAGATGGTTAAAAGATGCAGGCAGGCAGAGAGACTGGGAGAGGGAGAGAGACAGATGGATGGAGGTGTGACAGAGGCAGCAGGATATCGACAGGGGACGAATTGTGTTTCGGGAGCTCACTGCCAGAAATATGTTTCCATCATGCAGATAGGCGGAGAGAAAAAGGGAGAGGGAGACGAGCAACCTGGAGCTATGTATTGCAGGAATGGCAGGGGGGTTAGGGAAGGGTTAGAGAGTCAACTATAAATAGTAAGACCCCTGAGGTACCGATTTTCAGTGGGCTTTAGTGCACAGCATTATGTGCAAAACAGGGAGGTGGTGTGAGTTTTCATGTGTATGTGAGGTCAACTGAAGTGCCTCTGAATATGACTGTCAAATAAAAGAGAAACAAGTGCAGCACGATGTGTCTGGCATCATGTGGGTAGTTATCTGGAGTAAATCATGTACTATCGAGTGTGTTTTCCTGGAATGCCGTTATGGCATTGAAAGTCTTTTGAAAGGCTTTGTTTTCAAAGGAGAAGCACACATAGAAACCGTGTCTCGAAGGTTAGGAGTTGTAGTATGAGCCTGATCTCTGTCACAAACACACTTACAAACTCTTACCTCTCACTTGCTATTCTGCGATTCCAAACGTTGTTAACTTGGCTGTTATTGCTTCCTCGTGCAACTCTCTGAGGACAGACTGCAGCGAGCATCGCGGGGGCACTCCTTTTAGCATCAGTTTGCAAGCCAGCGATACCTATCATCTGTTTAATTAGCAAACATCATGCCAAGTTGAGAAGTTTACAGACGACTACAAGTGAAAGCCAAGTCCGTCGGGGGTACCAGGCGTCACAGCGGGCAAGATCAAAAGGAACAACAAAAACACAGCCTAGGCCCGCTCTTCCTTTTTTTAAATGCAGAAATGGGAGTGGGTGAGCTGTGAGGACTCAACATTTCAATATGTTCTTCCCACACATGCTGATATTTAGCCAAGTAGTCATATTATGCCTCAAGAAAGAAGGACTATGACAAATAAGATTTAAAAGTGTTTCCGCTCATAGTTCTCACACTACATGAAAATGATTCATAGTTTAGTCTACCACAAATAACACAATGCTGTTTCCATTTTACTGCAGCTACGAATATGGCTCATGTGTTTGTGATTTGCATAGTATGTCATAATAACCTTTGCTCTCATGGCAGTGAGAGTGTCTATAATGTGACATGTTTCTGAGTGAAACAGAATATACTGCTGGGGTGTTATTTTGTCATGGATATGATCGTATTACTGAAAAGTGAGAATGATTGATGATTGAATGAGAAACATGGAAACCCAAAGAAAACTTTGAGAGGAACGTTTGAGAAAAGAAAAGATCAGCTGATAATTCTCTGTGGGTTTATCACTACGAGCAATGGCCTTTACGTTTACGTTTGGCGTTTTTTTTTTTCATTATTACAGTTAAAAAAGTAAATATTGATTTTGTTCAGCTTTGAGGACCACCACAAACTCCAAAAGTATTTTTCTTTCTTTGGTAACTAATTTTCTACTTGTCGAGAAATATGTGTTGCTGCTGACCAGCCTCATCTTGTTTCTTTTTTTGATTAAGCAAAGTTGCCTACGGGATCTTTGTCAGCAGCCAATAACGTAACACCATTGGTGTGTAGCACTGAGATGTTATGGGTACATCTAAAAATCAGTAGCTCAGAAAGGTCAGTGTCAAGGTCGGTTATTCCATGTTTTGTATTTTGCCACCAGAGGTCACGGAGAATGATCCCATAAATCGGTTGAGTGCTTTATTGGCTGCTGTAGGACAAGAGCTCCTTCAAAACCACTCGTACACACTGAACTGCGCAAAGTATTTGGAATGCTTCCTATTTTAATGAAGCGCAGTGATGAGGTGAATGTCAGTAAAAGACAATGTTTACGGGATTATTGTGCTATCACCCAGGGTTTTAAATGGCTTCCCGTTTATGGAAATAATACATTGCTGCCTGTTGATCATTTTAAAAGAGTTGGTATCGTCTTTTGTAAATCTCATTATGGACAAAATTCTTCAAATAACAGCTGAGAAAACATTAAAATATGCCTGGCTTAGCCCCGGAAACCTCATTCTCAAAGGCAGTATGGGTTGTGAGATTTGAGAAACCATGTGCAATTAAGCATGAAGACAATTTCATACTTCCAGCTACATTTCTCTGTGCCAGTCTGGAGAGGTTGGCTGAAAAGCTCTTGGCACATTCCAATTCTAATGTGTTCACAGGCACAAATGGTTAGTGGGAAAACAATCCTGGCAAAGTTATCTGTCAGAATGTTTGTCAGCCTCCTTTTCTTCCATTTTCCCGTTGCGTCTTTACATCATTGTGCATGCTTCTCTCTTTCTCACTCTTACCCTTCTCTCACATTTCTCCATCCTGCAGTCACACAGTTATCAGATCCGCAAGCTCCCTTTTTTAAAATGATGTGAATGCTTCGGTGGAGCCTGTTAGTTTGTCGGAGTTCAAAACCTTCAGCAGGAGCTCCTTTTTATTGAGGGCAGCACACACAAATTCCCTTTCCGTTTGGCATGTAGTTCCACTTCATGGACATTTGCGTATACCTGCAAATATATCTTGATCCCGTCTTCCTAAAAGGCAACAAACAGTATGAATAACCCTGTTGGGCTAGTTCTAACAGCTTTTAGTTGACATCTTTGGTAATTGCATTTCCCAGAGATCAATCAGGCAATCAACCTGCGTGGTAATAGCATGCCATCTTTTACTCAGAGTTTTGAGAAATTAGATTTTGTGTCTGTGTATCTTTGCTTTGCTCAGTCACGGTGGTGCCTATTGCTGCTCATGCTAACAGTTCTTTCCCCCAGTATTTGTTTAAAAGACAAGGATGTTGCTTTTACGAGGGACGGTATATGGATGACTTCCTGGTCATCAGATACTGACCTTGTCTGGTCCCTGACCAGGACTTAATATAATATAATACACACACCTTTACATTCTTGTAAATGGATTCTGATTCATATATATTTTTTAAGAAATGACAAGATAAATAAATAAATACATACATACATACATACATACATAGTGTTGGATAAATAAGTGAAATCTCTATGTATGAACATGTGAACATGCAACTGCATTTTTCATTATAAAAAAGTAAAAAGTCAAGTCAATTACAGTTCTTGGAAAGAAAATCGGAATATGCTAAAATTGAAATCATCAGGTCAGAATTAAAAAAATTAGCGGAATCGGTCAAGAAAATGTCAATCTGTGTATCTCCCAATACTGTCCCCCCCTGGAGTACACGTCTACAACACTGCACCAAGGGGAGCAGTCAAAGTCGATACATTTACATTTATTTTAATATATATAAGTCATTATATTTAAAATGACAACAACTGCATAATGTTTGCCCGGTTCCCAAAATTCAGAAATATTCAGAAGCTTTTATACATTCCGAGGGGGAAACGATATTATTCCCAATGTTTACATTACAAGTTTGGATTACAAGAAACTCTTCTATCATGTCAGCAGTCTTCCCTACTATCTGTCTGGGAAAAATAATATTTCCAGCGATTCTTAAAATTCTGGTCTCTCCCCCCTTTTTTTTTTGGCAAACAGCAGCACAACAAAACATTATTTGAGGATCTGAAATGAAGCCTGACAAACAGTCAGAGCGTTGGGCTGTCTGGCCAGAGGGTCCTCACACCCCGCTGAGCTCAGTGAACGGACAATTGAACATAGTGCTCGCTTGTCCTCACACATTGTACTCGCACATTAAACACAGACACAGGCAAGCAGAACACAAAACACTCAGACTAGGCAGGGGAAAGATCGCTGTACAAACACTCAGGCCAGGGTGTAGACAGGGGTAATGTTTATGATGCCGCTGCTCTGTATACATGAAAGGTTTAATTTGCGTTTTTTTCACAGTGTATTCCTCAATGGTGAAAGCACAATTTGCCTTTTATTATATTCATAATTGTTGAATATCCCATTGGAAAGCCATGATGTACCAACAACACACACACACCTGGCTGGTTGTGGAAGCTTCTGCAGCAGCGCCTCTCTCCTCCTACTCATAGATGAGTCAATTCCGTCATTGTTCAGCAGATCTAGAAATGCCTCATTGCGGATGGGATTTTATACTCGCTATTAGTGTTTTTATGTGATATTTATGCAAACAGATTGCATACTAAAATAGAAATACTTGTTTAGCTTTTTGTCAATTTGTATGTAGAGCCCGACCAGTTGCATTTGTATGAAATTTGCTTCGATAAATAAAGTCTGACTTGATGCGACTTGACAAGTGTATCTACTGCATGAAAAGTTGGGGACTGTCCTGCCTTCATCCCACAGCTCCCCACCAGATTTCTGAGCTGCCGGAAGGATAACAATGCGAGGAAGGTCACGCTTTATAATGTTACCTGTCAGCCAGCCAATACAGTATCGCCCCGGAAGAAATTTAATTAGCTTGAAACAGGCAGCGGGGAGAGAGGCGACATTAAAGGCATTGAACGATAACCAGCTTTTAATCCCGTCCTGGCGAGAGAATAGAAGAAAAGAGGAGAAATCGTTCTCTATCAAACAGTCGTGACTTTGATGGAGGTGGAATTCTTTTAAGGTGATATGCGGCGTAATTAGTAATGCGCATGTGTTTACAAGATAAATAAATCACCCTCACTTGCTTTGATGTGTAATGGAAGCTTCCTTAGAAATCACAGGCTGGCAAAGACTAGGCTCGCTGAGACAGCTATTTACACCATGTGCCATTACGAGCTACAGGAAAAGCTTTTAGTGTCGTTTCCAGTATATTGGGATACAATGTATTCATGTTTTAGTCACTTATGAGCCAATCAGAGTGTAAAAGAAAGCTTGTTAATGTATGATTTTTAATAGAATTTTGAGGTTTTCATACTGACAAAAAAAGCTAGAGATCATTTATTGTCTCTTTTGAAAGGCCTGGGTTTAAAGATTGTGACGGCAAGCTGTGAACTCCAGCAAGAAGGTTGCTGAGGGTGGATCCGACTCAACCATACAGTAAATTTGCGTATGTAAATCAAAAAACAAGCTAAAGGAGGCGAAAAAGCATGTTCATGTTCCTTAACATCAATATTGACTGATACAGACAGAATTGCCAAGTCGTTACACTCTGTTTATATCTTCAGTATGACATTGCCTCCAATCTAACCAGTTTCCGAGGGGGGATTCCATTTTCCCTAACCAATCACTTGAGACAAACGTATCTGCCTGAATGTAACGTAATTCTTTCTCTGTTACACTCAATGCAGTGCCAATAAAGCATATTGAATTTAATTCATTTTCATTCTGAATTAAAGCCGGCGATGATGCGTAGCACACTCATTTTTCCAGGATTTTAAGAGTGAAGCGAAGTAAACACAAACTGATATTGAGAAGACGTGTCGTCTGTGTGAAATACGCTTGACAACGGCGTCGGTCCCGCCCGAGATGCATTTAATGTCACAATGCCAAACAAAGCAGTGGACTCAGTGGAGTGGGCGGATTGAAGTGTCTGGACCCAGGCAGCGGTACATGTACAGCAGTGTTCACTTCCACTGTATCCGATGTTTCTTCACCTAGAGCCAACTGTCAATGTAAAAGCTTCAATGAACTGAATATATGTTAAATAGGGGTGTAAGAAAATATCGATACAGTATCATATTGCGCGAATATGTTTTGTGATGCTGTATCAATTGTCAAAAAACTATCAATTTTAAATGAGTAGTTTACATGTGAAGATTAACTCGGTCGATACTTTATTTAATTTGCGAAGATCAGTGCCCTCTCAAAGTCGTGCTATAATGCTGGATTCATGATAAATGCAGATGCAGATCCCACTGTTCTGATTGCATAAAAAAAGTTAGATTTTTACTCGCACTTTATGCTTATGGTGGTGTGTTCTTTTATACTATGACAGTTTTACTAAAATTAGATCGGTATTGGTTAATCAGTATCGGGATGTATTTAATCGTAAAAGCCCTGCATCGTGTTAAATATGGTATCGCCAGATTCTTACCAATACACAGCCCTTATGTTAAATCACTCTTGTGTTATATTAATCCCAGGCATTGATTTCTAAGATTGTATCAGAGATAATTATCTTTTCAATGGAATTCAATCTCTCTCATATTGTCAACATAAATGAGTAATTGCCCTATCCAGAGAAAGCTCATCTCCCTGGTGGGATATCATTTGCCTGGTATCCCTTTTAATATTCTAGTAAATGTGAGTTCGAGGCAGTTTACTGACGTCATATTACGTCATTTTGCAATGTTCAAATTTCCAAACCTTTTCTTCTTACTGATCCCAGACTTCCTAAGTTTTGTGTAATAAGTGTAGCACGTCATGGTTTATTAATCAAACTACAAGAGGAAGCTAATTTGAATACTACAAAACCCACATCCCCCACACAGCCTCCCTCCGCCTCTCTGCCTTTTACTATCAGAAGAAACGGAACATACTTCTGTGTTTTAGCTCCTGTTTTAGTGTGGAGCCATTCAGGACTCTTCTTTCTCTAAAATATTCCCACTGAAGCACTTAGCCTAATTAGAGATCATTTATTCCCAGAACTAATCAGTCCAAGTGTTATTGTGTCTTCTAAAATAATAACATGAGAGGAGGCTGTTGCACTAAGTGAGGGTTCAACAGCCCACGCTGCTTACTAAATTTGACTCGCGTGTTGTGTGTGCGTGTTTCTAGGGTTGCTGTTATGCAAACCATATCATGATTAGATTATTGACTAGAACATAATTACTAAGTACAAGAAGGCACATCGTAGGATTCCTCTCGATCTATCTTCATAAATGTTATCATGTGTAAAAAGACATGTTTAGGTTGCACGCTGCTTCTTATCGGGAAGCAAGAAATAACTTAATGTACTTTAATTCTGTATATTCTTGATTAGATACAGTCATGAGTTGGAGGCAGGCAAACTGATTCCAGAATTGAGGGTTTTAATCGGCGTTAACTCATCAATCAAGTCTTAACGGGGCCTAAATAAAAGCTGTGCAAGTGTTGGGTGGAAATTATTAGTCAACAATAAAACGGTCATAAAACGGTGGAAGAATAACTCAAATCATTTGTCAAGTAAAAAATAAATATCGCAATGTAAAATGTACTCTGTTACAAATACTGGTCCATTTACTCAAAATTAAACGGCCCCTAACTTCAGGGACTTCAGAGATCATGCAGACACTCTGTTTGGCTGTCATGTGTCCATTTTGGATGTTTTTCATACTTATATTTCAACTGCTATAGTGGCAATAGGAGGAAACACACACACACACACACACACACACACACACACAATTGTCTGGCGGCAAATAGTGTGCAAATGAAATTCACATTACTGTAGGTCACTGAATTAATTTCTGAAATGGCAATTGGTATAATCTCTCAAGGGACTTGTTGTGAGTAGTGGGCCACATTTACCCAGTTACCCTTGCAACCCAGTGTAGATTAAGGAATACATTTACCCACTATCAACCCAGCAACTCCGGTCCGTTTGTTCCCCTCAGACAATATGAATTGAAGAGTTTTTGTCTGCAGTTAATTTTAACTGAGATGCGTTCGACTGTGAAAACTGCATCAGATGACGGGCCAAAAGCTTTTCCTGGAGAACAAACATCCTCCCTCTTATCTCGTCCTTTTTGTTTTTTTTATTTTTTATGAAATACTCTCCTCTGGGCTCATTAAAGAGAAAATCCAGCTTTATCTGCTGTGATCTGAACCAGAGAAGTCAGTCATACAATTCAAAGTCGACCTTGATCTGCAGGCCCGCGTTGCACAAAACACGTTTGAGAAGTAAAAAAAAAAAAGATTAGTATTCCGCCTCACACTGAAAGGCTTCAAATCTATTCGGTTATCTTCAAAACTTTTCACTACAGTGAAACAAGGCTTTAGATTCTCAGCGAAGAAACACAAGATCTGTCTAATTTAATGCATTTCATACAGTATTGAGAGTGCAATCTGTCTACAATGAAGTATCAGCATTGCAACACAACCCCAGACACGGCTTTTCAGAGCTAAATTTACTCCAGTTCTCTCTCTCTCTCTCTCTCGGAATGACCTTGCAAAGACGACTCTCCTCTTTAACCCAGAGCCATGTAGCTAGCTCAGCGCTGTCTCTCCCACACCTTGTCCCCATTGTTGCTGATCTTATCGTTCAGCCTATCAGAGGACTAATGACCCTGGCAATCGTTGCTGACCTCTCGGGGGAAGTGCACCTGCCAAAGAGAAGGAAGGAGAGTCCATTAAAAGATTAATGTAAGGAAGTGGACACTGTCCTCCTGGACCTGTGGCGCACTCCAGCAGGAGTGGGGAATTTGATTTATTGTCGTCCCCCCTCCTCACATGCTGAATAGGCAGAGAAGGATGAGCGAGGTGAAACGGCTTGCTTTGTCAAGAACAACTGACTGCAGAGTGTTTTGTTTTAGATTTAAATCTTTAAAAAAGGAATCGTACAGTGATGCCAAGTACTTAATCTGTGATTGTTAGTACCGTTTTAAAGGTTAAAGATTTCATTGGGAATAAATTGAATGTTTCCCGTTTGGCCTGGCATTACACAGCAGAAACTTTTGCTTTGTAACAAAGTCAACACCAGGGTCTGACAGGCCAATTAACCCATGTTTTTAAGAGAACACACGCCCTATTTATCCTTTAACATGCAGCAATTAAGCATTCTGTTACTTTTGGCAACCATTTAATATTTATTTGATCAAAGCACAGAGTGGCATGGTTCCTGCAACCTGCCCCCATTACTCATGCGTATGGCATAATGTTGGCATTTGTGGAGGGGAAAAAAAGTTTCCTAATATATGCTTTTAGTAAAGATTTGCTGTCAAGCTTGAGCAGCTTTGTTTCCCTGGCTCCTTTTAGTGAGTGCTGGAACTTTTATAATGGGCACAAACAATGACTTCTCCTGCACTGCATGGGTACTGACAGAGCTGGCTTACTGCTGAGAAACGGAGGGAGAGAAATTATTCCTCACATTTGATTGTCAACAACACATAGAGACTCTAACCTGACAGTCAAAGTTACACATAGCAATACATGCTGCTGGATCTGCATTTCGTTTGCCAAAACTACAGGGAAACCAATGGGAAAACCTACCTGTTGTGGTAGAAAAATGTAAACGCATCTGTTAATGCACACATGGGACTCGCACGGTATTTACATGCTGAAAAGCTATATTGGGCATCCACAATTGCTCACTAAAATCACTATTGAGTAAACAGCCTTATTAGAACATAGCAGCCTCTGAAGGTTGGCATCCAGGATGAGGGTAATCCACTTCACAACCCTCCTCCCTCACTCTCCACCTCCAGTTGATCGTATCCTGGTTAAATGTTAATTGGACAAAATCCCAGACCTCCTTGTTTTAATGGCTGCACTTCTCATTTTCTCTCACCGCTGCAATCGTTACGCATACTGTAGAGTTTTAGGAGAGATTGATGTGAATGATTTTGCAAACACAGCTTGGCTAACTAGGTGAAGACTCGCTGTCCACGTTCCTCAATGGATCATAATGGGCTTTCTTACCATTTGCAGTATTTGCCAAATTAGACAGTGATGACTTTGCATCTTACCCTGACTGTGATGAACAAGGTTGTCGGATGTCAAATGACAATGAATGGGCTAGTGTTCCTGGACAAGCGCAGAGTTGTACAATTACAATATTAGTAAGTCCAATAAAACGCATGAAATCGTGTTTAACACCTTGTCAGGTGGTGACACATTACCAGACCAGCGTGCAGTGTTTCTGAGTTGGTCAGCATTAAAAATAACTAAAATAACAATGCTTTGATGCTGAGCATCTTACAGCAGCATTAAACTGCATTCACTGATTTGTCTTTTAGCCCCATTGGGAGCAGTGGAAACGAGCTGTAAATGTAACAATGACATATAATCACATTTTAAGTGGATATGGGGAACTTATTTACACATCCAGCAGTTACAGAGCAACATTAGCATTCATTCCATGTGTCCGGCCACCTGGTGAATATAAGTCTTATTTCCACTCTGCTTTTCAACTCTGGTCTGATCTTCCCAAAGAAATCTTTGGCTCGTTATCTGCTAAATCCAGCGCCTCCACCAGCTAGTCCCTAGATCTGTCTCCTGTCACTTTGTGCCCTTTACACATGGCACATACTCATTTCATCTATTGTTAATATAACAATACTGATTATAACAGTTTTGGCTTTGTCACATTATCTTTTTGTGATCTGTACAATAGCCCTGAATCCCCAGAAGGCAGGATAGGTGCCGACACTGACATAAAATAACAATGAAAAATGATTCATCTCAATTTAAGGTATTAAGCATTAACATTTTAAACTGTCTTGTTAATTTAGAATATAGTAAGTATCATTGCCAAAAGGTATGTTCCTTTAAAAAAAACAAAAAAATATATAATCAGCATGTGGAAATAATCATAGCTACTTGAACAAGAGCTCAATTAAAACTAAAACTGAGAACTGATTATTCTTAATGTCATTTGTTGCAGTAGCGTGAGCACTTCAATTGCAAAATGTGGTAGTAAAATCCCAGGAAATATAATTGTTTCATATTAGGTGAGTCAGGTGGAACTTCTCTATTGTGAGTCTCAACCCTGCCACAGACCTAATTTGTGTATGTTTAAATGATCAATCATTGTAATAATAATACAAGCGCTAATCTGAGGTACTATATAAAAACATTTTTTCAATCACAATATCCCAACAAATAGACCCGGATGACATCTTATTTCATATCACAGAAAGTGTGACACGTTCAAACAGAACCTATGAACAACAAATCATTTGAATGCACATTGTTTGCTTCACTTGCACTGGCCCTGGAGAGACGGCCTTCAGGTATTATTCAAAAGGAGAGGTCAACTTATTACAGAGAAATGAAAATCACCAGTGCAAATGTCACTTTCCTTTTGTCTTACATCTCTGACATGCTGATAAATTGCAGAGCCATCCCCTCCGGGATAAAGTCTGTCGGGAATATGAAATAAAAAAATCAATTGGGTACTTTTCCTCCATTTCAGGTAATGTGTATTATATTTGCAGACAGAATTATTCCTTCAACCTCTTTGTACCGACTGCTGTAGGTAAGAGTAGGCCGTTGCGTAAGGCTTGGAGCTGTTTTCCTTATATAATTTCCCTCTGCTGTTAACTCTGAGTCATGTTCTTTTGTCTTCATAACCCTCTTTTGACCCATCCAGTCACAATGGAGAGTGACGGCAGGAAAGAATGCAATTTGATTTATAAAATCCGGTTTCTAAAATAGATCTTGAAAATCAAGTTAGGCGACAGAAATAACTTGAGACTTAGATCAACATTTGGCAGCTCTTCGGTTAGTCGTAACATAAAGTGACACTCAACCCAAAATTGACTTTCAGTCCCTAATATGACTAAAGCTAATTAAAGAAAATGCTTCAATTCTATAGTTCCCATCATGCAACTCAATGGTGTCTTTCGTTAGACTCTCTCTATCTTTTATAAATACCCATGTCTTTCAACCTCCATGTTCCAAGCCCTAACAAAGGCTTTCAGGTCTCATGACATCTTCAGGGTTATTTCCTCAGACTTCAGAAAGCTCAATCTATCATGTTTAGAATCGGTTGAGAACCCTTTTTAAGATTTCCTTCCCAAAAAAAAGTCTACTGAAAGAGTTCTTTAATATAACGGTAACATAAGAAGAAGAAGATAGCTGTTGGACAGAGAGAACAAGCAGGCTCGTAGGACAGAAGGGCAGTCGGGGAGGAGGAGGAGGAGGAGGAGGAGTGGGTAGCGAGCAGAGAAAAAAACGCATGAGGTCAAGGATTCAAATCGTTCTGGAGTGTGGTCAAAAGCACTAAAAGCTTTATGCTTTAACAGGATTGTTAGGCAAGATACCTCAGGGCTCACTGGCTCATGTTGCTTAGAGATTGGTTGGTGGGGTATTTTATATGCAGCATGGGTAATTAAATCGGTGGATACTGTTCTGGAATCGATATGAGCCCAGCAACATAAAGTATTTCCACTGAACCACTCTGTGTATGTGTGTCCATAAGAGCGCGTAGGTGACACGGTGAGTCAGAGAGAGACGGAGAGAGAGGGTGAGGATAGGGAAGATGAGAGGCGGGGATTGAGGGACAGAGTGGGCAGCAAAAATTGCAAGCAAAATTTTTATTATGACAGATGAGATGGGTTATTGGAATCCAGGCAAGGCTCTTTGACTTTAGATGCCATCACAGGACAAGGCTGCTTTAAATATGGGTCACCCATCGACTTAACCTCGCATTGGGCATCAGCAGGCCTCATTGCCGTGTAATTATGCCTGGGATAAATAGGCCATTTGGCTTGTGGCACCACACCACATAGCGTCTGATATAATGGACAGTGTGGAATTCATTTGTTCTCTTTTGTTCTTTCCTAATCCCTCCTCTCAACCTCTATTAACTCTCTGCATTTTTCATTTCTTCCTTGAGCCCCTTTTTACCCTTTGGTTTTCAAGCCATCATTGTTTCTGTCCTTCTTTTTTTTTGTGCCCCGCTTTATCGTATTCCCTGCTGTCCTTGAGCAGAACGAAGGGTGGTGGGTGGCATACAAGCCTCTGAAGGAATGCACCATTAAGAAAGAGTTCTTAGCAAAAAACTGTTTGAGCTGGTAGAGATGAAATTAAAGACAATTCAACCACCGCAGCCCAATTAGGGAGCATAAATATTCTCTCTGCACTGAAACACAAAGTCTTCTTATCATCTAGCCTACTGTTTTTGGGGGTTTTGAAGATATTTTGGGTGGCCATTTGGCTCCATACTGCCTGTTCAAACCAGATCTGAGCGTTGCACATTACTGCTTGCAGAAACCGGTCTTCTGGCGCTTTGGCCACACAGCAGCTCAAAAAATTCCCCCTAAGCTACTAGCAGGGTGTGCTCATACTTGTGTGTGTGACTATCTTCCATTTGTGTGTCTTGCCGTGAGGTGACCGGCTCAGTAATTGGTCCTAGAGGCTTTTACCTGGCAGCGTTGACTGGCCATGGCAGTGACTATTTTCTTTCTCCTTTTTCCTTCAACTCCAAACGGCCTCACTGGCCATTTAGAGCTCATTAACGATACTTTCATAAACCGTTTCAACTGTCATGAAAGGAAATTAATTTATTTGTCTTTAATTAAACGGTAGACTTTTGTTAGTAGAAGCATGCAAGCTATTTTAATGCACATCACAAAGGGAACAGACGCTTGTTCCTTTGCCTTCATTAGAATGAATTCTGTACAACTTGGCTTTTATTAAAAACAACAGGGGTTCCAGTCCCCGCTTCTGCCTTCATTGTTTTTAATCTTTGCTAATTAATATAATGGAGTTGTCGGGGAATATGTTCTTGTAAGCGAATATGAATTCAGTGCAGCTGTTTGAACAGTACATACAAAGGATATTCAATAATTAAATCCTTCTGAGTCACTCTGAGAATGTCTTGTTCCAAAGCACATTTTTTTTTTTATGTTTTGAATCCACTTTTGAGTCGCACTACTTTTAATGTATTTACTTCATAAGTTCTGTTGGAGTAGGTTAGTTTGGAAGTGTACAAAATGTATTGGTTTTTACCTACTTTATCCTTTAGTATTCGTACTGTGCATGATGTGGAATATTGTTCCATGTTACTGTATAAAAGGGCTGGAAGTTTACTGTAGTATCACCGGGTTCCTTGTTTTCTCTGGGAGTTGTGGTATGGCAGTGGTGACAGCAGCGTTATACAAGCTTATCTTCACCATAATAACATTACATTGTGCCTGTGCTGACAGGCCAGATGCTGCGGAAAAAAAACAATAAAGGCATTTTCAGCTCACAGGTGTCTCTTAGAGTAATAAAAGACTTCAGATTCACATATTTGAAACTATAAATGAAAGGCGACCTTTTCTGGTCATGAGAATAATGGAACATATAGCGCGGTGTTACAGCGTCGCAGAACCTGGCCCGCACTGAAATGTCTCAACATGTACGGGATGGTTTGCTCTTCAATTCGTGGTCCCCAGAGGATAAATCCTACACAACCATGAGGTTGACATTCATGATTTTGAGAGGTATGTCTCGACAACTATTGTCATGAAA
Organism: Bovichtus diacanthus; assembly: GCA_943590825.1. NCBI lineage: Eukaryota > Metazoa > Chordata > Actinopteri > Perciformes > Bovichtidae > Bovichtus > Bovichtus diacanthus. The sequence continues at coordinate 2,596,383 of CALSBV010010890.1, read as the reverse complement.
TTTTGGTTCTGACGTTCTTGGCCCCCTCAAGATGAACGGCAACAATTCAGGTAATCCTTTCATTTATCATGCATCGGCATCATCGGGTCAACATTTTGATTTGTACAATATGTTGGTTTATGACAAAATACCTGCAGAACTAATTAAATTCCCATCAGCCTTAGCTGTACTTTGTTTTTAGAGCTAATTAGCAAATGTTAGCACCCCAACGCGCTAAACAAAGATGGAGAATAATATGAGCGTTAGGCTGTACCTGCTAAACATCAGAATGTTATTGTTTTTTCTTTTATGAGCATGTTAGCATGCTGACATTAGCATTTAGCTCAAATCTAGCATGGCTTTAAACTCTTAGTGTCATTTAACGATGACCACCCTCTTTCTCTAACTTTTACCAAGTAGTTTCAGTTCCTAAAATGATCCAAACTACAACCATGTAGGTGGCAGATCAAATATAGGGCATTTTGGAAGGCGCTGACAAACGCTGCTTTGCAAGGAAAATATGATATTGCAACATAAATGGCCAAACATATTTCTAAAGAGGTACATTTTCAGTGCAAGAAAAGTAATGGCCAGAGTCTAAACAAAGACAAAACATATTGTTCCCAATAGCTGCGACGTCTTCATCTGTATCGGGATCATTACCATCCAGATTTCTATTACAGCACTCTCCTCTCCTGCTCAGCGGGCCCAGTTTTTTGTCAGCTCTAAACAGTGTGTCCTTGTCTGTCCAACAGGCAGGCAGCTAAAAGCTCATTTTGGGTACAGTGATTCAGAACACATGGAACCTGTGGCTGAGTGCTCATCTCAAGCTGACAGCAGGCAGTCCCTCTAGCATTACCATGGTTGGCCGTGACTGATTTCTCCGAGGCAGACAGAGCCACAGGAGGCTAAATGTTCTGCTTTGGCTCGTCCGTTTTGATTTGCTCTAGATGTACGGCTGTTTGACATTTTGTCTTTTGGGTGGGCATTCTTTGTGTTCACACTGTTCGCAACAGTTCTTTACACTCAGTAAACACCACTGAAGGACAGGTGAGTGGGATACAACTAGGAGGTTATTTTTAGCTGTGTGCTTTAAGACTGACTTTCTCCGTGCTTACCACTGTAGTGAAATACATTGTGTGTTTTTCTATTGCAAACCTGGATAATCCAGCCTCAGAATGCTGTAAGTTGCACTTTAAAATATAAATGTTATTTATTTATTTTTTTTAGTTCGTCAAGGTCCCTGATGCCTACTTTGCTCTCAAAGTACATGCAATGTTTATCCGCAGATGGTGGACAGAGGGACAGAATGGATCAGCCTGTGTGTAGGAAAAGTTCTGGTTATATTTATCCAGTCAAAGCCTCAGGTATTAATTTAGTTTTTTTCTATTTGGAGATGATCTCTTATGTTGACAATAGCAGCAAAAGGAATATACTGTACACAGCTATTGTCATAGCTTTTGTGCACAAACCTAAAAATATTGCATGCGGGAGACATGAAGCATTTCAATTACTTTATTGTCCGTTTGAGCTATAGGAGGATGTTTGCAGTGACAGTCTGTCAATACAAAAAATAGACATCCAGGCTCAGTGAGAATAGCTAGCGCTGGAGACCTTTGGTGTATGTACACTGCAGAAAGCCAGGCGACGTTATCGCCTATTATCCATCATTGGAAGCAACAAATCCAGGCTCTGCCGTTTATTCTGTTGTTTTCTCAGAAATGGAGGCGACAGGTAGTGCGTTGGTGATGAGGGTACATTGATGATCAACACAAGACCCGACTCGTGCCCTTGTTCTTTCTTTGATGGCAATCCCACAGGCCTTCCCGGTGAGCAGAGCGGTGGGCTATCTTGTTCGAAAGTGGTTTATGGGACCTGTCATTGGGATGTGGAGGAGCATGTTCTACAAAGAAAAACCGAGGCACGCGACTCCACAGGGAGGTAGGAGATGCGGCGTGTTGGGGTCAGAGGTTGCAGGCTGTTAGTACAACAATCCAGGGATAAGATTCCAGCGTGGAAGAAAGAGAATGGTAGAGTTTGTGCGAGTTGTGTTGATAGTGGGGGGTATAATAGTTTATACATTATTCCACATACTATTGAGGATAAAAATAAATAGAGGGATTCATCTCTGCCATAAGCTTTTTTTTGTTATTCCTACATTGCGGGAAACATGCAGCCTGTAGTTTATTTTAAGTCAATCCCATTTTTTCTGCTGCCAAAAATACTCACTCGCACATTAAAAATGCAACAGTCTGCTGCAATTACACTATTATGTTGTATGCTAAAAACTACAGTACCCTGCTGTTTGGGAACTATTTACCTGTGACCAGTTTTTAAAGATCTTCATGTTCAGTGGGAACACATGAGCCACAGTGCCACTGACAGGGTGGGGAAGTCAGAGTAAAAAGTATTTTGAGAGGGATTGACACAATGTTGGTTTTTGTTGTCTTTATGGGGATTGGGAAGAAAAATGCAGCATAACGGCAGATATATTGAAGTCGAAAGGAAATTTAAATGAAAGTGATGTGAATGAAGTGAATAAAAAGTGATCAGTCCTCCTAAATGTTGTACGTTTGTAAAGGGAGAGATATGTTCAATTGATATAAGTTCATAACGCTACAGTCTATGAGCTTGTTTGGGGGGGGGGGGTATAGCATAGCATTTGTATGCTACACAGTTCTGTATCGTGCTCCAGTCGGTAGCTCACTATAAAAGTTGACAGCACGTCTCCTAGCAACACTGGAAAAAATATGCACTATAGTTGCAGTACCGTTTTAGTTTATATAAAAAGTGAGATAAAGTCAAATTTCAGTTCACCCACATTCAGACCCACAGACCCCCCCCCCCCCTAAAATAAGAGCAGTGCGACACTTTCTTTCTATGAGTGGTACAACAATGGCCTTCCTTTGTTAGAAAAGATATATGAGATGTAAGATACAAAGCCAAGGTTCTTCATAAAAATCATCTATTTTTGTCAGAGCTTGCCAGGGGGAAATTTGCAGCCACATCAATAGAATGCCCCCCCCTTACTTCTTTATCTCATCCCACCTCCATCTCCTCTTCTCGGCAGATATCTTTCTCTTTCTTTCTGAGCAACAGCATACATCTGCACTGCCAGAGAGCGTGTCACCTCGACTGTCACCGATATCTCCTACGCCATTTTGTCTCTTTCTGAAGGCTGACCTCTTCGTTGTACATTTTTTGGGCTATCAAGTAGCGCTGGAAGTCGTACTTATCACAAGGTTAGGGATGACTCAGACTGCCATTTATTTCTCGATTTCGCCGCAACGGGAGTGTGTAGGTGTGATTGAATTCTCCCCACCCTCCCTCCTCATGATCATTTAGGCCCACTGTGGGAGAAATAAGTTGACTATCCAAAACTGCACCGTGCATTCCTCAAACTGGAATATTGTTATTTCCTCACATCCTGGATGGGGGTTTATAGTCAATATGTTGCTATATGAAGAAAAATGTTGCCGCAGCAGTCGAGCTGCCCCCACATTTTCAAATAATGCACCACTGTTCTGCAATGTTTGAATCAATCCCTGTAAATGTTGAGTTGTCTGCACTCAGGATACTGAGGGATAAATATGTTAAGAGACTGCGTAAACACATCAGTCATACTGGTGTTGCGGAGGTTGCTTGATACACTCCTGTAGGTGGGATTGTCATGCCTGGGGATGATGGTGCAACTCCTCTCCACAAGAGCATGAAACAGGATTACGAGCACATCAGCAAACATGCGAATCACAACCACTTGTCAAAACAATATGGTTGCTGACTTACTATTTATGTGTGATTTTATTTTTCTATATATACAGTGTATATATATATATATATATATATATATACTGTATATATATATATATCAATCACTTTGATATGAAAAAACTGAATTGTATAAATGAACTTCCCGTGTCAACCAGGATCAGTGCAACTTTGTTTAAAAATAATGTGACACACTTACACCTCAAGTGTAGCATTTTCACTCTGTGACTTGTGTGATGTCACCTGTTTCCTGGTGGTTCCAATAAAGCACATCACTTTATCACGGGGATGTCATATGCCATCTTATCACCAGAACTGATTCTCCGAAGCAATTCAGAGAGAGCTTGTCATTCGTGTGGAAGTGGCTCTTCGGCATGACTGAAGGATGCTGGGGAATTAAATGTTCCTCCCCTGCTCAGAGAAATCCGATTGGACCTTGGCTTTTGCCTGCTCACTGATATGACTGGCTGCAGTTTCTCTCCTGACGCTCGGTTACCCACCGCTTGTCAGCCAGCTCCCATCATGCCACACACCTCTGCAGCTGCGTAGCTGTGGGCAACACACACCTTGTCACCAGCAGGATCACGATAATATGCCCATGAGTTAAGTGCACAGGTCGGCACGTCCCGAACACACGCACCTCATGTCACACGTAGAAACACAAGCACAATTTTTTCCTTTACGCCTGTCAGATCACATATCCTAACAGGACCAACTACACTGTTGCAGGCGTCCCCGGTGTCTCACCATCTGACCACTTCCTGACTCTCTCGCTGCACAGGTTGTGGTGTGAAATGAGAGGCAGCAGACGCACACTAATATGATCTTTCACAGTCTGTTGGAGGGGAGAAATATGGAGCACGAGGATGGCTTACCTTGATAAGCAGAGGAACCTTTCCTGTTTTTACACAATTCAAATATGGATACACACTATAAGATGTCCTATGTTTTTCAAAGCATCCCGCATCCTCCGTCACTGTCGCCAATTGCTTTTTTCCAGCCTGCCTTTGAATTTGTCCGTCCCCTCATCTTCGCCTCTCATGTTATTTTCATAGAATGCATTCAAAGTGGATTGTATGTTTCAAATATATTTCAAATTCAAATATGGGATCCCCGTCTCTCACAAGAGATAGCGGACAGAAAGCAATTGGAGGCAAGGAACGGGTTGGACATGTCTCGCAGACAATCCCCAAATGTGTCTCCTGCCGGGCACGGTTACCGGAAATGCAAATCATTTCCGAGTCCCCAGCCAGTGTCCAGACTTTTAAGCTACCGTACTTATTTAATAACAACATATTCGTGCATATTAGTTGAAAAGCCTCTGATTGTATTTATAGGTCACTAACTTCACAAAGGTTTTTGTTTATTATGCATCAGAGAAAGTAAAAAAAAAAACAAAAAAAACCTTTTGATTAAAGGTGTAATTAATTTGGGAGAAGGTGTACACACATACTGTACACACTCTAAATGAAAAAACAAATCCTGGCCCCCAACTCCTTAGCCATGCCATGCATCTACAAGCAGCATAGCTTTTTCCTGGCTACAGCCATATTGATGAACATCTACATCTAATATGTTGCTCCATTGATTCTTCATTATTCCAAATCCCTCGACTATTTCAATGTGGCACTGCAACCAAATGTACACAATTGTGCTTTCTATTAAAACGGACTCATTAAAAGCATGCTGAACAACAATTTATGATTAAAATACCAGCACCAGCGAGAGGTGAGTCTCATTAGTATTGGTGCCGTGTGCTGTTTATTTCCTTGGCTAATTTAAACCGCAAGTTTTAGCCGTTGCTGTGATGATTTATGTACTGCACATGATTAGAGACCGTGACAATACCAGGAAAAATGAGTTTATTTAATTACAAATAATAGTAGTTTGTTACAAATGGGTCAATCACATATGTGTATATGTACAAGGCATGAAAGCTGCATGTTACTCAGTTCAAAACTAATTCCCAGCCTCAGCCTGTGCTGCGTGTTTTATGCTTGTTAGCAAATATTAGCTAACACACTAAACTAACATGGTGGACATAGTAAATATGAACTGCTAATTGCTAAACATAACCATGTTAGCATTGTCGTTATGGACATGTTAATGTTTGCATCTAGCTCGAAGAACTGTTGAGGCTGGATTAACATTGATATTGAACTCTGGCTTCATGACACCTGAATTATCAATGCCATTGACGGGTCGAGTCATATTTGCACAGAAGTGTTCCAGCCGGTTGATGTTCTCCCTCAGCACTCAATTGTTAAAATATCAGTCTTTTGTCAATATCAGTGTACAGTGCCACAGACATAGATCTATGTAACGATAATGAGACACAATTGATTAGCTTTGCTTTTCAAATGAGCCCTTCACTAGGAAATTGAAATAACACACAGTCAAACCATACGGACATGATTAATTGTGTTTTGAGATTGGGATCTAGTGGTATTTACATAATCATGCTTTTTCCATGGCTGTGTTGTGTGTGAACAGCAGCCCTACACTTCCATCAGCCTCTCAGTCTGATTGTGTTGTCTTAGACTCTTTATTTCTCAAAGGCTTTGATGAAGTGATTGGATAGATAATGAAGAGAGTTGCAAATGACTCTAATATTATGAATAATCATAATACATATGTATGGGTAAATATGTATTTTTCAAATTTAGATTTTTCTCAAAGACATTAAATATTCACTTAGAAACAATATTCAGAAATATTAATGTCAGTTTCAATTGCAATCAGATTTGATTGACAGTGGCCTGGCGACAATATTACTCAATCCTGATTGGTGTACAGAAATATGTGACGGCAACTTTTTCTAACTGAGTATCAATCACTCTAAAACAGCAAGAAGAGTACAGACAAAAATAAAAATATAGAAATCTAATCTAACTTTGGCAGATTTACATCACTCATAGTAAGAGGCTCTTTATGGAAATATGCTTTTAGAACCTTAATTACTCAGGTTTATCATTATCAGAATACATTCTTATTCTTATATATTATTACTTGTGCTTGTGCATTAACCTAAAAATAAAGTGCTAAAGTTGTGAAGAGTCACAAAGTGTAGTCCTGCATTCTCTAACGGACCTCCAAACTGTCCCTTATTGAATGTAGTGATGAAGGTGGGGCATGTTACCGTGAGGGCTCTGCACATCTTCAATAGTTAAACAAAGTTAAACATCAACTGCTGCTTAACAGTGATTTCAGTGTGTTGTCAAAATATACATAATATATAGAATATAGAGGTTATTTCAAGCTAAACTCGTACAAAAGGCAGAATAATAAAAGGTTTAATGTGTGCTGGAAAGAGAAGAATCTCAGAGGGGCGATACATGGCCTATACCTAAATAATGTAAAAACCAACAAGTCAAAACTATTTTCACAATTTAAAACATGTGTGTATAAGCCAAATAAAACGGCTGAAGGAAAACACAAGTTTATCATAGCTTATATATGAACCTTAAAGCAAGCCTATGTACTGTAACTTTGCTGAAGAGCAACTAAGTAGCCATTATGGAGTAATGATATTCATGGAATAATGATATATTCAGCATTGACTGCTATGTCAGTCACACATCATTTGTTTGCTAACAACCATAAGCTCCTGGTCAAACCAAACCGAGTTAGGCTGGAGCTGCAAAAACACAGAGTTTCCCGAATTGAGTAAATGTGTCATTTACTACTAATGAATTCAACTGTCCATTTGTAAGAGGAAAAGTGTTCAGTTTCTTCTCTTGAAATGGCTCTCCCATTAAAGACCAAATTGCAGCCAAATTGTGTAGTTTCTTTACAGCGTGCATTTTACTGCCGACCAGTGAGTGGATTCTGGATGTTCATACAGCGATTTAAAACGGCCGTGTGTTATTTTTGGAAAGCCCAAAGTAATGCAACATTTTGTATGTCGATGAATGTGGCATTCGCGGCGTCAACATAAAGACATGCATTTGCACCAATGGAAAAAAAAACACCCGGTCTGCGGTCCAGTTAACACACATGAGTCACGCTCATATGCACACACACAGTGAGAAGTTACGCCCTTGGACTTTAAAGCTACCGTCTGTCCTCTGCTTGTTCGACCACAAAAAGGTCACTGCCTGATTTATGCACCTGTTTAGTGAGGTAGATGGGAACTGTTTGTGCTTTGGGGCTCCTGACCCAATCAAAACGTGAAATATGAAAATGCAATTCTGTTCCATGAATGATTTGCAAGGTTGAGCAGGTATTTAGCTGCCCGATTGTGAGCAGCTGGATAAATACATACTTTGTGCTCGGTGTTGGCTCGTGCGCGCGCGACAATGTGCTCACTCTGCTGCTTAATGTGTAAGCCAACGTTTTGCATGCGTACAATTAAATATAGATTCATGACATGGCATTATCTTTGCATGTTTTTGTGGTCACCTCTAGATAAAGTCAAGTGCATGCATATCTATATTTATGTGGCTGTGTACTCACACTCCATTTCTCCATCAGATGCTAGCTTCTGTCTTGACATGACAGTGCACTGTGTTGGAGACACATCTATTCTTTAACATGGCAGCTCACAGGGAAGAGACACAGATGTGTTTTGACTTCCTAATGGTTCTGGGTGGACATGGATGATATTATTGTAGTTGACAAGCCGCTCCTTAGCTGCTGTAATCGAATACCGCCCGCATGCTCTTTTTCATCAAAATTTAAATTTTCTTGTCAATGATTAATCAAACTATTAAATTAGTGGTGGCCTAAATTTAGAAAAGGGAGAAGTTAGTTGGGGTTCCCAAATGAGTTTGTGATTTCTTGTGAAACTTACAACAGACCTGAACAAAATAGTAGATGAGTACACTTAGAAAACTTTAATAAAACATGGGAAATGTGCAGTGTATCCTCCCCTGTGATCCGCGTGGTATTAAGACTCTTTTAGTGTCTTGTTGGATACATCAAGCACACTTAAACTTATCCAAATGGAAATCTACGTTCACGTGAATCTTTGTCCGACAAAATCACATAGCATGTTTTCCCCTGCATTTATTAAGTAGTTCCGCTTGCAGTAACTTAACCTATATATATATATATATATATATATATAATGATATAGAATGAATAAAGCGAACGACTCATGCACTCTGGAGCTTTTAATTGAGAGTGCATTTGAGATAACGCATTCACGCATAGATGGCGCTTGCGTGCACAAGCTTTGTTTAGCATGACAGCTGTGTTGGATACTTTACTGCATTAAATCAAACCCAATTACTGCCGGCTCTTTGCCCCCATGCCCCGAGAGTTGTGTGTGTGTGTGTGTGTGTGTGTGTGGACGGATGTGACATGATCCTGGAAACATGTACATAACACAAATAAAAAATTGTTTTGATTCACTTTGGATATCTTCAACGGCTCCTTTTTTGTTCGTACAGTTTCTCAGTGCTTCTTGGATGTTGAGTTTGCTGTGGTGTGCTAAGGAATTGCTCCAGTGTGGCCCAGAGTGCTGATGTTGCTTTTATGTGCTGCTGCCGCTGCTGTGCTTTTTGCCACTTTAGAGGGTCAAGCAACACACTCTGATATCCGCTCCAGCACTTAGATGCTCTACGTTGCGCTGATGGAGGAGGCTTTTTGGGACAGCACTGCTGGGATTTGGTTTGAGTGGTAACCTCTGAAATGGAACGATGCATGTATGTGTGCGTAGCGGAGTATGTTTAAAAATTAAAGTGGGGCTGCGCTGAATGACAGGTGAATGGACAAGCAAATGGCACAACAGGGAGAGGCATTATTTAGAGACTCTGAGGGTGCAAAAACAAAGGGAGGGAATGAGAAGAGAAATAGGGCGGGGTACTACAGGCCCTCAGACAGCCAAATGACAGCGATGAGTGCCACACACACTGCAGCTTAGCAGAGGGCTGTGCCACCAGTTCTCTCCACTGAGACACTGTGGAGGTGTCTGTCAGGTCAATTAGTACTACTGTGCTTACATTTTCCACCTGACTTCTTTCGTTAGTGTTTTTGTCTGCAGCTTTTAGCCTCCTCAATGTGTCTGCATGTTTAGTCATACTTCAAGCCTTACACACACACTCTTGGTGTGAACCACGGCTTATGAAAGTACTCTAGGTTTGCCAAGCACCCGACCTAGAAGAGGTCACAGCTTTAATATTATGGGCTTTTAGCCATGCTAGCTGCTTAGAGATATGGCAGTGTCGGCCTGTCTACCACATTGGTTCTGACTGAAATATCTCAATAACCATATAATTGATTACCATAAATTTTGGTACAGACATTCATGTTCCTCAGACAATGTATCCGAATGACTTTGTTGATCCGCTGACTTTTCCTCTAGCACTACCAGCAGGTTAACGTTTGACTTACTTCAATCAGCCTCATCCGTGCTTTCTGTTCTAAGTGGTGAATGCTAGAATGCTAACACGCTAAACATGGTTTAACATCACCTGCTAAACACATGTTGGCATCGTCATTATGAGTGTATTAGCGTGCTTTTAGTTTAAAGCACTGTAGTAGTACTGGCAGAAGACAGGGGTGTGTATGTGTGGACCACATGAACAGTAGTTGCTACCTTTTTGTAGGGATTAATGGGGATCCAAATGAATAAATAAATGAAGGTCAATTCTAACATTCTATAAGCTGCCGTCAGACTGTCTATTCAAGCAGTCGGTCTAACTGCCTTTGTATTTCTTTTAAAACACATTTTTGGAACTCTATACAGTAACTTTTATGTAAGTATTTTTCATTTTCCCCCCTATTAAACCTGTAGATAAGAGACAGAGTGGAGGATAGTATGCAGTAACAAATGTATTGTGATGGACCCAAATGAAACACACACACACACACACACACACACACACACACACACACACTGACTTTTGTTTAATGCACATAGCCTGTGTTAGTCCACTCATCCGAAAGGACTTCAATTGTGTTTCCTTTTTTTGTGTGGAGGAAATGTAATTAATTCGTTCCACCTCTTTGTTTGAGCCTTGTGTCGACCACTTAGCTTTTTAGTCAATGCAACCTCTTTTGTTTTAGGCTCCTTTGGGCCACTGTGTGCATTGTTGTGGGCACTCTGAATCTGGACAGCACATTCACATTTATACATTCTGGCATAACACCAACACTGAGAAAAGAAGAGCTAAAGAAACGGACTCGACTACAGTGACATCTTTAAAATCCACGATATAGAGCAGCCTACGAGGAAATGGGCATCTTTCAGGGATACTCTATTCCTGAATAAACCCAATAGGCATTTATCAGCAGGTCGCTGTGCCTGTTCATTAACAGTCTATAGTTTTATTGATCCTTTCTTTTGTGTGAGTTGCTGAATGATTGTGGCAACTATGATCATTCCCAAAGGTTCACTTATACATGATTCCCATTCAAGCATTGTCCAGCAATGACATGTCCTGTCATGCGAGATGGGAAAGCAGCCAATATGCATTGAGAGATGTGCATTTCAAACACTTGCCAGTCGGAGTCAATTATGGGCCTCGGTAAGAGCGATTCCACCATAAGAAAACTGTATGTGTGAATAAATCTGTTGTCAAGCCATAATAATTGATGTGTTGCCATTCAATGAATGCAACTCTTGTTTTCCCCAACTTGCAGCCTCTTACAGTGTGTACAGATTCAGACATATGTAAAAAAGCACAATCGCAGCGTGAGAGGCTTAGTCATTTCAGTTCTTTAGAGATTCCTGAAAACGACACTGTTGTGGTCCGCCTTTTAAAAGCGGTGTTTTGATGTGACGTACTTTGAGCACACACAGAGCGACTCTTTTTTGGGGTCCAGGAGATAAAGGACAGAGAGGTTTGTATGTGAGATAGGGAGGAAGGGCAGCGATTCCCTTTCAGGTTTTTTTCCGGCCACCTGCTGGGTTCTCCCAACAGTGTTCCACAAAGCAGATCAAAGTTATGCCAGATATGAAGTTATGCCATATACTTTGTTTTGGTGAGGTTTCTTATAATTAGCAGGTTACGCAAGGAATGGATGTGACAGCATTAGCAGCTAATTGGCTTGAGCCAGTGACAGAAGTCATCTTGTATGAGACAGCTGAGTATTTATTTACCACTTACTGTCAAGTGTGCAAATAAACAAAACTTGTATCCTTTTTTTTAATTACAATCTTGGTCATACATTGTACTGACTTTTGTCCTTAAATATGAAATTGAAATGGTTGAGGCACAATCTGTTTTAAATAATACAGTAAATATGGAACCAACATAACATTTACCCCCAAAACAATGCTTTACCAAGATCTATGTTCATTTGTCTTCTGGTTCCAGTGGACTGCTTTAAGGCCTTACCAGCCTTAACTGAGCGAATAAATCGCTGTCACAGTCCTCAAATGGTGTGATCGCTTGTCACAGTCCTTCACATCAGTTTGCTTTATTGGATGTGGCTCACGCCTGCAGATATTTATATCTTTTTACAGCCATGTACTGTAGTGGCTAACAAAACAAGGAGGAAAAAAAAATCAGTGAGGGAGAAAGAGGAAGCAGGAAAGCCAGGCAGGCGGCTAGACAAGTAATGGTGTGGAATACAGAGGAGGGATGTTTGGAGCTTTGGCTGGGGACTGCCTCTAGATCCATCTTCCCCTGCTTAAAGCCCCAGTGCCTGGGTAATGGCCGCACGGCGGGTGCTTTCAGAGGTTACGGCGCTGGAGATGAGGGATCTTGGAGTAGAGAGGCCAAACTGAGAGGTGATTTCCCCAGCAGAGGCCTCTTCATTTTGGGGCTAGAGGAGGTGTCTGCTTTGCACTGCTGCTGGAGCCCGGAGGAAAACAAGCAAATTGCTCCCCACAGGACTAACTGGATCCGACATGAAATAAGAGTGTTATCTGCTCGACTGTCTTATGAAGTGAAATGTTAATTTTTTATCTCTTGAGCCTTTCATCGATCTATTCTTTCCTTACGTGTCCATTCATACTTTAAAAGGTTCTTTGTAGTCCATACATACAAACATGCATCCTTGAAGCAACAGAATAGCATTTGCAACTGAAACATGAAAAAAAAAGATTTTTGTCTCCTACAAAATCTATTGCAGCTCAGTGCCCACTTATTTTATTGAGGTCACCCCTCTGACTTAAATGTATAGAGTCCCAGGCACATGCTAAATGATGCAGTCCAACTAGTGTGTGTGTGTGTGGGTGGGAGGAGAGTATCTCTTCTTGGTTTTTCCATGAAAAATCACCAGTTCCTTTTTGATTTTGCTTTAGAGGGAACCGTTTTGAGCAGGAAAGCCAACCTTAACCGAATGTTTGTGATTCACCATGACAAAGGTATTGGTTCCACATTAAAGTCAGAGGTAGAATACTGGAGGAAGACGAGGCCTTACATCAAAGCTGTCATCTTGCATTGTGAGCAAGGAATGTAAAGCCTGGTGAGTGGAACAAATGCAACGCTGTGCTCGCTCCTTCCTCCTAGATAGGAGGACGGTTGTTGCTGCATAGCTGTTGAGGCCTCTTAAGCTTTGTCCCATTCAATGTGAAATTATATCTTCAGCTTTTCAATAGCAAGATATGGTGTTCCTCCTACTAACCCTTCCTTCTAAATACTTGAGTGAAATTCAGTCCATTTACCTGAATCAACCTTAGCCATCTTCAATTTGTTAAAGGCTCCTTGGTACCCCCGAGTTCAGAGGAAGATAATTGAATTGAGCTCATTCTTCTTGCTGATTTCTCATGTTACCTAAAGGGACTTGGGGAGGAAATGCATTCTGAGAAAAAAGGCTTTTCTCAATTTATTGCAAAGGCTATTCATGAAAGGGAATCTAAAAGTGGCTGAGAGGGGAGAGAGAGAGAGAAAGAGAGTGGCACTCTAAGCTTTATTATTCGTGAGAGATCTGTAGTAGGAGACTGTTCATGGATGTCGTGCTGCTTCTCTGAAGAAGTATGTCTCTTCACAATACAAACATTTAAGTATAGTAAATTAGTCTATGCTAAAAATGTTGCCTTAAGAGTGTGATTGATGAAAAGCAACATTTGTAAATATGTTCACAAGAGAATGGGTAGATAAAACTGTCAGACAATAAATCCTTAAAAAAAAATAAATAAATAAATAAATTAAATGTCTCATCATTAAAACCTTCGTGCACCAGATTGTCCCACATAAAATCAAGGCAGAATTAAAGAATTAAAGCTGTGAAAAATTAAACTACTGTTATCAGTATGGCCTACTGTCCTCCTCATAGATGTAGAGAACTGGATCCAGGTGGAGGCCCGTTCATTCCTATGAAAGTTGCTCAGTGGCGCATGAAGCCAAACTAGCTCAACATTTGAGTATAAAAATACCCAAATCTTCCGGCGTTCCTCTGCATCCATGGGACCGCTCCGTTACGGCCGCTCACAGCTCAGTCACATGAATGGAAGCTGGAAAATATGGATTCGGCTATTAGCGAATTCTACAACTTTTAGGACCTAATGATTTAAAGAAGGGCTTTTCAAGTGGTCGTACTGGAAAGGTGCTTTACTTTTTAAATTTTTTAATGATATGCTGATTTACAGACATCTCTTTCCTAATTTAAGTCAATGGGAAAAGTCTTTTTGGGCCCTATGGCATCACGTGACTGACTGGCGCTCTCCCTGGGGGCTCGGCACTACTGTACGCTCAGCCAAAGATGTGTATAGTTAGTGAAATGTCATGTATCACTTTGATATTTAAGAAGTTAGTCAGGATTGCCAATAGAGTTATGAGTCCGTCGGTCAATAAACATCTAGCGTACGATAATTAACCATTTCAATCTCTTTAATGTAATCTGAAAGATTAGCTTTTTTAATATAATGCTGTTTGTCAAATATCAATTTATGTATTCTTTTACAGCCCTCATACTGTACTTCCTTGGATAGAGGGCTCCTTTGACCCCCCTCCCAAACAATCCAGGCTCAAACACTGTTAGTGTCTGTTAGCGTCCGTTTCAGGCTAGAATCTGTATAGCTCACAGATAACCCAACAGAGCATTGAACTTTCAGCCATATTTAATTGATGTCGATATACCAGAGGGGCATTTTAGGATTAAATTAGTCCACTGAAAACTAGAATTAGAATTTTAAACTGCGAAACTCACTACAAGAATCAGCGAAACAGTCGTGAGCCTTGGGCCTCCCTTAAATGTGTGAAATTAATATTATATAAAGCCATAAAATGTTCTAATTGGAGCAATAAGACATTGAATTACTTATAGAAACAGTAATAGATTGAAAGAGACACCATAATCAAAGCGAGATCCATGTTTTCTTTGACATGTGTGAAATGCAGCAGAACATAAAGCAGAAGTCTTTAATAATAAAGTGACAGCTTCTTCTATTACAGAAAAAAAGTAAGCTCTCCATAAGAAGCCAGCTCGCTGTCGCAGTATTTTGACATGCTTTTCAAAAACTGTTGACACATTCTAAATTAAAATCATCTCCCTCCTTTCTGCTCTTGTGAAGTAATACTTCATTAGTTATGATTGCTCCTCCATGCCATAAATACAAAGGATTATTTTCTTAGAAATAACAAAGGGCCTCCTTTGCCTCAGAACCACGGAAGATAAAAGAGTAAAGCCTTTTGATGAGTTAATGAATAAGTATGGGTAAAATCAACAGTGGATGTGTACTCGAACAGAAAAAAAAAAAATTTAATTATTGAAAATAAATGACAATATGCATTCATGGGGTAGATTCCATCAATTTAGTACATAACTATGAAGAGAATAAATGAATGTACTACTTTTATGTTAATTTAAATGATGATATAGAGTTGTGATTGTTTGTGCATGGATATTTTTAGGCACGCTAGCGACACGACTCTAGGGATCGGCTCTGTCTGCCGCTGTTGTCATCCGCATGTACATTATTTATGTTTATGTAGTTAATACGTGTGTACATGCATATGTCTTGGGTGTGCATGCATAATGAGTATGTGTTTAATTTATTTTGTCTGTCTCTGTAGGTGCATGTTAATATTTCAAAGATCTCTCGCTCTTCATTTACCAGCCATGGTTTGCCTGGAGGAGGGGAAGATGCTCCCTGTTGAGAGGGATGTATATCTCCCAGATTGCCACACTGCTGGGCTGTCAATCAGCTAGTGTCTTTAAAATGCAAGACAGCTTCCACACATCCAATCACGTCGGCTGCGACATTCCTATGAAGATAGTCGAAGGCATGATGTATGTCTTTGATAGGAAAGGCCAATGTTGGTGTGAATGGAGTTGACACTGAACTGAAAGGGTCAGGGCAATGTTGTTGTATGTCTTCTGCCAGGAGACTTTTAAGGCTTATATTGAAACAGTAAAAAGGACATATTGACTGCCACCACTGACACTATGCACATAGCGATTGCCTATATTTCAACTGACTAAGACATTATAGCCGCTGTGCGATGGAGGTGGTTGCCACAGCCTTGCTTTGACAGTCTTGAGTGACATTGGCAATGTGTGCTTATGCGCAGGCTCCAGGCAGATGGGCCAACGGAGAGACGGAGGGTAGGGAAAGAGAGGGAGAGAAAGCAGCCATGAGTAAATTCAGCACCATGGACAGCTACCATCAGACATCTCTCCAGGCAGCATTTGTTTGCTTTTATCTCCAGGAGATGAATCACTTATAGCCGGCAGAGTCAGTGCTGGATAAGCACACTGGTTCAAAATGTCACTATAATAGGAATGTTTTCACAAGTTCCCCATTCCATGTTGGTTCCTTACTTTTCCTTTTTCGATTATTTTTCTTTTGTTTCTCAGCTTATCTTTGGACTCGTGTAAAGGTGATATGGGACACTGCATATATTGCTCATTTCGGTGTGCTCACCTATTAAATACATTTTAATTCTCTTGCACCAATTCATCAATTAATATTCCAAAAAATATTTAAAAGGAAAAAAGCTGAGCAAAACTCAAAGGAGAGCTTATCACTAAAAGGAGAATAACTTCGGGGCTAACCCCCTTTACTTTAATCAGCAAGCAAGATACGGAGCTTGGCTTAGCCCTTGAGTAGTTGTAGCATTTATTCTCCAACAAGGAAACTTTGCACGCACTGCACTGCTACGTTGCACTTGCATTGCAGTTGGCGAAAAATTATGGATTTAACCTGTCTGTTATCAAGGGTCAGCTATCGTTCCAAATTAGCCTCCCTACATGGAAGAGGTGCCAAACAATTAATTGGAGACGAGTCTTGAAAGTGTGTAAACTGAAACTGAATAATAAAAACTAGCCAGCGCCACTGCATTGTTATAACCGTGCCAGATGGTTTGTTGGACACAACCATCCGAGAAGCAGCCATCGGTAATGTTTGGAAAAGGGCAGGCACTTAATAGGCAAATAAATGCTTGGCAGGTGATTGGTTGAACCACATGTTGTATAAACTCATGCCGTAGCCAGTCGGGAGAAGATCAAATACATCTTTGAGAAAAGCTTTCACTTTTTCGATCTACATTGAATCGGACACAAACCCATTACTACAGTTTCCGAGTGATCTCCAGCTGCCAGTAGAGCTCAGATTATAGTTATAGTCTGACTCGTATGCTGATGATACTCTTATGACAACGGCACATTTTTCCAAATGGCCAGCAATCTTCAAAATCTAACTATTCTTAGAAATACTTGTCAAAATGGGTCGGTTCAACATGTGTGTGGGGGCTCAAATGGGGCCCACATCTCATCTTTGCCCGACAATCCTCCAGGGGGTTAATCCAGCCCTGAATGATGGTGATGTAGGTGAGTCAAAGGTAGTGAAATGCCTGCAGTCTTAGTGAGGCTCTTACCTTTTTACATTCTGATTTGTATCACATGTGTGTGGCTGTTTCTCAACTGTTGGATGTTTCAACCAACTCATACTTCCTTGCATAGCTTGAAATTGTGTTGTTGTGGTGTATTGAGCAGCTTCAGGTGATATCTGTTCCTTTCCTCCACCCACTTGGTCCAAAACCCGACGCTTGACGGAGTGTACTGCTGACCAAAAGCTATTCTACATGGTCTTATGTCGCAGTGCTTGAGCACAGTGCTATACTCTCCTCCGCTACACTCCTTTTCTTTCCCAACATTTGATCCATACGAGCACTCAATGTTTAATCAGAGCTTTCAAATTTGACCTTGACTTAAATCCATCAAGCTGACATTTCTGGTTGAAGGGGGCCTGGTGGCAGCCTCAAAAATCCAATGATCAGCTCTACAATGTGCTCACAGAGGGCACCTGCATTAACATTACAAGCTAGTTCCATTTGCACACTCCCAGCTACTATAAAAAAGAGAAAGAAGAAAGATATGTAGCCGGTGAAAGCTAGCAATAGGTAATTATCACAAGAATGTGTGGAAGAGTTCTGCATGGTGAGCTTATAGTCCTCTCCCCTCCATCCCCTCTCGTTCTCTCTCCCCCTGTTTTTGAATCACTTTTAACCTACAGTCCAAGCGGCTTTGACAGGGATTATGGAGTTTTGATGAGAGACAGAGAGAGGCCGGGAGAAAGTGAGTTTAAAGTAATGAAGCAGCAATGTCAAGGAATGATTTATGAATGGCTCTTTCCTTCACTTACCAAGATGTAGTCGGCTCAAATATCACATTTCAGAGAAATTCAATTCTGACCACGCACAAAATGATCATTGTATCATTTGGAGAAATTGGATGGCTTTGTTTGTTTAATTTAGTATTCGAAGCCTTCCAATGATATGTCAGCAGAACAATGCACATTTGAGGAAGATTGTAACACTTGGTGAAGACACAAGTTTTCTCCTTTGAATTTTCTTCCTGTGGTGAAGCAGGGGAATAGTGTTGTGTGCCGTTTCTGATTTCAGACAGATGAGTCGCAGGCAAACCAGGCCCAGGGTCATTGCCTGAGCTAATGAACAGTTTGCATGCAACATCATCAGCCACAGAGTAGACGACATCTCATTGTTAAAAACAAATCAGTGCAAAACATCATATTCTCAAAAATAACAAAACACTGCATACTAGATAATTGCTAAAATTGGATCTTGTAAAATGCTTCGTTTTTTGGCATCAACATTAAGCGTAGAGGGTAGGTTGTTATGACAACCATTGATACTGCTTTTATTGGATTATGGTGCCTTTTTCCCCTCCTACTGGATATTTACATTTTAGACAGTAAGCTGACATCCTTATCCAGTGTTTATATGAGTAAGCAGGTAGGAGTTCAATGTCTTGCTCCGGGACAAAAACAAAGACAGAATACAGGGTTGCTTGTGGACAGAATTTCAACTAAATTTTATTTCATTTGATTGGATCCCCATTAGTTGTAGCCGAAGTAGGAGCTATTCTTACTAAATGGTGAAGATGTATAGTTTGGCAACGACCAATCAAAATGCTGACGATATGTCACAAGACTTTTGGTCATAAATCTCGGAAAGATGGCAAATAAGCTTATTTCTCCAATTGTTACGGTTTCATGAATTTGGCAGTAATCTCATCTTCTTTATGCATGACACATTGGGTGGCAAATTCAACTTCTCTTTATTGAAACAAAAGTATTGGTGTGAGTAAATATTCCATTTAAAAGTAAAATGTCAAGACGCTCAAACAACTTGCAACGTATCTAAGTCACATGTGTAGTTTTACCACACACACCAACGGCTGTAGAGAAATATCTTGTTCAGAAGATCTCCCGTCTTCTTTGACATTTATACTGACTTCTGCCAGTTACGGACAGTGTGCTGCTCCGTGCTGACCGTAACATATTGTGGTTTTCCATTTGTCTTCATCGTCACCTCCTTGCAAGGCAATCACGCCATCTCGCCCAGAACCATGAAGGATGGCTGTGACTGTTGGAGGCCTCGTGTTTGTCTTCCTGTACAGATGATATGTTGCATCCCTGGCAGGCCCTTGATGTTCCGTATGTCTACCAATCAAAACGTATTACCTCATTTGACTGAATATTGTTATGACTGAGCAACAGAGAACTACAAACACATGGCTCTGCTAGTCCCTGACTGACTAGACTATTACCATCTGTCTTCGTAAAGTGACTGGCCCTTATTCATAAAGGCCTTGGACGGGTGTGTGTTGTGTTGTGGGAAGGACAGAGGCAGCTTTTTGAATGAAGCCTTGATCATCACAAATTCATATCAACAGAGAATTTCTTGTGGAGGCGCTGCTCTGTATGCAGGATACAACTTCACTGGTAATCAGAAAGAACAAACTTAACCAAGCTTTTAATTATTGTTTGTGTAACTGTCTGATCCCATTCAAATCACACCGCGGGATCTGCACAACACAAAGGCCTATAAGTGGCATAATAAGGGATTTTACATTATATCCTCTCAAAATGGAATTGGAGGTTTCTGAAGGAAAAGTTAACAAAGCTATTAAGACATAATCAATATAAACTCTCTGTAAGTATGTGTGTGTGGTTTTGAGCCAGGAAGAAGTTTAGCAGAGCAAACCCAGGACCCAAATGTGTTCTTCCTTCCCTCAAAAAACACAACTGAGGGGCCCTTGTACAACTCCTCTCATAACCTCCTCCAAGTGGCCCTGAGTGCAGTTTTTGGACAACGTAATGGGGGTAATGATGACAATCGGGAGAGAGAGAGCTATCTTACTGAAAACGACATGAGAGCGGTTATAGTGAACCAAAACTGTTTGAGCTGGACCACTGAATTTTGCAGGTGTAATAAATCTCCAGAGTAGAGGGGAGCTGCAGATTTGTGTGATCCTCCTTACGACGAGCAACGAGTTTTCACATTGTCATTTTGTTACATTGTTATTTTAGCTGCTTTAAAAAGATACATCATTAATTGAACTCTTGTTTTTGTTTTTGTGCTATTCCATTCCAACATATTGTACGTAAATCAAAATTCCGCTTTAACACAGCTCTGGCGGACAAATGAAAATTCAACCAGTGTTTCATTACTGAATTCTGTCTGTCGCAAAGCCAGACCTCTACTTCAAACCCACTGACAGCCCCGGAAGAAACCTGATGTAAGCTGTACAGTACATGAATTACAGCCGAAGTTGAAACAATTATGGTTCAGAATTCCTTCTAGGCTTCCGAGTGGCAGATCAACGACTCGTTTTACTGCTGTTAAAGGAGACATCGGCCATTACGTGAACAAGAGATTCTGTACTTTTCCCCTCAAGTGGTGCCGTTGAATCACTTTTTGCTGACTAAGTTGAAATAGAATCTGGTATTATTTGAAAAAAAGGGAGACTTTTGTCTCATTTGAGCAAATTTAAATTGTACCATAGTATCATTGTAATTTCTCAACTGCCTTTTTTTTTGTGCAACAGTGACGGTAAAATGTTTAGATGGAAAGAGCAAATTGAAATCTTGGCAGTGTGTTCACGTACACTCGCTCGCCTCTGCGGATTAATCCAGTATTCTACTTTATGTGCAGCTTTTTTGGCTTCTGCTGTTCCTTTGAGGAAGAACTTTACAGTGAGAATTGATTAACAGCAAAGTGTCTTTAATTTTTGAGCAGATCACTATCAATAAAAGTCCTGGTCAAAACGGGACTGTGTGGACATTTTAAGTAAATATTAGACACAAAAACAATATGAGATTTACATATACATGCACGTATTCAGATAGATCATGCATCCCACTAAGAGACCTCCTAAAGAAAGACCCCCCCACCCCCCCTCCCCAGCAGAACTCGAAAAATACCACTCTCCTGCCTGCTCCTGCACATGAAATATGGAACAAAGATGAATTATACGCAACACCTGCTCATTTGACATGCCAAATATACACTCCTTCTGCAGCGGTACAGTAGCTTCTGCGGCGGCACACCTGTTCCCCAATGTGAAAAGGCAGTGACGCCTCATTAATGTGCCCCCACTGAATCATTCTGCCTTAAATGTATTATTGATACATGTAATCTTTCATGTCGCTCAATGTTTGACCTCTCACTGCAGGCTTCGCGGGCAGGGTGCATCATAGAATGTACTCCTTGATTTGTCTGCGTTTAATTGCTTTTTACACAGATGAATGTGTTTCGAGAGGGAAGGGTATTGATTCAAGGTTGAGCGAGCAGTAATTTTGTGCTATTATTATACTTACAAGACCGTCAGTCACGTGAACTTGCAGGTGCTCTCTAATCTAAGAGCAATGAATGGATTCGACATTCAAGACATGGCAGGAGAGAAAGGCAGATTCAGACTGTTCACATGGGAGGCATTGAACAGCATAAAGGAAGAGTTTATATTTTTTAAAGCCCTCATCATATTTTTAAAGCGCACGCTGTTAGCCATTGTATGAAGAACTGTCTGTCGATAACTTGTAAAGCTGGCAGGAAGCCTTTAAAATACCACTTGCTGACCGTTATATTCAACCTACATTCCTTCTCTGTGTACTGTAACGTCATTTGTGCTGTTCCTCTCTTCTCCCGTCCCCACCCTTTATTCACATGGCTCTGTAATATATGCCCTGCGTCTGCATCTGCCTCCTCACATTCAGTTTAAAGTCATTATCACCCTCACAAGGAGGCATGGCACTCCCCAAGATGGAGACTGCCAAGGCACACAATTGAAAGGTCACACAGGAGGGGAGATAGAGGGCGGTGCACAGGACAAGGAAGTGCAATACTGAATCACAGAGCTGGTGCCCAAAAGCAGACTCGGGAAGGGAAAATAGTCCTTATAGGTCAAAAGGCATGATTGAAGTTGCTAATGAGAAAGTAGCCAGACCGGGAAATGAATCCAGAGGGATAAGGTGGCAGATGGTCATTAAAACATCTGTCCTCCATGTATACTGAGAGTGATTGCACATGAGGAGCAGCTGGTTAGGCAGGTGATGAGGTGAGGCGGGAAACTCTGTGGTGACGGCTAGTGGACAGGTGAGGGATGGCAGGAGAGGTTAACCATTACTGTCGGGATGGAAACGATAACGGGTAATGAACAAAATGCCTTTTTTGAGTTTTTGGTCAATTGCCAAAATGTAAACGCAGAGGTGCTTTGGTTTTAAGTTTGATACTTTTCTCACAGATTTTTGTTAACAGCTTTCTGATTTTATAGACATGTCAGATCGACTTCTTTTAAATTGATCTCGTCAGTTGCTTTACTCCTTTTATTGGATTATGTTTCTTGTTAGTCTTAAAAATGACTAAAACTAAACTAAATTGCCCATTTTTTGTCCCAAGCTTTATCATTCTTTTATGATAATGCTCGTTTCCGCTGCATAGTACGGCTCGACTCGCTCTTTTTTGGTTTTCCACTAGGCACAGTACCTGGAACCTGTTACTTTTTTAGGTAGAAACACTGCAGACACTGAGAGAGTCGTGACTAGCGAGTCACGGGACATTCTGCCCAATGACAGCGTTTTTAAATCGCATTTTTTTTTTTCACTCTACCCAGATTTAAAAGAATTGGCAGTCGCCAAAACTACGCCTCTTCTTCTTTCTGGTTGCCGAAGAAAAGGATTGCGCAAGTGTCCCATTTACACGTAAGTACTATCCGCAGTGGGAAATTCTGTGAGGCGAGTAGAGCAGAGCCGTACCCTAAAGGGGAAACGTTGCTATAGACACTTTACATTCATCTGTGCCTATAGAACCATGCGATATGGCTCAATGCAATGGCATCTAACATATATTACTGTACAAGGAGTATAAATGACAATAGAAAGAAACCAACTCTGGTATTGGCCCCATGCCAATCAGAATATGGATACAAATACAGGTGGCAGCTTTTTGTTACACCTTTACACCTCAGACTAATCAGATCAACTGGAGGCAGTGGACAGGAGGATGGAGCAGCTGTCGCCTTGTGAGAAAAAGTGTAGTGAGGAAATGTAAAGTGCATAATCGACACAAAACCTCTTAATGTAAATAGCTGAGAGATAAGCTGGGCCACCCGGGGAAACTGCCACATACATTTCATATTGAACTATTAGAACAAAGCGTATGTTTGAGAGTTGATTAGATTTAAGTTTCTATGGAGATGAAATTATATGATCATCAAATACAGTTTATGACCATCAAGCGCATCGATTTCCGTTATGAAAAGCACTAAACAAGACTCACGTGAGTGGGCGTCTGCTGCTCTGCATATAATCCCACACTGCGGTTGTGGAAGTAAAGGCATTAGGGAGACATAATGATTTAACTCTTGCTGCTAAATAAATAAAAGTCCAGCAATTAAATAGAAAGTGTCAAAATGCTGTTGCTAACTGCTCAATCGGCAGGGTCAGAGAGTTTACGGCGCTCCCTAAATGGTTTCTGAGGATTGTTCAAGCGTTGGCATTTGTTAGTTCATATGATGCATGTTAAACTAGCTTAAATAGAGGAAAATGTTGAAAGCACACAAAGTGACAGAGTTTTACAAAGCCAAAAGACGCGCATTACAGGAGCGATTGAATAAAGCGAGAGAAAGAAGAAAAAAAAAAACGTTCAATCCATTTACGCCTGTACAGATCTGCTTCCACTTTGCTAAATGCAATTAGGCACATCCACTCTGTCCAAGTGACACCCCCAAGGCCTTTTAAGAAGTCAGCACAAACCGATCTCTGGACTAAAAGACAGGAGTGTGTGTGTGTGCGGGGGGGGGGTGAAAGAAGGGCTGTACACACATTCCCTCAGAGGAATCAGCATTGTTTACCCCCAGGGAAGCAGGGAGAGTGGAAACCGGAGCAAGAGAAGTGGTTATAAATCATACTTTACCATTTCTTCACCCTCGCTCCATCTTCATCCCCCACCCCCTTGTTTGTTTCAGCCCCTGCATGGTGGTTGTGGTTGAGGCAAGAAGCCCTACTGAGATGTGTTGTGGGTCTTTCTGGTGTGAATCTCCTTGTGAGATCAAACGTAACGCCCGTGCCTTGGAGTGGCGAGCAAACATTTCTCACTCTCTACCCCGCCTCGTTTTTTTCCCCCTTTCTACTGCATCTTGGTTGTGGATGCTACACCCCCCACCACCCCCTATATGCTGGGATCCCACTTTGTCGCAGACGCTTTTACTGTCTACTACTGTGCTACTGTCGGTTTGGGTGACCACACTGAGACTGTATCAAACTCTCAGTCTTGATGCTTTTTGAGGCTTCATGGCAGTGATTTTTTTATTCTCACTCCAACACTACCTCCAGCGCTGCATCATGCACATCAAAACCAGTGATCGTGTTAGCAAGTGTGTGTGTGTGTGTGTGTGTGTGTGTGTGGCTGGAAGTCCTCTATGTGAAACCATAGAACAAGTTTTTGAAAAATGTTCCACTCACTCTTGAGTGACTGCTACCCTTCATCCGTATCAACACCACACTTTCGATTTGATTCTGTCTGTAGCACAGCTGTTTGTCATGGTAGTGAGCTCAGGACTGTGAGGCTGTAAAAGAAATGGGACTCTAGAGAGGAAGTTGCGGGTACCCTTTCTGCACGACATCTGTAACAGCAATGCTGTGATCCAGATCCCATGGTCGACCCAGCTCCAGCTGGAGTCACGGCAACTATTGTTGGAGTTGGTTGAAGTCGCAGGGAAGTGACATTTGAGTTTGAAGGTGTCTTGCTTCTATAATTGGACATATTTGGAGATAAAACAGGATGTTTTGGCAGGAAAGTCTAGCTGGAGCCTCATTCTGTTATAAGAGCAATTATGTCATAGGTGTATGTATTTCTTAATCCAATCAGAATTATGTAGGATAGGGGAAAAACTCTGCAAAGCTTACCCGCGCCCTTGCAAAATATCCCTTGGGGAACAATTTCTAACTGGTTTAAGTTCTTTTAATGCAATAAGATCTCCTGTTTTTTCATGCAAAATTGGATTTGTATACATTTTAAAACTATCTACAGAATGAATCAACCAGAACAAGCAATATCATTCATGTTGCGTACATTATATGGAGGCAAACACACTTGGAGCTTAAAGTGTATAAACACCATTTGACACACATACTGTGTATCTTTTGGAGCAATTTTATCAGGAAGAAGGACTAATTGATCATCACTTTTGGTAAATTAAAACGAAAACTCTCCATACAGCTTTGCACCCACAGTGTTTGTAGCCAAGGCCCACATTGTTCTGTAGCGGTTTTGCTCGTTAAATAATTAATTTGTCTAATGAAAGAATAAAAATAAAACGCAACCAATTTTTGATAACATCTGATTTAGCTGCAAAGTCAGATTTCAACAGTGACAAATCCTCCACTAGGTGGTACAATTATTAAGTTGCATTTCCTCACGCTGCAGGCTAACCCAACTTTGTTACCACTGGTATTAAAGTAAGGTGAACCTCTATAAAAGGAGACTTGCTGACACGAGCTGAGCCTCCCAGGCAGCGCTTCGTCCCAGGCTCTCACCAAGACTGGCAGACCCAAAAGCCCCGTCAATGACTGTAATCCTAACCTGTGAGTAAGCGCTGCATTGAGAGGCTCAAATCCCTTAACTGGGCTCTATTCCTGCTCAACTTGTACTGCTGTAACTCCTTTGGTGAGAGTCCCGACCCATTTCCACCTCTGCACATGGAGATTATCGAGACGGAGACTTAACAATGGAAGCAAAGAGCGGAAAAGGAGAGCAGGAAGAAGCCATATACAACATTTGGCCAATGGGTGGTTTATACTCGCAGTCCACTTCCTGCGACTTCAACAGGAATTGACACTTGGGGCTGTTGAAATGAGATAATAGTATGATAATTAAATGAAGTTAACAATTAAAAAAAAATGCTTTGCAAGTTCCCGATACTTCACATAATACGTCATTTCCACTTATTGGTTCCATGTTCCTCCTCTCAAGTAAACATCGTTTTTAGCAGTGAACATTCATGAATGCACATTTTAATTACTAATCTGATAAAATCCATTATTTATGCAAGCATGTGTGCGAGTGTGCCTATTTGTGTGTGCATACAAGCTTACACATTTATACGAGTCCAAATGTCTGTGTACATGATACACATGCATATTCAAATATGTGAATACGTGTGAATCACGTGTGTTCATCTAGCCAGATGCAAGCAGACGTGTCTCAGATGCCTTACCTCGAGTTGTGGCCTGCGCCTGCTGCCACCCTAATAAATTTAATGGACTCGTGACAAACCCGGGATGAGTTCATCAGGTGGCCTCATTTCACACCAGCATTTTAAACTCCTCATATTTATGCAAATTGTGACAGCAGGCAAGAGCCAAGTGGCAAGAAGCACCAGTGAGGAAGCATAAAAAATAATGACTAGTTACTTATATATTTTTGCTAAAACATCTATTATCACTTAAAAACAAACTGTTGTTAGAATACTTTTTGAGATATATTTGAAGTTGAAGAGCATCTTTGACCCTGGACAAGAGCAGCCTTCACAATGTGACAGTATTGTGATATACATCAGTCTGGCAGCATGTTATTTCCTATTCATATTAACATTTAGCATTTAGGAACATGCCGTCACAAAAGGTTTGGGAGTGAACGAGCCCAGAGACAACAAGCTCAAAATGTAGCGTGCGTAACACTAAACCTTCCTGTCTTCTTTAGGCTACGCCTCTCCTCTGTTTGTCTCTTTGAAAGTTGTGTTCTCCCTGTTTGTCTGGGTGCTGTCTGTGCACAGGGCAATACTTTTCTTTCTTTCTTTTTTCTTTTTTCACAAATCATGGCGAAACCATGACTCCTATGCGAATATGAGTCACGACATGCGATTCTCAGGATTCTCCCGATAATGCTTTTGCCTTTCTTTAGCCTCTTTTTTACTATCTTTACCTTTAGCTTTTTGAGCAGAATACTGATGACATATGAGCAACAATGAAACTGTAGCTACTTCTACAGTCTGAGCTCTGGATTTTACTCGCAGAAAAGGAGCTTCATTCCTATGTACCTTCTTGATTCATTTCTATTTAGCATCATAATCCAACAAACGATCCATTAAAGCCCTCATTCACAAATCACAAATCCTCTGAAAATAATACAGTAAATCTGAATAAATGTAAAGGATATTTTGCGATATAAACCCTGCTGCACCATCAGAACATTGCAGTGCGCTGCTCTAATGTAAACCACAGTGTTTGTTGTTGAATACAGCTCAGATTTAAGCCCATCAGAGGGACACTTGTGATGAAGGGTAAGCAAATCTGCAGCTGACTAAAGGGCACAGAAGCAGAGACAGATGTTGCTGCTGCTGCTGCTGCTGCTGCTGCTCACAGACACTACAGCTGTTGAGACTGCTCTGCCAGGATGGTCATACCCCCCCACTACACCACAAACACACAGACAGTCTTACAGTCTGCTATTCTGATCTCTTGCACCAGCCATTGTTTTATTCTTGTTATTCTGCTTTTACACATTCTTATTTACTGTAGACCCCCCCCCCTGTTTTTATTTTAAGTAAATAAAAACGTATCTATATCTGTCTGTCTGTGTTCCATCTCTCGTCGCCTACCT
Source organism: Bovichtus diacanthus (assembly GCA_943590825.1). NCBI lineage: Eukaryota > Metazoa > Chordata > Actinopteri > Perciformes > Bovichtidae > Bovichtus > Bovichtus diacanthus. The sequence continues at coordinate 2,568,397 of CALSBV010010890.1, read as the reverse complement.
CACAGTTCCCTCTCTTATCTTGAATTTCTTCCTCCAACAGCTTCATTTCTCTGCAGGATGGATCCTCTCCGCCTGCTGCCGGCTGCAAAATAAATTGCTCCACAAAAGCCCAAGCAGCTAATGAAAAACCCACCTCTGCCCAGCTTAATCAATAGCAAAGCCTCTAATTAAACGCTCCTTCAGTTTCATATGCTCATACACTTCAAACTGTAATTTTCTGTTCATTTCATGCGCTTGGGCTAATCTTTGCCTTTCTCCAGCAGGTCAAAATTTGATTTCCTTTTTCCCACCTTATCCCCACTTCTCTCCCATACCACAGGAGGTAACCCTCCATAAATGTCAGGCGCCACTGTTAGTTTTGTCCCGGCACGAGCCGATCATAGATTTAAAGCTCGCAATTATGTCAAAGTGCCCGCAAAGACTTGATGAAATGTCACGTCTCAAGGGACCCTAAACCTTACCTTCACCCATCATTTACATAAATTAATTTCACTCGGTATATCTTTTATGGACAGATCCATATTGCCGCGGTCACATTTCATAGATCTTTCATACAAGACTGAAACCCTTGTAAAACCACCAACACTGAGTGGAGGATGTTTATTCCCATATGTCACGGTTTCTCATGCTTTTTACAGTGACATCACTATGGCTACTTGCCATATCAGTCAATCAGTATTATCAGCTAAAATGGCCTTGTTGCCATGAATCTTTCACACTGTCTTCGCGCGCCACAGAAGTAATTGGCAGCTTTTTGTGTACCTTCACAAGGAATTTGTATGAAAATGAATGGGATGAATATCACAAAGGTGAAAACGAGAGGTGGCTTATAAACTGACAGCTTGTCCTGGTGCAGTGACGGAAGAGGCGCAGTCGCCACAGAGAACACGGAGAGTGTTGTGATTAATTGCGTTCCTGACTAGTTTGGCGTTTCTGGCAGATATGAAGTAGGACAGCCCAGAGATGATGGAGGAGGAGATGACAGCAGATGATCAGTGCAAGGCATCAGCCTTAAAAAATCTCTGTCGTCTTTATGTAACATCATTTATTAGAAATGTTTATTTTTGTAATCGTACGGGGGGGAAGCAAAGGTTACTGATTTGATCTTGTTCACCTTCAAGACCATGCATGTTTTGAAATAATCTCTAACGCCTTCTTTTCTAATCCGGCTGTGTTGGTAGTTGCACATTTTTGGCCTTTGCAGAGCAGGTAAAACCTGATGAATGCTGGAGTGAGTCCTTTGGCCTCAGCTGATTAATAACGGTTTAATCAGGGTTTAGTCGGTAACAGCTGTGGGCATCCTTCTCATTTATTGAGCATGGACACGTCAGTCACTTTCTCCTTGCTTTTCACCCTCGTTTTATTCACTCTCTAATTCCAAGCTTATATTCTTATTCCTTATTTTATACTGCTAAAGTGGAACAATTTCTTTGACAGGAGCAAAGTAAAAGAACGTGCTGTGCTAGTGAAGTTGTTTCACCTGTGATATAGCTTCCACCCATGACTCTAGTGGGATCTATAATCATGTGCCCCAGACAGGCATGACAAGTCAGCCAGATAAAGCACCTCCCTGCCAGTCGGCCGGAATGAGACAGTAGTGTGGAGGCGGCGTGATGGATTGAAGACGGAGCTGATGCGGGTGTGCTCTCTGTTTCAGCTGGACACCTCGCAGAAGCCCTCGCCGAGCCCTGAGCCTCGGAGGCACGGAGGCACGGAGGCACGGAGAGACGGCTCAAGGTGTGAAGCCGGAGCCATAACCGAGCTGTGTGGGCTTTTGTTTCATGGCTAATTACCACTGACTCTTGGCTCTCATACCCCTCCCCCTTTTCTTCCCTCCATCACCCCTCTGCCTGCTCCGTCTCGCTGTTCACCAGTGGAAAGGTATTACTAATGACAGAAGAAGGTTACCCAATTTATCTTCGGGCAAAACCTCTCCGAGCTTGCTCTCCTTGCGTCTCTGCAAAGCCCAGATTGCCAGAGGGAGAAAATTTTTTAAAAAAAACACAAACGGCAACAGCTGCAACCAGAGACTTAGCTGAACCCAATCTGACTCGGGTTTAAATTACTGAGATCTTTCTGGTTTTCTTTCAATCCCTGTTCTTTTCTGCATACTGCTGCAACCTTAAGACCATCGGGGACTATCTGGTTTTTATATTCTATGCTGGTATTTTAGATGCTCTGGGCAAAGAAACTTAAAGGAGTCTTCTTCAAGGTGGCTTCCAAATCCAGGTGGTGTGCTTTCGATGCAGATGGTGTGATTTATCACAGAGGATGAGAAGAAAGACTAGGGGGTAAACGGCAGCTTGAAGAGAGCTTTGGTGGTTTTGACCCTTTGATGCAGTTTGATTTGAGAAAGGCCTTTTGGCATTGGGAGTAATCGGCAGTTGGATGACATGAAATCTTGCTGCATGCAGTTTTAGATGACATCCGGAGTCATAGCCCATCTTGGTAGTGGCCAAAGTAAAACGTGTAAAGTGGCTCTACTGCTCAACTCCACCGAAGCCTTTTAACGGCCATGAGTAAGCCACTGGCTGTTAAGGCACAGATGGGACTGGAAACAGCCAATGTTTTAAAGATTAGGGACACGTCCGGTTTCAACACCCTGGTGATGTGTTTTATTGTTTTATGTAGCGGTTGCTTGCTCGCTAGTTTGTTTGCTGTTTTTTTGAAGATACAAACTATTGCTGTGCTGTCTGATTTTGTAAATTCAAAAAATTACTAAAAAGTAAAGTAGTCCATAATAAGATATATCTGTTGTACAGTATTTGTGTGTAAAATAGCGTTTTTTGGAAAACTTTTTAAAAGTACTTAATCCTTCACAAATAAGTTTTAATGCGTATTATTAGCATTGTTTGTATAATAGTTGCATGCCAGGATATGGAGAGTGAACTAACAAGGTAGAAATATATATATATATATTTGTTTTATTCTGAAGATGTTTGAGATTGACTATTGTCTATTTGCATTTTTGCTTTGTCTGTAGACAGCAGACAGATGTTGAGAATTAACAACATTTGAAGGTTATTATGCTGAACAAGAACTGTCTAGTCTTGAGGTGGATTCTGCTGTTGAGGATGTTATTAAAGTGCACACAACTGGTGCTTCTCACTGTTTCATCATCTTTTGACATAATGAAATTGCACCATTAGAACAACCAGTGTTGCACTGCCTCCCGGTGTAATGTCACAACTTGGAAAAATAATGATATTCCTTGTGTAACTTTTTTCGAATCTTGAGCCTGCATGTGGTTTGAAAACTGCTTCATAAAAAAGCAAACACATAATCATCATTCTACATAGCTTGCTAGCTGTGTAGCTAGAAACCATTAAAAATGTTAACTGCTCCGAGCAACCCCTACTGCAGCTTCCGCATCAACTGAAAATGTTGACAGAATAGCGTTTTTTGAAACCATTTCTGAAAGCAGAGTAGTCACAAATGTGTTACAACAATAGAGAAATAGCCTCCGCCGTCTGAGGTCACCATGAATCTAGTCTGGTAGCATTGCTAGTAAGTTAGCTTCATCCTAGTGCTCCATGTGTATCTATTAGTTTGCATTTCCAGGTGTGGACTGAGCAAGCATTATTATAATGTGAGTGCTGAAAACGCAGTTGAACTGTTTTCGCTTTCCTCTTCAAGATCAGATCCAAGTGGGGGGGCTCAGCACAAGCTTCCCTCCCACCTCCATGACTGCACTGTTTTTCGGGAAAGGCCTGTGTTGACAGGCCCTTCATTAGAGTCTTTGTCCTGGAAGAGCCTAGTACATAATTAATGTCTCCATGATGGATTACATGGGTGGATTGCAAACAGCGAAGAGGTCGGCAGAAAATGGGAGAATTGATGCAAGGCTATTTTCCCTATCCAACACGCCAACTGTGTGCCCCTTCTGCACGGTCGCCAAAATTGCTGATTAGAAAGTTACAATATTTACAACAGCGGTGACTGTAGTACAGGTGCGAGGGAAAATTAACCCCCTGTGCCTTTTTTACTTTACTGTTTTTTTTCTTTCTGCTTATGTGTGGGAATCGAAGGCGTCTGCAGCCCCACAAATGATCATCTTTGGGTAGATGTAAACCATTAATCAAAGCCATCGTTAATGATGCAGAAAGCGCTGTGGAAACTAAACACCTTCTGTTCCCCTTTCCATAATGTTGAGGATCTGCGTTGGATCTGGTATGATGAAGAGTAAGAGATCTCGTTGTACTCGTTATTTTTCTTCATTTATCAGTAGGAAACTGTGTGCATACAGTTCAGCACCATCACACTGTTGAATTGTAATGAGCTGGAGCCATATTGTCCCTTTATATCAGATTGCAGCTCAAGGGTTCAGTTTAATGATTTTAACATTTGACTTCCAGATAGAATGTCAGGATGAACATCAACGTGCTGACTTTCCTCACAACCTCCAGGCTATGTTTTAATAAAACAAACCAATCCAAACTAATTGCAACAAATGGCTTTTTACATAAGAGATCAAGTGGGCTCAAGTGGAATGGCATCTGATTGAAAGAGCAGGGAATGTTTGATCTCAGTGTTTTCATTTAATACCCTCCCCAGGGAAGCCGAGTGCAATTTTTTTCCCCACCATTTACAGGATTTTTGGAAATATAGTTTAAATCTGACAGGAACTGTTTTTGCAGTTTTCCCCCAAAACCCAGCATGCCTTAAAGGTTTTTGAGAATCCCAGTATCCTGAGCTGTCCTGATGCACGTCCGTCATCTCCCTGGCAGTTTTTGGAGATTTCAGTTCAAATAAATGTGTCTGTGTCTTGCCAGTGTTGGCATTACAGTCTAGTGCACCAGTGGATGAAGTGACTCGCTCAATTATACATTTACTTAGACAAGTAATAAAGCGCTGCCACTCTGCCAAAGCTGAGGCTCATTATACCGGCTGTACAAGCTGTTCCCAGCCTCCTGTTCCTCCCCTCTTTCTGATCAAGACATTCATCCCAAAGAAAGCCACACTTATTGGAGCCACTGCACTCATTCATTGTCAAAAGCCCCTCCCTACTTAGTTTTTTTTTTTCAGTGGAAAAATGATTGCCCCCCCCCCATATGGCGCTTTAATCTTCACATACAGTAATGTAAGTTCACTTTTCCAACATCTTCATATGATGACACTATCGGTCCAACCTCTAAGCTTGCCTCATGCCTCCAGACGTGATAAGCTTTATCGGGACTATATGCTTTGATTTGTATGCTTGCTACTACCAATGTTATGAGAGAAAAAAAATCCAGCCATAATTCTTCAAAGGGCATGCAGCATGCAATGTTTTATAACATTTTTATTTTACCATCATCCTCATCAAAATAACTTTGAGAGAGCTGACGCAATCACGTTTTTAGGCGGGGAAAAATAACGTTTTCCCTTTGCGCATTGTTTGTCTGCCCTTTGAAAAAAAGCATGAATAAATCTGACATGCAGTCAGGCTGTTTGATGCTATTAAAACATGCTGCTTAGGAATAGAATGTCTCTTTTGTTTGTGAAGGCCATAAAAGAGCATCTCCTATGAGCTCCAGTATATGAAGGCCCATGGTAAACACTGAATACATGAAGTCTCTAAAACATCAAAAACATCTGATTTCAACACACATGACTGATGTATTTTTTCGTTTTTTGAAGGATGCAGCCCTCTGGGGTAAAGCTGTCTTTACATGTTCATACTGACTGGAGCTGAACTAACAACTTATACATAGCTCTGTCATACATTTATGAAGCCTACTTTCTTTCCAAGCACTCTAAAACAGCTAACCACCATAATGTGTAAGATCCCCCAGGAGGCTATTTCTCCTTCCTTACAGCGAGCGTGAGACCGAGAGAGTTTCTGATTGAATTGACAGCTCATGAGTAGTGCTCGGCTGCTGCATTCGGAAGACGGTGACGGGATGCTTTCCCTGAAGTTAATGCTCCACTAATTGGACATGTGTGCATGAGAGACGGGGCTTCATTTAAAACCAATTAGCAAACTTGATGTCTTAAATTAACCTGAGCTAGATTCAAGCTATGCTTATGTTCATTCCCTGTAACCTCAATTCCTCTCACAGTCACACACTCGCTCACTTTGACACATGCTTTGCCTTGTAGCTAACAATTTAGCATACGATCGTGTACAGTTTCTGAACGGTAATGTTATTGACACATTTTTGTTCTTACGGCTGAGTTATGACTGTCGGGTAGCAACAGCTCTTCCAATTAACACTGCAGCGCCTTTGGGTGCAAATGATAGTTCATCACTCCACCATAATGTGTCTTAATGAAAATGGATACCTGAAAACTCATAAAACACACATGCTGTGAAAGTTATCTGCATAGCCGCAGAGTGCGAAGATAACATCTGTGGAAGCGCTCTTCTCACAAACTCAGTAATCCATAAAGGAAGATACCCAAGCTGTTAGGAATGAACTCAGCCATACAACAGTTTTCATTTTTTTAACCTTTCACAAATGTTAATATCTGTTTTACATTTTTTTTGTTAACCTCTTAAGCCCTAACCCCAAATCAATCATGAATACCTCCTCAACCATTATGCATATTTCTGGTAACGAATATTAGTCCATTTTAAGTAAACCTATTACAATTACCATTACAGAGTAAATGGAAATGTAATAAAGGAAAGAAATGTCATTTTTATCCTTGCCTATTATATAATGAAAGGCAATCACCATTATAACCAAGAGCCCATTGATAATGATGCAACTGAACGTCTTCTCCTTCTCTTTACTACAACTGGAGATTTACTTCAAAACACTTATGTTCCATATAGCTATATTACAAATAACATGAAAAACAAAACATTGAAATGGTAATATAGACAATGGATATTGATGAATATTCATATATGACTGTAGATCTCCATTCTGTACAGGCAGATAAATGTAGAATGAAAGGCCCCACAGTGCTTTATGAGGTATCCATGAATTTGCCTCGATCAGACAAATACTAACTAAATAATAACAATACGCGCCTCAACGCTGTCAGTGCCTCGATACAGACACCAGGTGGCCACGAGCAGCCATAGCTTCCATCAGTCAAGCTTGACTCTGATGTCTGCTAGCTCCTCTCTATGGCTCAATGTGACTTCCGCTGTGCGTTTTGGAGTCGAGGTGAATTCAGGTGCTTTAGAAAGCTCTGGATTTCCAGTTTCCAACAATACCAAACATGTTGTTGTAGACTGACGAGAAAATGATCTCGTACTTAACTTGCTCTTATATTTAAGAAGGTTATATTGTACGACTTTATTATTGGCATACTTTGTGATAAGACATGGTTTGTCTACGGATTGTGAAAGCTGACGGCCCTTGTGTTTTCAAAACAGTAGGCTATATGCTATGTCTTCTATAAACGGGCCATCTGAATGCGACTTTTTGTAACTACACTCCAGGGGCTGACGGGCTCGAAGAGTCAATGTTTTGGATAAAAGGATCAATTCTTCCAAAAGCAGGGAGATTCAATATGTAGTCAAATGGTCATATGCACTAAAACACTGTCGCTCAATAAAAGTCCCTTCCTGGCCTCTGGTTACCAGGGAAACCTCTCAGCTGTGTGTGTGTGTGTGTTTGTCTATTTGTACTCGTGTAAAATGCAGCTGCAGCTGGCAGCATCTGTGTGAGAGGGTTTCTTTATGTAACCCTGGATATATGGCTGTATTCATACACCTGCTACCCAATCTTTAGAGCAGAGTGAGGCAGGGTTGGGGCTGATTGGAATGTGGGTCTAGTAGAAAGAAGTCATCAAGTAAACAAAAAGGCCTTTTAATGGAAGATATTTTGACATGTCAAGGTGAAAAAGCTGTAAATAATAAAGTAAATGATAGCTAAATGCCATTCAGCTGCTTTTGTTTCAGGGTCCTGGAATTGCGCAGGCTTTGAATAAAATCGAGCAATCATTAATGTTATAAGATAAGATAAGATAGAACTTTATTTATCCCGAGAGAAATTGTTGTGCAACAGTTGCAATACACAGCAGGAAACAGTATAACAATTCTAAAATGTACAAATGCAATAAATTTTACAAAATATATATCGAACAAGATGTGAACATAAGATGAGCTGAGATGGGGTAAGGTGCAACGCCCTGTGCTTTTCCTGCTATGACGAGTCAAAAATGTACTAATAAAGTACTGTAAGCTTTAACGGCTCGTGTTCCTATAAGGTCTTGCAAAGTCCAAGACAAACGAGGTTGACGGCATGGAAAGATTAGCAGCTGAAACAATAAGTCGACACCCAGAGGAAACGCACTTAACATTCATTTTTGTTGCAAAACCACAGCACTTGGCCAGACGTCAGAATTCTTCATCTTCACTGTTCACACTAGGTGAAGCTGACGTGCGTGGACAATCGGATCAAACGGATGCACTGATTTTGACTTGAGGGGTGCTACAGTTACTCATGGGGATGTGCTGATGCTATATGAGAGACGACTGGTGGACGTAGGATATGAGTTACTTTGTGAGTGGCAGAGGAGAGGAAGTGGTGTAACGAAGAAAGATGTTTCTGATTTACCCTCGCCTTCCCTCAGTCACATAAAAAAAGGATTAAAAGCCATAATATGTCCACATATTACATACAGAGGCTAGTGCCGATTGGCGATAGGAACATATAACGACGATTCTAGTCTAGTCTAGTGGTCTAGTAGTCAGGCTTTCAAATAGAACACCAGAAAGTCGTGAGCTCAATACCATACCACCATTGTGCTCCTGAACAAGGCTCTTAACCTGAGTTGCTCCAGTTAGTCCCTGTAGTTAGTTCAATATAAGTTGCTCTGGATAAGAGCCTCTGATAAATGACCTGTAATGTAATGTTGATATTAAGCCAATTTGAACTAACTCACTATCACAACTAGGAATCTCTAGAATCTGCGCCCCACTGTGCATTTAGAGATGATTCTGGTGGAGTGGCATGTCTGCTCACTTATCGGCACGAGTGAATTTTAAATCCTTAATTACAAAACACTGTTTGCTGTCTCCCTTAAATGGATCTGACAGCCCGCGTTCTCCATATCCCTACTCACCAAATTCATTCAGTCGTTTGTTAAAGGCCTCTTTTTTTACCTGCCACCGTGGCTGGGAGGTTGATCAACCAAAAAAAACCCTCCACTGGCCAAATTCCACCTGCATTTGACAATTTTTTCTGATTAATCAGGTAATTGTTTATTGTATAAAATGTCAGAACATTGCTCATTACAATTTCCCAAAACCTAAGGTGACATCTTAAAATCGCTTTGTTTTTTCCCCCAGGCAAAACAGTCCAAACAAACAGAAAATCCTCACGTTTGAGAATGTGTAAGCTTGAGAAAAACATTGAATATTTAATTACTTGTTATTTGTCGAGACATCAGTGAAACCTGAATTCACTATACAGAACCTTCCTATCTGTATGCTTTACATTAAATGACACCAGAGAGGAGACAGAGTGTGTTTGTGTGATGGATGGAGTAGAAAGGGAATGTGTGTGTGTGTGTGTGTGTGTGTGTGTGTGTGTGTGTGTGTGTGT
>CALSBV010010890.1:2545768-2558899 GCA_943590825.1 Bovichtus diacanthus | reverse complement strand
GTGTGTGTGTGTGTGTGTGTGTGTGTGTGTGTGTGTGTGTGTGTGTGAGAGAGATCTGTAGCACTTTAAGGTTGTTGTTTTGTCATATCCCCTCCCCTCTCCCTGTGTGGCGTTCTGTCAGAGCCAGCCTCGTGACATTTTCAGGCAGCTGAACTCCGGGACCTTTCAGTGTCACCCTCTGTTGTCATTTCTGACTGCTACAGCCCAGACAATGATGCACTCGCACTGTGGGAGGGAAATTATATACAGCCAACCTCAAGGTCTGCTTGGCTCAAAGATGTTTTTTCCACTGCTCCATCAAACCGGCTTTTGCTGGGACAGAATACTCACTGCAATGATGAAAACAAAAAAATATTTTTTCCGATGTAATATCTACTCAAGAATTGAGAAGAAGGAAACTTTTGATATTTTCCGTTGACTGAAGCTGATGCAAATATGTGGAATAAGTGCAATACTTACGTACATCCCTAACAAAACATTCCCAGTGAGCTTCTTTTCTGCTAAACTGAGACTCACCAAGCCTAAAAAAAATAAAAATCATCATCAGTATCTCCTCATAGTTCATCATTTTCGAGTTTGCAAGGCCCATTGTGGACTGTTTAATTGCCCCTGACAAAATCAAATAGGCATGGTCCCGGAGGGAGTGTAAAACTGCACACATCTTATCTATAAATCAGGTACATAGGGCCGATGTAAGGTGACTGTGGCAGTTATATAGGAGCGTCACGTGCCTGCAATAAGGAAGTGGACCTGTCGGAAGGGCCGTGAAATAGTGCGGCAGCCACGTCACTCACAGCTCTGCTCCTTTTTTTCATTATCACACTGGAACAAAGTGTGTGTGTGTGTGTGTGTGTGTTGTGTGTTGTGTGTTGTGTGTGAGATGTACCATACAGGCAACAGGTGCAGCTGAAGCAATTTCCACTTTGTGTGTTTTTAAGACTCAAACACATGTTCCAGCAGTCACACGCACCTGCTTGCCTCTGACTACCACTTTACTGAGAATTATCTAATTGCCTTTGAGGGTTCAAACATTTTCTCAGAAGACAACCTGGGGACTATTTAGCCTGACTAAAATACACATCTGCCACCAACGGAAAGCTCTCTGTAGCTGCATTACCCCTCACATAATCTACACCCGCCCATCTCCGAGTTGTCGAGCTGCTCTGTGAGCGTGTGGGTTCAGTACAGCCGCCTTTAACCCTGTTCTTCGTATTGATTTGAGTCTGGCTGTAACCTCATATCAGGGCTTTGCAAAGTTCTCTGCTGCATTAAGTCCTGGTCCTAATTGAAGCCTCCCAGAGGCTAACTGGCTCGATTGCTCCGACATGTCAAAAAGCATCAGTCAGTTAAATGGGGCTGGGAGATGGAGAGTGGTTATTGCTGCTACTGCTGCCTGCACACTGTGACCTTGTGGTGAGACTGAGCTTGAAATGTCTTCTCTAAACTCACTCTTTCCATAGAAATGTCCAAGTTCTATTCTTGACTAGATATCCACTAATAAGAAAGTGTGTGTGTGAGCGCATGTGTGTTTTGTATGTACCTTCACTGGCATGCTGTGTGTGAGCATGTTCACAGATTTCCTAGGCCCAAGGCTGGTGGGCAAAACAAATGACCGTTGTTTTGAGTGGCTGGTTATCCTGCCAAAGATTCATCCTGAGCTGGCGGCGATGGACAAATCTACGGCTGGGTCTGCCAGGAGATAGGGCCAGAGCATACAGCACTGTATGTCAGTGATGACTACAGAATGTTGCCATAGCAACGCAGAGGTGAAGACAAGGTGTGATAAGCAACATACGATCAGCGTTCCCTGTAGATATCAAGTAACTTCACAGCTAATGTACAACGCATTTGTCACACTGTAAATCATATTTACACAATCCAATGTTTGTAATATTGAGGCTGTAAATAAACCACCATTGGAAAAGTTACCTTGTTAACATTTTACTACACTATTGAGGATAATGCTGTGTTTGAGTATGGTGGGGAACTTTGTCTTTTACCTCACATAGCACTTGATGCGCCTTGTTTTTTGATGCCGCTGTCTGCAGCTCAGTGACAGCAAGGTGAAAGAACTAGTGGATGACTTCCTAAAGAAGGATCTACAGCATTGAAGATGTAGTCATGGTGGAGTCTCAAAAGTACCCATTTATACATGCCAGCAACGATCCAGGTCTAAAAACTCATATACAACTGTTAAACCAGAGATGTCTAGTGTGCTGTTCTTTGCTGGGATGTGCAGAATATGCAGTACTGAGATGGAGGAGGCAAGCAGAATAAACAAACTGTTTTTTTTTTGTTGTTTTAAAAAAAAAAAAGAAAGAAAAAATGCTGGCTGCTACAGCCTGAAGGCAGTAGCAGGGCAGAGGGTGCGGACTAAACTGAAATCTGTCCTACACAAAACCACCCACCCCCTCTCCTGTGAACTGTCATCGACACAGCACCTAGAGCCTCTGGCTTTTACCCCCAAGGAGTAACATGAATTGCTTAAGGCGCTCTGTTGTTCCAAGGTCCATCAGACTGTACAATACCTGCTGTCTGAATAGCCCCACTCACAGCCACCAAGGATGCTGCTGCAGCACGCCGCATCTTCGTACTAAGGAACTAACCTCAAACACCTATGCTCTGAAATGATAATTATGGTTATTTTTTTATTGATTGGAGTAATTGCTCCCAACCATAAGTATTGATATAATAAGAGCACTCAATTTACATCTGCCTTGTGCATACTTACTTGTTCCTGTAGATATGTCAGGTTCTACAGTGCTGCTTTAAATGTTGTGCATCTAATTAATTAGATGTTAGCAAGCTACCTTGCCTATTCCACCATTCTCTCATGCTACACTGCTTACAGAAAATTAGTCGCACAAAGATGCCTCTCATCTTTCGATAGCAATGTACTTTCCTACTGTAAGAAAAATCAATGTATTAAATGTTACAATGCACGTTTATTACATCCTTATTGATAAGTATTATGAATGTTTAACTATTATGTGCCTTATTATTCTTCTCATATTTAGAAGCGTTAAATGTTGTTTAAATTAAGTGACTGCGCATAAGAATGACCAATAAACTGAAATGATATACAATATTGTAAACTGTAAAAACGTAAGGGTACACCACTTCTTAAAAGGGTGACTGAAGATCTGACCGGAGCAGAGAAGCACTAAGAGGCGTGGACACGCTTAAGTGCCAACAAGGGGCCAATAGGACCTGGCCCCAGCCAACCAATGGGAGAAGACTATACCTGAAAGGCGGCAGGTATAAAAGATCTTGTAAAACAATAGATCGGGGCTTTCCCTGTGAATCCGTGAGACAGAGTAACTACTTTAATGTGGTCTGTGGAACGGTGAAATAGGACGGACCGCAGCTGCGTACTTTTGCAATGCTCATCACATCATCATCGAATAAATATCGTTTACCTGAAGAGAAGTTTTCCGAAATTGTTTTGTACGCATCTCTATTTCAAATTATAAGAACACGACACTACGCTTTGACAAGAGTGTGTGGATGAAGCATTAAGTTTTTTTTAAAATTGCTAAATTAGCGGTTAGCTAGTTAGCTAGCTAGCCTGCTAATTCCACCGTGCTCTCATGCTACAATGAGGGACAGTGGGGTGTGCTAGCTAGCTAATTATTGTCTGATTTGTGGTCTGATAAACAGTAAATTGAACAATTCAGTGATAGCAAACATGCAAAAAGGTTTCTAGTTCACGAGTCACCAAAAAAGGAAAAAGATCACTTTTTTTTAACCAATGAAATGACACAAAACTAGTACTCTTCCTGTGATTGTTCCTGAATGGTGTTCAAACCAGAAATTAACCGCTTCAACCCTTCTTTAAAATATCAAGGTTATCGTCAATACCGGTATATCAGACCTCCTGAGTGTCTAATTATTGCAAACTGCATGACATATAAACCAAACTGCAGTTCTCAGGCAACTAATAAGTTATCTGCTTCATAATTATTTATATATTTTACTATAGAACAAAAGCAGCTTGACGTCATAATAGTTTACCTTCTTCTGTAACCGTACAGTGAAAGACAGCCATGCTGACAGCCGCTTAGCTGCCCACTGGGTTAAATGCAGAGTCTAAATCTCTCTGCTCTGCTGTGTACATGTGTGACGATGAAAAGAGGATTAAAATCCTCCATTTCCATTAGTTTTCCTTTCCATCCTTGTAACCGCATACTTTACCATAAAGGCTTACTCTCGTATACTCATACTATCTTGAGATATTCAGACTTTTCTTTTTTTTTTCTTTTTTTTTCATCTTATTCTCGTAGGTGTCCTCGTGTCTAATCTAAACTAGGTTGCTCTAACTGTTTAGCCACTTTAGGGTTGGGGTATGGGTAGGACTAGGTTCGGGATTGAAATTTAGCAGTAGGTGCATGAGTGGCAGTATCTCACAGGTATACTTTCACTTTGATTGATGCTGAAAGATTATGGCTTCATAGTCTCTCCCTGTCACCCATTGTACCAGAATGGTTGATAGAGATGCCGGAGGGGCCTTTGCTTACACAGCGCTGTTTGCCTGGAACCAGCTATCGACATGGGCCATAAATCACTCTCTAATATTTTTATGTATCCAGTCCATCCAACTGCTGCTAATGTTTCCTCTCCCCTGCCTCTTTTGTAACTCATTTAAGATGAGCGCCGACGCATGACAATGTGTGTGTAATGGGGATTGCTAGAATCAGCTTGGCAGAGACACGGCCTCTGTCTGGATTGTCTTAAAAGTGCAACTCCTGACCTTGCAGCAATATGTGACCTCAAGATTACGTGATGAGAGCAATTGATGACCCATCACATTCAGCCTTGAGTTATAAGGCTTGCCCCCCGATGTCATTGTAGAAGCCCTAATCCTACATAAATCTTGTGTCGGTATTTAAATGGATTTCATAATTCTTAAAAAAAACTACCAAGTTGCATTCAGAAACCTGTCTATCAAATGCAGTTTTACTTTTCCCTCCCCTGCATATTTGTTTCAGATGCAAGACTTCCCATTCAATTTGCCCCCATGCAAGTTTACCCATCTGGATGTGTCATTTTCAACGTGTGGTTATGTACGTTTGGATGACATGTCTGCACGATAGGCAAATGGGATCACGCTCATTGGAACAGTAAAATATTTTTGTGGAAATAAGCTGATTGTCTTTCTTGCCCGGGAGTAAGATGAGAAGATTCATGCCTCTCTCATGTCTGTCGCAGCTTAGCTTAGAAGAAAGGCCTGAAGCACGTTCCATCTTGTTTTAATCCGTAGGAAAACCGAAGTTTAAAAGATTGACCTCCTCAGATCAGCAATTGTCCAATCATCGCTTAGCAACCATAACTAGGTATGGTATGGCGTGTCAAGCTTTGAAATTCTCCACATGTTGAATGCATGAGGTTGTAGTAAGAGTAATATTTTGCATTAGAGTTTGGGGTTTATCCTTTCAAAAAAGAAAAAAACACAATTGTATGGAGTGGAGTTTATCTGCTCTGCTCTCTGTGTATTTGCTGTGTGAGAACGTCCATCGTGACAGGCATTTTGTGGTTTCGGGGGGGCAGTTACTTCACATTTGTTTCCCCTATTATATTATTGTATTATGAAGTCTCTACTTTGTTTGCAGACTTTTTTTTCTTCATAAATCACCGTAAAATAAAGCAATTATAAATACCCAAGGTTACACAGTTAATTCACTCTTTTGAATCACATGCTTGATGTAAATTGTACCCAATGGGAAAGTGGAGTTCAGAAAAGCATAAAACATAATCTCACAATAGACGAAAGTCTACAAGACATATTGAATAAATGCAATAAGATGCGAAAAATGGCATGTGGCGAGAAATGAATACGGGATTACATTTTATCACTTACCGAAGAGTAGGTTTATGCCTTATTGAATGCATAGATAACAAGCAAAAGAACATCTGATGACAGGTTTCATTATCCACTGTACAACTTCAGCAAACATTGGCATTTGCTGTGTTTTGTGTGCAGGAACCCTGACTAATGGTACACAATGAACCTTGTATTTCAATTCACACAGATGTTTGCAGGGAAATGTAAAGCAAAAGGAGTACGCCTCTAATACATCATCCAACGCACAACATTCACCTTCAACACACACGTAGACAAAGCAAATAACTACGTATTCACATCTCCCTCGCCTCAGGTGCACTGTAATGAGGCTGCATTATTTTTGCTGCTTCGCTTTGAATGTGACAACATTCAACAAGCATTCAACAGTCACTGTTTCCTCATGTGTCTCTGAATAGATTGCTCACTTTCCACGCTGATATGAAGTGACAATAAGCAAAATGGGGAAGCGCGGAGTAATTTGATTTTACAATTCATTCTGGTTTAAAAACTGTACCAATTTAGCCTATAAGAGAAAATTTCTTCATGGGCCTGGGAAAAAAAACAACCCCTTTCCATCGCTAAATTAATTTAGGTCTTAACAATGCTCATATGGGTAACTGAATGCATCATCAAAAAACAAATCGCTTTCAAATCCCCTGAGATCAAAATATGGCACAAAAACAGAGCTGCTAGTGACGATACTTTTTTCAACTGATGAATAAATTATTTGTTTAAAATGCAATTCAGACTATCAGAATAGGGTGCTTTATTAAGTGGCGAAGTTAAAGAGAATAAATAAATAAAATAGCTCGTCCCTCTATTTACCCTACTTCAGTGAAGTGGCAATCCAGTTTGCAGTGTTCATCTGGATGTGAGTCACTTTTGAAAGGTGCTGGCCGTAGAAGCACTCATTATAACAGCTGACCATAAGAGCTGGATGGAGTGGCAAACTGAAGATATTTGTTTTGCAGGCTTGTGAAGTTCTGCATGTCGAGCGTTGAACCTCTCAGCTCTGGACAACATTAATCTGCACATCACTCTCCATTTGTATTCCCCGTACTTCTTTCTGCAAATACCAACCCTTTTTTTTATATAAAAACCCTTTCTTGACCACAGAGAATGGTAGCCCCCATTTGGCTTAGCAAACAAGCAAAGGCACCCAAAAGCACTTAATTGATTACGATGGCCCAGTTGGCCTCGTTTCAGCCACACCGGGTCACTCTTTAAAACACCAGGCCGCGGTGACATGACATGATAAGACGATTCAATCAGACTCCAGTTTGTGTCTTGATTTGCCAGAAGGCCATTCGATGCCATGGTCTGCTGATTGCTCCTTTTTTTTTTTTTTTTTTTTATCCTTACAGTGAACTAATTTGACAGCAGCGAACAAATAACACACTTTAAAAGTCCACAACGTTCACACGTGCACACACACATTGTCTTTTGCTTTCCCACAAGCTCTAACACACACACACACACACACACACACACACACACACACAGGCTGTATATATTTTGCTCTTCTCTCTCTTCTGCCACAATTGCAGGTGGCACAGTCCCGGGTTCCATTAACGAAAGAAAAGGAGAGCAAAGAACAGAGGGAAAAAAAAATCTATAAAGGAAAATAAACAAGAGTGGGAGCCGCTGCCAGCTTGCTTGCATTCTCCAGCGAATAATAGAAATGGAAGTACGATAAGGTTCTTGTATAACCTCCCACGTAGAGGTGTAGCTCAGTTCATTTTCCTGCATCTAGATTCAAGCTTTGGCACCAGTTAATACTATAGGATTTGGTGTAAATAAATGATACACATCCATACACATAGTACAGAGAGACCTTCTGTATGCTGCACAGTTAGTTTGTGGCACAGGTATTCAAAGTAATACTTGAATGTCCTTGTCTTTGTATTCAGGCGTTAAAACCTCAAACGCTTGCGTAAGGGGTTCACATAGTTTGGAGAATAAGCAGGTGCAGTCGTGCAGGTGGATCAGCCTGATTTGATCACTGAAGAAGTGCTTGTTGTCATGAGGTAATTACACATGCCAAATACCTGACTTTGTTATGCATGCGTCAGACTAAGCTAAAGTCGTGATCAATTAATACGCCTGTAACATGCAGAGACAGGTGCTTACAATTGCAGATCTTTCATTTTAGTGAAGGATCATCAGCAAGCCATTTCTTTGACCTCAGATTCTCCAGTCAAGAAAGAATATCTACTTTTTGCAGACGGACACACTCGAGTGTTTTTACCCTGGGACAGAGTCGAGGCTGTTTCCCTCTGCTTTGTGCTAAGCTAAGCTAATCATCTCCTACCCTTAGCTTCATATTTAATGCATCGATCTCATCTCACTCTCGGCAATAAAGAAAAGCAGAAAGCAAAATGTCAAATAATTCCTTTAACAATGTGTATAGAAACAGCATGTACAGTTGATCTCCACAGTATCAACAGTTTGAATCTGAAGAAGTATCCACAAGTTCATGGGTGAAACGCACAACACTGATGTTTGCAGCTCTCATTACTGAGCATGTTCGGCCTCTCAAGGTCTGAATATGAAGCACCGGCTTCAATAATACAAACTGAAAGACGTGATATGATATACAACATTAGACTCCTGGCATCTCGAGCTCTCTGCAGTCCTCCGGCGTGGGATGATGCATGGCCCACTCAGAGCGCTGTCGACCTGCTCTGCTGAAGAGGGCTTTTTGGGGAAAAGAACAGCCCTTAGGTAAATTGCCTTTGAAATTCCAAGTGCTCATAAAGCATCCTTATGGACGGTAGGCACAAAAGCATCCCCTTTTGTGTTCTCTGGATATTCTATTTAGCCTAATGAGGCCAACTGGGGTCTGTAAATGTTTGAGTCATTGTGGGATCACAGAGGCCCGCAAGTGAAGATGCAGATGAAAGGCTTCAGACGAAGAAAAGAAAGCAGCTCTAGTGGTACATGCATTGTACAACACATGGTTAATGTATCAACACAGAGGGAGGCATGGTGAAGGAAATTTGGTGAGGCAGAAAGGGAAACAAACTAAGGAGAAAGAGAGGCATTGGAAAAGGCAGTGTGGGGAAAGATGGACGGAGACTAAGCTTTTATGGTTTTGAGAGAGCAAAGATGACGACGGCAATAAGATGAAGGGAGATGGAAAGAGACTTCCTTTCACTCTTAGCTCATTTGTCCTGAGGCCGCAGAATCTGAGGATAGAGATGCTCTAATGAGCGAGAAGAACACTTCCTTATTGTGTGTGTGTGTGTGTGTGTGTGTGTGTGTGTGTGTGTGAGAGAGGGAGAGCGAATATAGCTTATACCGCGAGCAGTGGGGCTTTTAAGCTCATTCATTTCACAGGATGTCATATGGCCCACATGCATGTACTGTGCAGTTCTGCTCCAGTGAGAACCGTTTTATTGTGTTATGTTCTTCACCATTTATACTGATCTACTATAATTGTAGCCTGATGTTCCCAGAAGAATAGCCATTTTAAGTTCTATCATTGTGCTGTAAAACCAAAACGGGCCAGATTTACCAACGCTGAAAGAAACACGGGTAAGAACAATGAAAAAATAAATTCTTAGCAGCTGAAATTGAGCTGAAAATGAGGCAAAAGGAGGCTTATAGCCGAGATCCCCGAGTGTCCTTGTTTTTTTGTTTTTCTCTGTATTACTCTGAGCAAAATCTGCATAGAGAGGAAGTTGCATATAAATCCCTCGTTCTTCCTGTTCTTTGAGGTGAAGTGTGTGTGTGTGTGTGTGTGCATCCATGGGTGTAATGCAATCAGAGAGTGCATGCAAGTTTTGGTGTGTGTGTGCATGTTTGAGAGAGAGAATGTGTGGGTGTTCTTGTCAGGAGCACATGTTCTCAAAGAGCCCCCCAGCCTGTGGGCTGATGGGCATTGATTGGCTGAATGAAATTATCAGATGCTGCTAAAGGACACCTGGCACTTTGTGTTCACGTGTGCACAAGGAGAAAGATGTTTCTGTTATCTTTAATTTACTTTCTTTTTTCTTTTCTTTTTTTAATCCAAAAATCCTTAATATGTCTGTTGAGCATAGTGTAGATTTATTGTTGCCTGATGTAGCTCAAGGCCACCCAACGTCTGTTTGTGTGTGTGTGTTTGCATATGTGCATGCACGTATGCTGGCGACGATGCCCTTGTAGATTACATGGGGAGTGCAATCTGTGTTGAGCACACTCGCCCTTAGAGGGCGGATTATGGGATAAACAGAGTGGCAGGCTCCTGTCACCATACAAACACGCATTAACTCTCACACACACACATTGTAGGTAGTCCTGCGGGCTCCCATAGGACAGATGCAAGGTGGCGATCAGCTGAGAGTGAGCAGTGGAAGTTGCGCGCACACACTGATTCTCATTTATCTGCATTTGCACATGTGCCGACTGCCTGATTATTAGTTTGTTGCTTACAGTATTCACACCCTACAGGCTCGTTGTGGTAGAGTGTGTGTCTGTGTCTGTGTCTGTGCGTGTGAAAGAACAAGCACAGGGAAGCATTTTATTATTTGTTGTTTTAGTCACTCTTAAACTTTATTGTTTTCTATACAAACACTTATTATTTCCTTCAACTACACTGCTTACAGTGAGGCATGGCGTCTAAGTGAGTTTTTATTCTCAGGGTTAATTGGATATGTGATGTTGATCTGAAGGAGAAAAAACATTCAATACTTTTAATTATCATGATCTTATTCTCCGACCGTTTTCAGTCTACATGTTGAAGCTTGATGCATTAAATTACCGAGACATTTGAAGACGATGCTAGAAAGGTCTTACCTCGATAAATGGGTCACTCGTATGGACATGATCCTTTTGTTTAATGATGACAGTATCAGGCAAAAGTGTGTCGTCTGTAAAGCCTCATTATCTACACCACGCTTGTGATCTTTTGTCTTTGGCCTCTTGATCCTCTTTGGCCTCTCATTTTCACACCGAGGCACATCGGCACATGTTGACTTATATGTGCACACATGAGCTCACACACAGTCTGTTATGAAGAGACACCATCGCTCGCTTCCACCGTGATCTCAAGGACACTCAGTCAACATTTACTGGAGCTTGGATGGCTTTATAGCCTCCATTATTACTGCCTCCTGTCCCCCTCCTCCTCCTCCTCCTCCTCCTGTTCCTTCTCTTCCTCGTGTGATCAGCAGGTCTCAGTCTTTTGTATCATGGTGTAATTAAACACTCAACAGGGAGTAGCTCAGCATCCAACTTTCAGCTCTGATTTGAAAGAGCCCATCTCCAGCTTCAAGCCGAAACCATCTGCTCCTTTTTTATTTATTTAAAATTTAGGTCAAACTACAAGTAATTTGAAACCCAATGTTAACTCTCACTGTGTTGACCAGACGCTTTTCAGTTTGTACCGACACTTTCTAACTGAGGGTAACAATGGATGCTCGTTGCAATTTCCGCTTGTTTTGTGTGATTTTATTTGGTCAGGGCAAAAAATAGTCCAGTAAACTCCAGTAAAAGTGACACTATTGCTGGTGACATGGCTCTGTGGACGGCAAAGAAATAACATTGGTAATCCCTCAACATTTCCTCTGACACGATATTCAGGTCAAAATGAATTCATTTGACCTGCAAAAGGAGTTTGTGTTTAGTGCTTTTTTAGCAAATGTTAGCAATGCTAACACTGTAAACTCAGATGGTGAACATTAGACCTGCTAAATATCAACATGTTAACATGGTTGTCATATACAGCAAGGAATCCAACTTGCATTTTTGTTTTATTGATTTACAAGCAGACAACCAATACAGTCCATGTCCTGCACATTGAACCATCCAAGCAAGGTGCGACATCTTTTCTACCCACCTTGTTTTTCTTCCTGCTGATTTTATGGTATTTTAGCACAGAAGTTAAAAGGTGGGGAAAACTTAAACATGCCCTTCGGAAATACTACATTTCCTCCCTTGATTTCTGACATTCTTCTATCATACCTTTGATCTTTCTAATGCGCACTGCCGGGAGATGACGATTCGATGTGGAATGAAGTGGAGAAGAATCCTTTTAAGCTCACATGGTGACTATGTACAGATTTTAGATTGGAAGAAACATGCATAACGGAAACCTATTTTGGTTAATCCATTGTCTTTATTGCTGAGCCTCCACTAATGTAGCACGAGGCAACTTCTGACAGCTTAAAGGTATGTCTGACGGAGGTGACGGGTTAGTTGCTAAACTGAGACGTGTGATCAAAGCAGTATACTGCAGTGTGTTTGGTGAAATATTGCCCCATTGCAACAATCTGGAAACCAGCGTTGCCCATTACATACAAACTCACACACATCTGATCACACGGCCCAGCCTCTACACTGCATTGCACCCGGAGAGAGCCCCTGTGAGCCCCTTGTTATTTGTGGCAAAGTCGGCGAGGAAGGAGGGTGACAATTCATTTAATCCCTTCATGAATGCTCTTCTTCTCTCTCGGGGTAATATTGAAAAGATGCTCCAGGCTTCCCCTCAGCAAAGCGCCAAGCAGAGAGGCCCCTGGGAAATATTTTATTCAGGCGACGCCAAATTATGTACTCTGCTCACACACAGACATGCACATATAAACTGCAGTTTTTATAAAAGAGGTATCTTTGTCCTATATTTCAGTCTTGTAGCTGCCGCACACATTTTCATATTCAGTAGGATGATATTATTCTAAAGGACTGTAACTTTGAAAATGCAAACTGAAGGTTAGTTTAACCACTTGAGCCCTAATGCTCCCATTGTTCTCCTTAAATTTCCCCATAAGTAGCTTTGAAGATAGATAAAAGACTTGACAAAATCACACTTCCATTCCCTATCTTCCCGTTCCAGCAATTCATCACACTTGTGTTGAGAGAAATATCAACGAGGACATGTGTAGTACTCTAAACACACATGTAAAAACAAACTTCACCACATGGCTGCTTTCATTCCACCAGTGTCTCTGTCTCTGTCTCTCTATGTCTCTCTCTCTGTGTTTCTGTCTCTCTCTAGGTCTATGTCTTTCTCTCTGTCTCTCTGTGTGTCTCTCTGTGTGTCTCTCTCTGTGTGTGTCTCTCTGTGTCTCTCTCTCTGTGTCTCTCTCTGTGTGTGTCTCTCTGTGTCTCTCTCTCTGTGTCTCTCTCTGTGTCTCTCTCTCTCTGTCTCTTTCTCTGTGTGTCTCTCTCTGTGTCTCTCTCTGTCTCTTTCTCTGTGTGTCTCTCTGTCTCTCTCTCTGTGTGTCTCTCTCTGTCTCTCTCTCTTTCTCTGTGTGTCTCTCTCTGTCTCTCTCTCTGTCTCTCTCTCTGTGTCTCTCTCTCTGTGTCTC
>CALSBV010010890.1:2436631-2536603 GCA_943590825.1 Bovichtus diacanthus | reverse complement strand
ATACCTGGATGCATAGATGGATGGATACTTTGATACCTGGATGCATAGATGGCTGAATACTTGGGTGGATGGATACATGGAGGGTTGGCTGGATGGATACTTTGATGAATGGGTGTATAATGTATATTAGGATGATGGGTGGATATTTGGGGGGTTGATGGATGGATGGATAGATGAGGGACAAGAGAAAGAAAGCTGCTACACAGTATAGCATGTGCTTTGTAAATAGAAGGGACGATTTCTTAAACACAAACATTCAAAAATCCCAGAAGCTTGTGGTCAATAAAGGCGGTGCTATAATGTATTGCCCAGCATATACACTTGAGGTATATTGTATACCTCTGTCACTGTTCACTTTCTGTGGGAACATGGGAGACAGCTTTCTCCTGAGCTGCTCTTGTTGTCTCTTAGTGCACACTCTAATTGAGGTATTATGGCTATTTCTGTCGAAGGAATGTTTGTATTTCAAGAAAAGGCCAAGCCCCACATTTCAGTACCACACAAAGACTCATACAAGCCTGTGCCTGAGCCTGTCCTAGAGCAACCCCAGCCAAAATCAATACGACAAAGGTCATTGCTATTCCAATCATAGCCAGGCCTATTGTCTCCGTTAACTGTATGCGCTATGTCTTGAGAAAGCGTTGGCACTATAAACACCCCCTTTGTGGCATTATATCAATGAAACAAGGGCTCACCTCTGTTTGGGTTAATGTCATGCGCATATTTGTTTATCTTCTTTTGATTCATTAAATGATAGTGCAAGTGTGAGAGCAATATAATGGTTTGGTGTTCATAGGGTGGGTGTCTGCCAGCCAGAAAGATCCCTGCTGAGAGTGAATGCTGCTAAATTGAAACCCAGAATTCAAAATAGCTCCATCTAGATAGAAGGCTCCATCTGATTCACACAATCGCAGGCTAGCTTTAGTCATTGTACAGCAGTCAGTCGAGTTCAAACTTTACTTTTGTCTACAGTCAGTTTTGGTCATCATGAGTCGGGCTGGCGGAAGTGTCGCAGTAATGGAGGAGGTGAGAACATCTGCTCTGTTAATCTGTGGGGCCAGTTCTTTTCCTCCCCCCCAATTTTGAACTTGCGATTCCTGAGGACGCAGCACGAATCTCAGCCATCGGCTCCAAATCTAACACGCCGCAGCGAGCCAGAGAAATCGCTAGGTGTCCACCATCTGTGTGCATGACCTGCCAAATGCCATGTCATCATCATCACCATCAGTCAAAGCCGCATCAGTCTCTGTGTGTGTGTGTGTGTGTGTGTGTGTGTGTGTCTGTGTGTGCATAGCTTCCTGTGTGCAGTTTACGGCATGATTGCACTTCAGGTCTTCTGCATGTCAAGTTGTTCTTTATTAATCCGCTTAAGGGAGATTCATCCTCTGCTTTTTGACCCATCCTAACTATTTAGAATCAGTGCCAGTGCCAGGGGACCCGCTCTTTCCCTGAGGCCTTGATCAAGGGCAATGGCAGGAGTATTACCTCATACCTAAGATGCTGAGGACTGATGTTTGTGTCCTGTGTCCCATGTGGGTTAGGGTGTGGCTACTAAAACACTTGGTTAAGGTTTGGTAAAGATGTACCATGATGTTGGTATAATACTGAAAATGTCAGAGCATACTGTCTAACGCTTCAACATTTAACCCTTAACTGTTATCTTTACCTAATCTTATCCAAGGTGAGTTGCATTGTAGGGAAAACGGATGAAATTTGACACCGAAAGTAAATATTTTGTAGATGCTCATGCAGTTGATGAACAGTTATCCTGGCGGCTTTTCCTGAAACTCATTTGCTCATTTGTCTAAATGACTTGTATATGACCATATATTTTACGAGACGGGGTTGGTGTACATGTATGTGTGCTTGCAAGTTTACATTTTAGTGTTCGGATTTATCTGCAGTAGGACAGTGGTGGAATGAATCTAAGTACATATTCAAAGTACACATACTGCACTTTTGTTCAATTTAGAGGTCCTTGTACTTTACCTTAATGGTAATTTTACTGCTTTTACTTCGCTTACTGCTATGCTTCTACTTCACTAAATCCATGAGGCGGCAAATACTTTTGACTCACAAAAAGTCCTTTTTTTTTTACAGCTATAGTAAGTAGTTATTTTGCATATTAATAGTGTTTGCACAAAACCAGTAATGAACTCATGAAATAAAACACTTTTTTATAGATTAAATTACCTAACAGATAAAAACAAAAGTGCTCCACCTCGACCAAAGTGCAACATTAAAATACTGCTTATTCATATTGTAAATGCATCAGTAACAACAATCCAGGTATATAATATACTGTGTGTGTGCGTGTGTGTGCGTGTGTGTACATTTTGCTGTCTGTGCTATTATTTAAAATTTTGAATACAGTACTCCTACTTGTGATGGAGTATGTTGCGCGCCTGTGTGTGATTGTGTGTGTGTGACACCTGACCACCATTCATCTGTCCATCTGTTATGGAGGAACTAACAGGCTGCGTCTTCTGTCAGATGGTGGATATGACGCAGAGCTCATATCCTGCAGTCTTACAGCTCTGCCATGTTCTTACCTCTGAGTGGAGTCAGGGAAAAAGACAGGACACTGGGGTTCTTCTTCACTGCCCTCTTTCCTAATGCACAACTATGTTATACTTAGAAGGAATCAAATATTGCATAATGCTGAAGAACAATTGTTGTTTTATACTGTTTATTTTTTATTCATCTTCTAAGCCAGAGGCTCACCAACCGACTGCATGTTGAATAAGGCAAAAGTCAAAGCTTCACTTAACTATCTGTGTGTAGTTTGAATCAATGTTGTGTTTTATAAATGGGCATTGAGTGCTGCAGACGGATCTTTATTTATGAGAAACTTGTGAATTTGCCGACTCTCAATTTGAAATGTGTCATATTGGGATTTAGTGAGATTGAAGAAAAACGACAGCATCAGTTTTTTTTTTTTTTTTTTTTTCAGCAAACAGCCAAAAATGACATTTGATTACATTTAAGTGACAAGGTCATCTGACGGCCTTCAGAATGATCCCTCTTGTCCTAAGATAAGATGACACAGAGGAGATGACACAGAGGAGACGTTTCCTACTGACGTTAATTGTTGTTGTTTTCTCTAATCTTGACGAAGTTGTTTTTGTTCTTGAACCTAACCAAACCTTAACCAAAGAAATGTTGTCTTTCTACTGGTGGAGGCCTTAGATCGGAAGATGCTTTAAAAAAAAAACTAAAACTTAATAGTGGGCCAGGGGCTGAAAGAAATCAACTAGTGTATTTAATTGTATTGTTTAGATAAAAAATGCACTACCTGCCCACTGTGCTCAGATTAAGAAAGATTATTAATAATTAGGGATCCTATATATTTAAAGAGCATTTTTACCTCACTAAAATACAAGTGCATAAACAACGATTTATATTCTAATAAAGAAATTCGAAAACATTTTTTGCTAGAAACATCTGGCAGTCCAAATCGAACATTATGGCATGCCAACTTTAGCCCGGGGTCCCAACTTTGGACAGCCTTGTCTTCTGCAGTTTATATTTTTCTGCTGCCCTTTTAACCAGGTCTAATAAAAACATATGTACACATATGAGACATATCTTGCTTTGAAACAACGTCAATGAAGAAAGGAAACAGTATTTTACTCTAAGTGTTTGCTGTTATTCACACTAAAAAAGATAAAAACCTTTAAATTTCCCTAAAATTGTTTAATGCAAATCCAAAGCTTCAAAGCAATATTAGCTTTTATTTCATGCTAATTTCCATTATTAATTGACATTTCTATATGTTATACACAATTTCGAGTGAGTTAGAGTTGAGCACAGCCTGCCAGTCGGCATAGGCAGTATTCAAAATTCATCTTCAAATAACTCGATCACCTCAATCTATGGAGTCCCCGGTGATGAGAGACCTGGCCTCTGGCTGTATTATTCTATTATAGAGCAGCTCATGAAAAAAACAACTTCCTCTCTGCTCATCCCCAAAATACGATTTTGATTGATTAAATGCCACCGTTGGAAGGGAGCATCATCAGATTTGACCGAAGTCTCCCAGCGTGATGCCACCACTCCAAATGGGTGGAGTTCAGAGAAAGTCTGGGAGTGGGAAGACAAATGTATAGAAGAGAGGGAAGGAAGCAGAGGAGGAGGATGAATGTATAGTGAAATGGAGAAAAATGGAAAGGAGGAGACAGAGAAGAATGGAGGGGAGAGGGAAGCAGCAGGGTGACTGATGTGTGGGAGGAAGTGGTGGCGATGGAGGGGTGTAGGAAGAAGATGCAAGGCCGAGAGATTTCTGCCCGATCTGCAGCATAATCATCCAATGTGTCTCCATCTGCCTCGGCGAAGACATCATTAAGAGAAGCCGAGGTCGTCTGGGTTCACGGCGCCGCTGAGGCTCAGCCATACTCCCTTCCCTCCCACCACTCAATTTGTATAATTTACCTCCATTCCGAGTCTCTTTTGAAAGGAGCCTGTTTGACCCCTAATGTGGAGGAGTCAAAAAAGTTGTGTCTAAATGAAATGGATGGCTGAGAGACTCCCTGCGAGTGTGTGGCCAGTCAATAGGCTGGCAGGGAGATGCTGATGATGATTCTAGGAGATGGCGGCACTTCGGAGGAGTTGTTTAGGTATGCAGGATGAGCAAGAGAGGCCGACGGAGACGGGGAAAGAGACGAGAGGTGGTGATGGGAGGAAAATGAAAAGTTGAAGTGCGCCCTTCCCTGAGGTGATTTAAGTGACCTCAGATTGAATGGATGCTCGGTGGCATGCGGACTCCTCAGCAGAAAAGGCGTACTTTCTGTTTATGTTTCATACTCTGTCATGACGAGGCTGCACTCTGAGAGATGGGGGAACACTGGGGGTGAGAGTGTATGGTGCAGCGTAGGAGTGATTACCCGCCGTGGAGCTGAGGGATGAGAGCCGGACGGGTATTTTATTTTGTCAATTGGAGTGTGCAAATGGAAATGTCAGAGCGGCCGGAAAACTAATGAATCTGATAGGAGAGATGCCACCTCGCTCGCTGAATGCCTGATCAATTGCCATTGTCTTCTCCGCGCTGATGTTTTTCGTTGTTATTTTTTGATGGTTTTCTTCGCCTGGCCCGGCTGTTTGCGGTTAAGAGTTTGATGGTGAACTTTGAGTCAAGGAAATAAAGGAATTGATCGAAGACAGGAATCGATGCTTTCATCTTTTACTTACAAGTCCGGGCCTGTGAAAAGTGATTTTGGATTAGAGTTCTCTAACTCTGTTGGCGAAGTAAACACAAACAAAAGCGGGTGTGCCTGCCCCTGATCACAGTTAAAAAATGTCAATTTAGCCTAGTTTATTTCCACGTTTCTATTTAGTGACGGATACACCCTGATACTGAAATTCCCTAATGGCAGTCACAGAAAACAAGTTGTCTAACTTCAATTAAGCAAGTAACTTTCATAACCTTGGAGCGTTTTTGTGCATTAGTGACACAAAAAAGACAGATGTGTTTAGTTTAAATTTAGACTGACAATGATCCAGTGTGCCGGGGCTTTGTGCTTGTTCAGTCACAATTTCTGGTTACTTGATGAGTGTTGCAAAGACTGAAAGCGCTGCACAGGATGAAAAGGAAAAAAAAACCTGCATTTGCACTATTCTATTTTGACAAGCAGGCTAATTTCTGCCCAGGGTCATCAATATTTCTGACACTTCAGTGGTGGCATAAATATAGAATGAATGTCCCTTCGTTGTGCTCGGGGAGCTACATGCCTCCGAGCATCAACAAAAATCACTTGGATCTGTTTGTTAGCTTGTTCAGTCAGTCGACGAGGCTGTCGCCGGTCCCTCAGGAGTCTGTCGGCTTTCAATATCACGCATCATAAACAATATCCAATTTGGACTATTGAACTATGAAAATACACTGCATGAGCGGAGATGACAAGAAATCAACCAGCTGTATGAGTGATGAGTAAAAGCACTGGTTTATGGTAAAACAATGTGTGAGGGGAAAAGAATGTCTATGAGATGAATCAGTTGAGTCATACCTTTTATAATAAAGGTATCCATTCATTTGGCTGCCCACCTGAATCACACACTAATGTGGCTTTGGTTGAGCTCTATCAGACTATCTCTGTCTCTCCTGACTGCTGTGGGCTTCAGACCTCTTTGTTCTAAGAGCGGTCCCGCTCCTTTGATTGAATCCCTCCTCATTACCTCGGATTCCTTTTTGATTCTTGTTTGTGACTCTGGCTCAACAACCCCTCTCACATTTTCTCACCTTGCTAATCCTCCGCCAAGAGTCGCAACTGGCACTTGCTCAACCTTCACACCCTCCGTTTGAAGCCAGCGGGGAGAGGACTCGGCAAAAAAAGCGAGACAAAAATAGTAATTTCTTCAAATCGAGATGCAGCGAAGAGCTTTTCTCACTAATGGCCTGCAGGACTGAGAGAGAGGAGCCAGGCCCTCGTTATCACCCATGTTCTTTTGTGCACACTTCAGAGGACTGGGGAGCGCTTCACTCTTTTTGACAGAAGAGACGGGCTTTACAAATGGCCCAAATGTCTACGGCTAGTCGCACAGAGAGTACATAAATATGGCTTTTAGTCATATTCATTTAGCATTTTTCTCGACACATTTTTCTTTACTGATCTCAACATATCCAGCAGTCGGCCCCCTCCCTGGCTTTTCATTCCACAGTAGGAGAACATTTTTTTTTTTAACATGGCCTCAAGAGAGAATAATTTGTTATTGGGACAATAATAAATGTGATGGTATTCCATAGTCTGCTGCTAATTCCACCATTAACATAATACAATTTAATAAGTCATTCAGTTTCTTTTATTTCATAGACGAACAGCTTTCAGTCATATGAAACACCATTCTGGATGTGTACATTATGGAGGAGAGCAGATTGCCAGATTGTTAACTACCCTGCTCCCGTCATTTCAATTGCAAATAATGTAGATGGATAATTTATGTAAAACATAATTATCATCAATATGAAAAGGTCATTTAGTTTCGCCGTGATCTCATCCAAACCGGTGGATTTGTCACATCTGCAGATGAGAGGTAACAAAAGCACAAATATCAACAGAGAGAAAGGACACGAAGAGAAAATGGAATCTACCAAAAAAGATGATGAAGATTAAAAATGGGGCTTTGGTTATTGTTGTTCTAGTTTCCAGGGAAGCGTGTAATGAACTGAAGCTATATGGTTGTTTTGTGTCACCTTACTGCGAGCCGCATGCTGCTCCACGGTCTATGGAATCACACAGAGGCACCATCCACACATACCGGGGGGTTGGGGGGGATGATTGATGGTGCACCGCCGCCATTTGTGTGTTCATTTTGAGAGCAAGCTTAAAATATAGGTGTAAACAGCCCTGACAGACAGCAGGGAGACGCATTCAAAGACGCCTTCTCCTTCTTTTAGCGTAAAGGCTTGAAGGGACAAAACTGATGAGTATCGTGCGTAGAAATTAGCGAGCGCAGGTGTGAGCAGGGATTTGAAACATACGAGGGAGAGAAGTACGGCACTTTATCTGCACTGATGTGCTGCGCCGCTGAATGGCCCTCATGAGCCTCAACCCCCATCTAATAAAATCCATCCCTTTCTCCACCCAGCGCTGCCATCATTACATCAAAGAATAAGGCCACCCGATATGATGAAAGAGACGCATGCTGCCATTTTATTTAGGCCATTTTATCAGGGCTCTTTTGCTGACGCAGTCCTACAGTATTGTACACATTGTGATGCTAAAATGCAGTATAGATCAGTGGTCCCCAACCACCGGGCCGCGGACCAGTACCGGGCCGTGGATCATTTGGTACCGGGCCGCACAGAAAGAATAAACATTTTTTTTTGTGTTGGTAATAATTATTGTAAACATTTTTTATGTATTATATTATATATATTACAATGTAATAATAATATAAATAAAGTGCATAATCTAAAATGGAATGATTACATTTACTTTATATACTGTATGTAATAATTAAATTATATGTTTTGCACTTTATTGTGTGTTTTGCTATGCCTGCCCCCCACCCCCGGTCCGTAGAAAAAATTGTCTTGTATGAAACCGGTACGTGGTGCAAAAAGGTTGGGGACCGCTGGTATAGATAAGCATTTTTCATTTTCTGAGATTAAGAAGAGATAAATATATACCAATAACCAGATTCAAGTTCAACATTGAGGAGGAGGGAAAAATTGACGAGGAAAGCTTGGTTGTTGTCTGGATTTCCCTTGACAGATGCCCTGCCAAACACTGAATCTTTTGAGGGAAATAAAACTTGAAAAATAAAAGTTGTTGTTAAGATCATTACCAGGTCGCTCACTTTTGTAGTTGTCTTCGGCATGTAAGATCAAGATAAGCATGACAAGAATAGACAACAAAATAAAAGAAGAATCAATCTTGCGAAGAACCAAGCCAATTTTGGCGATACAATTAGCGAAAAGATTGATAAAGCCAAATGTTTCTGACATTTAACTAAATCACATTATCATGAGAATGTATTATTTAAACGTTAAAATGTATTACATGGTCTGTTTGAATCAGTCATTAGGAGGTGAGTTTATAGATTATAGGCACATTATTTAAATTAGAACTCACATTGCTGGAAACTGATCTAAAAATGTAATTTCTAAATGAAATGTTAGAGTGCTTTAAATCTGCTTTTGTCAAGTTTAATTTTATGTTTAAGGAGGTTTCTAAATTTTAAATGAACTATGGTTTGTACCCATACTGCCACGCCAGCCAGTGATATGAGTGTTGAACAGGGTGTTTTATTTTACTCATGTTGTCGTCATTTCAAAATAAGAGCACACTGTTTTAAATTATTTCATCCAGAATTAACCAATCAAACCTTTAACTGAACCAAGAAAGAACCAAGTTAGATGGACGATTAACAGGATTTAGTCAAGCCACATTTGTAGAAGACGTCAAGAGCCATTCAAGCGATACAGAAATATACAAGGTTTATTTCAGGATTTTAACATTAAAAGGGTGCACAATCACTGGTGCAGTAGGATTTCATATGTTTAAGATTGAACTATTCAGATGTGTCAGAAATCTAAAAACAAAACTTTTTTCACTGCGTCTGAGGGTCTTTTAAGGTTTCTCTTTTTCCCTGTTGCGCTGTTGTCTGCTAGCCATCTAGTGTTTTGCTGTTGCTGCTTATTATTACGACCAAATTGCTTGATTTATTTTTTTCTGCTCTCTGAAAAGCTTCAATTAAAGCTTTGTAAATGCTGCAAAAGAGTACAATTCAGAGATCTTGTAAGAAAAAAATAAGTAAAAAAAAAATAGTACTGAGGTGGCATAAATGAGAAACTAAAACATCGATTTTTAAGTATGAAATCTTTTTTTTTTCCTGCACATTTCTGTATTTTTTTTACTGAACACTTGCAAACTTAAACTCCTAGGAGGTTCAAGTTTCATAATTCCCCATCATTTTCCATATCCTCTCCAACTCTCCCCTTGTTATATGAAACACTGACTGTTGGCACTGATTCTCTGTCAATGTGGCCGGTGCATAATTAATGGTGAGCAAATTAGCATTTCTGCATGCTTTTGCAAATGTTATTTATATGAAGTTGTAACCAGCAGGAACACCTGTTACCCAACTCTTTTTCAAGCCTTCCATCTGCCTGCAGCGGGTCGTTTTTACAGATGTACCCGAGTGAAGCATTAGCCTGGTACTTACGCAGGGACTGTAACTGTAGGTGGCTCTTCCACCTTTTCACAACAAGACATTAATGTTCGTGATGATTAATGCGGGCTGCCGTGAATATCGATGGCCTCTGTAGCTGTGGCCTCTAATGATTCTAAAGGGAGCGATGGTGCATCTGTGTCATGAGGGTGACGATGCTTTATAAAACCTAATAAGAAAAGGGTGTTCCTCCATGTCGTTGCTTGTTAGGCGTATGCTTCCCCCCCCATCCCAATCCATCAGTAATGTGAGCACATGCATGTGAATAACTCATTAGTGCCTGCATTGATCGGCTGCATGGCCACTTCATACAGGAAACAGCAGTGAGACAAAGGGAGGCAGTAATCAATCTGTAGCTACTGAAACCAATCATCTAATTGATGACAACGTCTTCCAATTAGCAGAAAAGCCCTCTGTGGTGTTGTATCATTTCCGCGTTCACTCCAGGTTGAATATTCACTGTGGCCTACGCACGACTTATGGACCCGTTTTTATCAATATGTCGGGTAACCTACATTGAGAAGCCTCCGGATTTCATATTCCCCTCTTTTGTGTTCGGAATTTCAGTGATTCCAATGCGAATTGTGAAATGGAGGAAATGTGTAAATGTTGAAGCAAATTTCAGCGCAACACTATCAGGTGAACGTTGGGCTTAGTTCGAAATGGAAGGGACTAATAGCAGCTGCGTTTTGGTGGGGCACTTTCCCTGTATGTTAATGGATTTGCATGCGTGTGGATGTGTGTGCATGCTCATGAGGTTCTGACTATGCACGAGACTTGGAGGGGAAAGCATGTCATATTGAGCTGCAGGTTGGACTCCTTGGGAGTGATAGCTGTGGAAATGGAGACCGGCAGAGGCCAGACCGAGCAGAAATGCAGATACACAAATGGCTTTGGACTGGTTGCTCTTTGACAAGCCGTACCAAATCTGCTGTGACATTCTGTCTCTACTTTTCAGGAAATACACAGCAATGCATGTGTGCATGGCACTGATGATACGTGGTGTGCATGAAAAATTCACCTGTCATCGACGGCAACATCAGCTCCAGTGCGGATAACACATAAGGTGATAAGATACGGAACAACCTACACTGCTGCTGCAAAAATGTTTCAAATGATAAAGGTTGATAAAATGTAATATGTTTTCTGTCATATGACTCCAAGAGGCGAAACCTTTTTTTTTCTGACATGAAAGCAATCCCTGCTTTGTTCTTGCAATTCATAGGTCATCCAGTTGTTCCTCCAATAGCTACTTAAAAGCAAGCAATGGCATTAAACATAGTGCTTGCAGCAGGGTTGTAAATGCGTGTTGACATTTCACTTTTCATTTAAATGTAGCTGCCTGTAGCTACATCGGCTGACCTACGTGGAAGTTTGTAACTTTAATAAGCTGATAATTCAAATGCATAAAAGCGCCTGTAGCAGCTTGAGCATTGTTTGCTCTCTGCAGCCCTTGCAGTCCTATAGGATTTTTATTTTATTATCTTATCTCGGATAGAGGGGAAATTAAATGTTTATTTGTAGCTTCAAAAGAAGTGAGAGAAAAATAAAACATTTACTATCGAGTCAAATCATCCTGTTGTCTGAATAACACTATTATAAATATGAGTTAAATGGAGAACCATCAAATACAAAAAGAGTAAATGGTGCTTTCCCACGTGCTCTAGGAAATTAGGAGAAGAGTGTAAAACAAATCTGAGTAATACTATAACATAATCAGGCTCACACATTTACATTTCCTTTATTTTTTTTGTTTATATAATAATGTAAAAGTAAAATAACCCGCCTGCCACTGACTTATTGAGTGTCTTTTGTTAAAAATGAAATAGATAAATACCCTTGAACTTGCACCTCCCACTGGTGGATTGCACCTTCAAATCTCTGGCCTTCTGACAATGATCCTCACAAAATTAAAATGAATATGTAACCAGTAGGAACACCCATCTATAAGCATTCACAGAGCATGCTTTAATATCTGCCTCACAGCAGATGGCTTTTTTGAATAGAACAAGGTGGTTTTAATATTTCAAATATTTGAAGATTCAGCGAGAAATGTAATTTTTCCTTCCTCACTGCGGATTAAATGGTGACAGCTCACTGGTTCTTTTCATGTGGGATTTAAGTTAAATCCAGAGGGTTTTTTTTTCTAATATAGGTTGCTTTGAATGTACAAATTCAAAAAAAAAAGAAAAAAAGCTATCACCCAAACTCAAAATGTGTGCCAGTGGAGGGAGTGTCAATGTCGAGGTGAGAGAGAGAGAGAGAAAAGAACAAGACCGTGGAAATGCGTGCGATTGGGAACGACAGCAGGAAAGTCTGGATAACATTCAGCTTATTCACTCAAGTATGTAATCAAATGATGAGTTGTAAAAAAATTCCAAAAATAGGAAGATCAATATGGCTAATATCCACGAGCTGCTTTTATCTCAAAGAACATGCTTTGTCGGTAAACTCATTTAGTGGCTTCTTAGGTTGTCATGTTGTGTTTCTCTGAGCACGCAGACTGAGACAGACCGGCTGAGTATGAAAGGTCGGCTGATGTAGTGCGTGTGTGTGCACTTGTCTATGTTCACAAGTGTGTGCCTTCTTCTACAATAGAGTCTCTATGTCAATGAGTGACCTTGAATTTAGGTTTGCATCTACCCACGCTTGTTTGTGCGTCCGTATTTGTGCCTGTCTTTTGCGAAGAGAAAGACTCGACCCGAGCGTTACCTGAGGAGCACACGGCGTCATATTTTAACTCCCTTTGTCTTTGACAGATGGCTCGGCTCTAAAAGCCTCTGTCCATGGTGCTGAAGGCTGGCCTGATGTATGAGCGCTAGGTCCTGTTTGATGAATCCACCATGTCACTCTGCCTCTGACAGCCATTCATCATGCTTGGCTTTCTCATGTGAAATGTTCTGTGTGCTAGATAATTCAGTAAGACAAATAAAATGTAAGTCCTAAAGCTTAGACTCTGCTCAGTCCCACCCTGCATTGACTTTTCAGCACTGTACTTTATCTCTCTGTCATAGGGACGCTGTGTCCCTGTCTAAGCACAGGCAGCAGCTGTAGCTGCAGCACAGAGACTATATTCAGACCAGCTGAAGGACGAACATGTTCTTAATGAGGCGGCTAATGAGTTCTGTTCTTTTGTTGCCGTTTTTTTTCTTTTTTTTCTTCTTCCCAGGGTTAGGACAACCATTCAACCATTCAGCTGAAGTCTCCTGACTTTTCCCCCGTGGGCTGACTTAAAAGGCTCCCTCTGTAATGCTTGGTCATTAATAAATATTTTGTATTACATGCTTGCAGTTGAAATGTCACATATAAAAGTCATCACACAGTTCACATTACCCCATGGGTGGTAGAAGGTAAAAAAAGAAAAGTAGTATAATTATAATACCGTGCATTTTTGTTCGAAATAAACCAGGTGCATCATGACAAATATGAGAAAAAAAGCAAAGGAGAAAAGTAGGCATTTGTTTTCAAAAGAAACAATGACATTTATTTTTTTCGTAGCACTTTTCTTAATTAGTCTGTTGTGCCCATTGATCACATATAGTACAGTTAATATAAAAATGGCTTTTTAACTTTACACCCAAAGCAACAACAAAATGTTTTCTTAAAATATGTATGCCAAAAATACTGAGAAAGTATTTCCACTAAAAGTACCGGAGAATAGCTGTGATTCTGCAATGATGACATGGCCATGTTTTGCTGTTTCTTCCATTTCTTCTCTGTTTACCTCATGTAGTTCTTGTTGTAGGCACTTACCAGGGCATAAAAGACCGCTTCGAGAGGAGATAACGCATCAATCACCTCAGTTTTAATCAACCTGTTTATATTTGTTTTCGTTCAACTCATTTCTTTCCTAGTCAACGTTGCAATGAGAACTACACAGCATAAACAGCCATTTGGCAAATGTCCTCCCTGGATACTCATTTTGTAGCTGAATTTCATTAAGCTTAATGTGACGTTGTAATCAAAAGTAGTCTGCTCCTTGCCTTAATTTAAAACCCATTTAAACGGTTCGGATACAGAGGATTTGTCATTACATCAACATAATAGAGAATATATAACAATATTTCCATGAAAAACCAAGAATCCATTTTAAATAGAAAAAGGGGGTTTATATTTCATCAAAAGGCTTACACCATATTCACTGTAATTTGTCTACTCTACTAAATCTCCCTTCCCATAATAGACAGGTGTTATTACTGTATCTCTAACTCGTCTATGGATGTTTGACAAAGCACAGACGGTATTGCTTGGGACCACACGGACAGTTCCACAACTCTGAACACATTTAACAGTCAATTACAAGAGAGTTGACCATCATCATCATCATCATCATCATCATCATCTTCACTTTCTTTTCTCTGCCTGCATCTTTGTATGAATGGTAGTGAAATATATTGTTTTGCAGTAAATGCCCCGTTCTATTGATGTTAGCTTGGTTTGATGTAATGGTTACAAAGCCACCACATCAGCTGGGGTTGAAACTGGGAGAGTACGTAGTCTATTTTAAACTGTTCCATCCCAGCCCAATAATAGATTTGCCAGTGTATCTGAGCCGGGAACCAGCAATGGGTATGCCTTTGAAACAGTACTACAGATTTTTCCACCCGTACCCATGGCCTTGTCCATTCAGTGTAGTTGGTGTGTGGTGCTCTACAAAGCTGCACTTCTTAAAATGCATTGTCAGATACATTTATGACTGTGGCTTTCACTTTCACTCCACTTGGCAGTCCTTTACCTGACACCCACAGCTTTGTAAAGAAAGGAGAGTGCATACCGGTAGCTTCCGCTGGTGTCAGTGAAGCTTTGGAGTCGCATTTCCTTATATCCCCATAAAGATGGTGGTTCCTCAGAGACACATAAATAAGCAAGCATGCTACGGAAATCACAGCCAAGAGCACACCAAAGACGGTGATTACTGCTGCATCCCATTTTTCTGTGTCCTTGGCTGCCAGCTCTAATCCCTTAGTGGTGACATTGACACATTTGGTGTCATGGTTGTAGTGGATGCTGCCGACATCCACACAGACTTTGTACAGAGTGGCGGGGCTGAGATGGGTGAGGTTGTAGACCTGGACGTCAGAGGGAACCCTGGTGGTAAACGTGGTGGTGGGTTGGTTAGCATCTGACCCTGTGTACCATTTAATGTTGGGAGCCAGTGTGCCACGGCTGGCCTTCCATGAAACCAGGATGGAGTTTGTCTCCACTGATTTGATTATGACATTCAGAGACCCATTTGCAGGTTTGGGAAAGTATCCATTTACCTCTACTGAAACAGATTTAAGATCAGCTCCAACTAGATTATGGGCCACACAAGTGTAAAGTCCAGCTTCGTTTTCTGTTATATCATAGATGTCAAAAGTTCCCTCTGGGTGCATGTAGAACTTGTCAGACACAGTGTTAGGCAGGACCCTGATACCAGACGGGGTGATCCAGTAGATGTCCGGCTCTGGTTCAGCGAAGGCTCGACAGTGGAGTGACACTGAGCTCCCATTCTGTGCTTTAATATGCCCAGGCATGCTTTCGGGAGAGATGAGTGGCAGACAAATCTCCATCATCTCCCTGAAGTGCACCTGTCGGACATGCTGGCCCTCGTACTCTGGGGGCTCCACACAGTACAGTGAATCAGGCTCCATGAAGCGAAGGTCGGTCTTGTTCATGTTCATCCAGCGGACTACGCAGTCACAGCGAATGGGGTTGCTGTGCATGCTCACCTCTCTGAGATTTGGGAGGGACTCGACAGTAATCCTGTGGAGGGCACTGAGCGCATTGCCATTTAGCATTAGGGTTTCCAGCCGCGGTAGTTTGTAGAAAGCATTAGGATGGATATAGGAGAGTTTAGGATTGTTGGTGGCTTCTATTTTGGTCAGCTCGGGGAGGTTATTGAGGGCAAAGCTGTCGATGGAAACTAGCTCTGGCATGCTATTAATCCCCAGTTCTTTTAGATGGAGCATATCCACAAAGTCCCCTCTCTGTATCCTTGAAATTGGGTTTTTATTTAGATCTAAAAACTTTAGATTTTTTGCATTTCTCAGGGCAGAATGAGGCACCTCAGGGAAAGTATTATCATAGAACGAGATGCTCTCTAAATTATCAAGACCAGCCAGTGCATCGTCAGGAAGCTGAGACAGGTTCATTCTGGTGAGAACAAGACTGCGGAGATTACTGAGAGGTTTGAAGTTCATATCATCAATAGAAAGAATAGGATTCTCACCAATCATCAGAATCTCCAGATTTGGCATGGGGTCGAACCACTCTCTTTTAATGGCCTTTAGCTTGTTAGAATTGAGGTGGAGCCGCACAAGGTTGCTGAGACCCTGAAAAGCCATTGGGGAAATGGAGGAGATGAGGTTGTGATTCATATAGAGCTCCTGAAGGTTAGCCACCTCAGCAAGACTTCGCTCAGGCAACTCCCGTATCCAATTTTCCTCCATATGAAGGGACATCAGCTGAGGAAGATTCCCCAGGTGGACATCGCTGATAGAGGATAAATTGTTTTGCGATAAATCAATCTCTGTGATGTTGGCCAGGTAATCCAAGGATTTGTCAATTTTAGCAACATTGTTTGTTTGCAGTAATAGTACTTGTGTGCCTAACGGTAATTGTTCCGGCAGGCTAAAGAGTCCCAGGTCATTACAGTCAACTGTCTGCGCCTCCATGTACACCGAACTCGGAGAAAACCAGGGTCTAATCTCACATACACAGAGCTTTGGGCAATCAGGCCTCTCCTCTGTGGCCACAACAAAAGAGGCCATGGCCAAGCCGACAAAGAGACGATCCACGAATGACACGTCCTTCATATTGGACCGATTCCCTCCAGTAAGAAATGGGTCCTTGTAGATTAAGTGGTCTGAGCTGCTAACTTCACAAATAATGAATCATTTGCTGCAGCTGCTGAGGCGATTGACTCACCGCCCCTGCCACCGCCACCACCAACTGCAGCAGGGCTCCCTGGGGTTTTTTTGTCTTGCTGTGTAGACGCCCTTGGATGTAATGACCAATCACTCAATGTTGCCTGCGGGTGTCAGGGTTCAGGGGCCAAGGCTGCAGTCAGGCAAACCCGAAAAGGTGGGAGGGGGGCAAAGAAAAAAAGGATGGACTGATATTATACCTCAAAGGATTAATGTTAAGCACAGTCGTATGTATCCATGAAGAATATTCTTTTTCTTTAAAGATGGATGTCCTCACTGATTGTCGTCACTAGCTTCCAGAGTCCACAGCCCAGTCCATTCCTACCTGTGTAAGACAAACAAGACAGACGAAAGCGGTGTGAGTATTACACGATACTGGACATGGTCAGGGAATTTTATAAGAGATGGATTTGGGCATATTGACATTTGTTATAGGCACACTGACGCGTGTTGACATTTGTACATGCTCCCTTCAAGATATAGAACCGTGGATTTATATCTGCTTGACCTTCTAGACTCCATTCTTGGGACGTACCAATGTGCCCCAGCAATATGGCATTCAATACGGATGTTAGCACTGTGAGTCTATTATTAGTTAAAGAGAAGGATTTATTAATATTCTTAAATGGCAGACATCCTATGGCTTAAGTATTAGCCTTAAGGCTAAGCTGCTTAAAGACACTGGAATATGTCAGTCACTATGGCAACAAGTAAACGGCAGCCAACAACAGGCACCACAGTGAGTCTCAGACAAACGAAGCATTTGACACAGATGCCGTTTGCACCTGTTTGTTCGAGGAGCAGCAGCATTAATGTGTTGACATAATTGATCTGTGCAATCAACAAATCTGCACACACGGGTCATGCAGTCCATCAGTGGCCACATATTGAAAACGGATATGTTAAGGTGTACACACACGGAGACTTAAAGGCAAAAAAATGTACTTTATTATGGCCTTGGTAACATATGTTTACAGATTATAATCAGAGGTCAAAAAGAGAAAATCAAAAGTCCCGTCTGTGACTTTGTCAAATGACATTTACAGACTTCTTTAAAAGGACGCCTTGGAAAAGAAGTGACACCTTACCTGAGTCTGAAATGTTGTCAAATGTCATTTTCATTTGAATTTTCGCATCAGTAGTTTACGTGCCGTTGACTTTTTAATTCTATTGTGGTAATCTATTGTATTATTATTATTATATTAGTGTATGCATTGTCAGTCAAATAAAATGGTGGAGGGTTAATATAGTGCACTATAAATAGGGAGGGGTTATGGACACAACCCTTGTCTAAATTGAGTTAAAGCTGAAGGCTATACATATTTAACATATTTCATTAGTTGTTTAGGTAATATGCAGGTACATGCAGAATAAATCTATGTTAGAGATGCCGGTAATATTTGCTTAGGTATAATTAGTATTTATGAGACGTTAAAAGATTGTTTCAGTGACAAATGATGACGAGCCAGAAACGGTTAGTGCAGAATTTTAGGCCCATTTTTATGGTTCATAAGTATAAGCCCTGTTTAAAAAAAAAAAATGTGGCGCATATAACGGTAAACACTTAAAAATACATTACAAGGCAAACAAATCCACAAGGTGACCCGGTTTGTCCTTTTGATTATCTGCCATTATGGTGTAGCAGAGGTGACACAGTTCTTTCATTAACAAATATTCATTGAATTGTCCATAAATATCTTCATACAAGAATGACATCATTTGAGAAAATCATCGCATGCTGTAGATTACAAACAGAACTACGATGCATCCTCGTGCATGCAAGTCAGATATCTCTTTTATGTAGTATCCCTTTTACCATGACATTATTCATGTTCCATCCTCTCCCTGCGATGGCAGAAACTCTGCAGTAGAAGTGTACCGTGTAATTTGTTGTATGTAACTGCCTCTTACTGAACAGATGGGTTTGATGGTGCTTGTGATATTTCGGGCCTATAAGAGCATGCAGCACATCATGGGGAAAGTCAAGAGAGACAGGGGATGAAATGGAAAGAATCTAGAGAAGAAGGGAGAACACGAACAGGGAGAAATGGTTTCACGTCATCACCCTCACCGTCTCCACCTCAGTTGCCTTGGGAGATGTGGGAAAAATATAAAATAATACAAATAAATAAATAACAACTTCAAAAGAAACGTCGCAGTTTGCCCCACTGGCGAAGCCGAGGCAGGGGTTCATTCCTCAACCTCTGCCCCAGCATTGGCTGAAGTCTGTTTTGGAGGAATCCGGCAGGAGGGAAGGCAGACATGGAGCCAGTGGAAGGATAGTGAGAGAGAGATGGGCGGTAATATTTTTCAAAAGCACCGGGCACTTTAATAAGCTGCAGCACCCAGAGCATTCTGATAAACAGGGTTGAGCTTCTCTCCCTCAGCGCTGGTTCTTCATTGTGGGCCATGCAGTTGATCCATGCACTGGAAACACAGGCCAGCATCTGTAATTCAGCCGACAGCGTTTGGGTCTCACCTCTGCTCACTCTGGCTTCTCTCTTTTGGTAATCACAATTACCAGCAGTGTAATGTGGTCAGGTTAGCTATTATTGCGTAGTTTTATTGCGCAATCACTGCAGGTGGCTCTAACATGGTGGCAGGGTTTATTTCTTTTACCGATTTACGTCAAATGTGTGTCTTTTGAGGATGTTTTTAGGCTATAGCTTTCATTTTGTGATTAATATTTCCTATATGTACTGCAATACTCAAAATAGCACTGCACTATTTTCCCAACACCTTAAATCAAGTGTTGATCCATCAGATTTTGGTACGGGCGCGTGATGGATGTGAGGAGGATATCACTAATGGTGCGAGGTAGAAAGAGACCGATTTGAGAAAGATGATAATTAATTATTCTCTTTAGTTTAATGTTAATAATGTCTGTCTGTCCCACATTGGCGAAAATCTAGGATGGGATTAGGAAGGCTTTACCAGACAATTTGCAAGATGGAGTGGCCAGCAAAAGCAACATATTTCCCTGCTAATTAATGAGGATACAATAATGTTAATGATAATCCAACACTTGGTTCATGAAAATATCAATTTTAGGCCTTGATGAGGCCACTATTGTGTGTTGTTTTCCAAAGCAGACCACTTTACTGTGACAGCAAATTTACAGTCCAAATGTTGGAATGTTAGTATAAAGGCCGATTATTTTTTGGATTATTGATTGATTGTTTGGTCTATAACATGTCTAAAAGACCCTAACCTGATTTATTTATTTATTGTCCGACTAACAGTCCTGGACCCAAACATAGTGTTTATAGAAGATTAATAAATAAATAAAATTCACATTTGAGATGCTGGACCCAGTGAATTTTCATCTTAAGAAACTATTTGACTGCTTGAGCGGCTACCAAAATTGGAGATGAATTTTCTAATGATGGACTAATCAAATAATCACTTTAGCTCTCACGTTAGTATCGACTTATTATTCCATCAATTCAGTTTGAGGAAAAAGGTCCTTAAAGGAGACTCAATGTGTGAAAAAAGTTAAAAAAAGCCTTTCGCAAAATCTGATGAATTGCCTCATATGATGACACTTGAGTCAATAAATAGTATGTGTTGAGACTAATCATCTAATCAAATAATAAAATGTTACAATTAATATCAAATCGACTCATTTTGTATTTTATTCTATTATATTCAATAATGTGGATATTTATTGAACTTAATATCTACTCCAGTCAAGTGCAGATTCACACTTTAGGCTCTAGTCTTTACGATGAGACATATGAAATGGAGATTCTCTCTCAAATTGTTATTATTAATACTGCTGTCCAATTTGCATATTGTATAAATATTCATTTCTTCCAGAAAAAGTTTTAGAAGTTGTAGATAATCTATGTATATCAGGTTTATTTACTGTTTCCTGGATGAGGGGCTGCTGAAGGAAAACGTTGGGAGTCATTTGTAAAGAAGAAGCTGACTGAATCCGAGGTGACATCTTGGGTGGCAATGTGTCTGATGTGGCAAATGTTCGGAGTCTTCAGGCATGCTTCCCATCTCAGCGTAATAGTGTTAAGTCAATGACTTGGTTATGTAATAAAACAGTTTGGAATAGAGACAATTGAGGCAAGCCGGCTATGTAATACAACTAAGAAAATGTTTGTATAATGCATGCTTTCAGAATAGCTGAATGTTAATGACAAGTGGAACATCCTCGGAGCTCAGCGTAGTTAATCAAGATGTGTTAACACATCAGCAAAATTGAAAAGCTTTCAACAACAGAGCCTCCATTAAGAATGCTTGTTTGACTGGAGAAAGTGGGCTTGTTAAGGGAACGGAAACGCGGCATTTCTTTATACTTTATGAGGTTGAAAAACCAAACCAAACTGCATCATCGTAAGTGAAAGATCCTAATCACGCACATGAACAGGTAAATTGGTATTATAGGACTGCATTATGTGAAGCCTGGTGAAGAGGCACCGTGACTATCCACACACACTTGTACTAACCTATTAGTAAGTGGTCCAGTCAAGCTACACCCCCCCCCCCACACACACACACACACACACACTGCTACGATACGGAGCTAATTTACCACAATTCGCTGCTCAGTTGCCGGTAATTGAGGTGGAGAGGGGAGGGAGAAGAGAGAGAGAGGAGATCTTGAGGACAAAATGACTTGCCACAGGAGAAACTTGTCATAGAATCAGTAGAGGTGTATTAACCTCTAGTGACCCTGAGGATGCTTCCATTGCGGGAGATATTAACCTTAGCTACACCACAAAGCAGAAGAATTAACGATTGGGAGAAAACAACGACTTCCACTTGTGGTGAATTTGGCATTAAGTGGCAATAACTTGCATGTGGCTACTCCAAAAGATGGATGTGGTTAATATGGCTTGGGCAAATGGAATTAAATGATGGATGCTGGTAATATGTGCCTGGAAAAGCCGTTGGAAATGTTGTGTAGAGAGATACAGTATATAATCAACAGCTGTTCATATAACCTAGAGGGCTTGAAATGGGATCTCCTGTAACTTAATGTCTAACTGCACTCACACATTAAGCCTAAGCTTGACATTTGTTTGGGCAGCCAATGAAAGTCTTTTATAGGTCAAGCTAAGGTGTTCACTCAT
Source organism: Bovichtus diacanthus (assembly GCA_943590825.1). NCBI lineage: Eukaryota > Metazoa > Chordata > Actinopteri > Perciformes > Bovichtidae > Bovichtus > Bovichtus diacanthus. The sequence goes on along the minus strand of CALSBV010010890.1, from coordinate 2,514,939 downwards.
GGAGCTAACACAAGTTCTCAGAGGGGGGGGGGGGGGGGGGGGGCAATCATTCAAGCACTGGTCTCCAAAGCACCTCCATTACAGTAGCAGGCTGACAGTCTGGCCCATGGGCTTTTCACTTTCACCAGTGTCAATCCTGACTGTGAACATTACTGCAAACAAGCTCCTGGTAGCGGGCTTGTTTCAGGACTGCCTCAACTGTGAGAAATGCATCTAGGTTTGTTTAACACTATTGGTTGCACCAAAAAAAAAAAAAATATATATATATATAACTGGCTCTTGAGCTGCTGATTGCTCCACTGTCTTCACCAGCTTGTCTATCGAACTTTGTCTACCTGCAGTTTGGTACTGGGCAGGACGTGTACAGTGGGACTTTTGTTAAACCGCTGCCTGCTATGGTTTAAAAGACACTATGAAGCCCCATAGAGCTGATGAGAGTCAGGAAATTATTATTATTATAGTCCGAATGATACTGTATTTTTAAGGATGATAATGACATCAATATTTGAGAGTTTGAAAAATATGTTTCGCTAGTTACTACAAGATACCCTTTCCCAATTTTACATATTAATTTGATCTGGGAATTACATTTTCACCTGCCAAATGCAAGCTAAACGTTGGCTGTGGCAGGTAAACATTTCCACCATGGCAGATATATATATATATATATTATATATATATATAAAAAACTAATTTTTTATTCGAAATAAAAAATAGTAAGTGGGGTTAAGGTTACATGTTATATTACATATTTATATTAACAATATACAAACAAAAAAAGTTTTTGGTGGTAGAAATGTTCAGTGATCTGCCACTAAAGATAAAGAAAACACTTAATTTCAGACCGTGAATTTCCATTGCTATTATAAAAGATATTTATTGCAGCCACTTAAAGATGTATATATCTGTACCCTATTGGGCCAATATCGTTCATATTTCCATGTTGGTATTCAATCTGGCATTTTCAAAAAATATTTGTATGGAAGTGCTGTTGCATCACCATTAGGAGTTGAGATACTTTATCTGTATTAAAATTGACATATTCCAACTGAGAAGCTGTTGAGAAATGACAGTGTCCTTGCATCACCAGTATAAACCGCTACGTCTTAAGTCCTTGTTAGTCACAGACTTCACTGTTAATTAGCGTGACATTTGACATTACAGAAAAACCTGGAACTCCTCCTCATTAAAATGCTGCACATTTCGGTTGGCTTATTGTTGTTGTCAGGTAAAAACTTTTTACTATTAATTTGACACAGACGCGTACTTTGTGTCGAGTGGATTTTATGACTTATGTGCCCAAAATTTACTATTTGGAAACCGTTTGCTCACGCCTGGAAATGGCAGCAGAGTAATCCTGATTATAGCTGAATTCGGACGAGGCCACATTTAAGAGGTTCAGCCGCTGTCAAGGTGAAAAGCTCTTCTATTCAGATCTTGGCAGCCCCTCACACTTGCTTTCCCACCGGGCCACCTCCATTATACTAACACTGTGGCTGTTCCGGACAGTAATGGCACAAATACAGTTTGATTAGAGACCAGTGAGATATGACCACTTTAAATTAATGAGTGTGCACAGTAGGGGCAGAAAGAATTTGGTCCTGGTGGCTCTGCGGTGCTAATTCAGGCAAGCCTGACTCAGGTCACCCGGGCCGCCAAACAGCCAGGCAGAACTGTTTGTTTTATGCTGTTTATTGAAATGAGTTATAAATCCTCCCCCTCGCTTCACAGGGCTTGGATGAGGTTTATCGGAGCGGGGAAGTAAAGATGATTGCTTTGTCGCAGGCTGGGTGCTCAATGAATGTCCTGTGTGGCGAGACAGGTTGACCTACAGTTTATGTAAAAAAATAAAATAAAATCATTTATAACACAAGGCACAAGTTGTGTGAGGGTTATGGCAGGCATCACAAAGAACATTTGTGAGAATTGTTTTGTGGAACAGAAATGTAGGTGGGGAGCATATTGGCCCTCAGGGATATAATTATGAGGCCTGCATGGTTTAAGTTGTAACAAGGCAGTATTGCATCTGCTGAGAGGTAGACATTACTCTCACTGTGGTAAAACTGGGTGGAAGACATAAAGGTCAGACATAAGTGGAAAGTAGGGCGCAGTGAATTGCCTTCTCTTTCAGTAGAATAGCCTGTGTATTGTAGAAATGGTTCACTGGGAATTTTGATCTACTGGTAATAAGCCTTGCAAGGCTTTCTTCTTCAAGTCGCTCGCACCCTCTCTCTCAGGCGCTTTCTTCTTCCTCTGTTTTTCTCATGATATTGCAGCCCCCACATCTCTCTTTATAAATCTTTTCCTTTTCATCCTGCACTCTCACATTTGTCTCTGCTCTTTGAACCCTCACAGTAAACATTTCTCCTTATGTTCCCCACTTGCATCACTGTGATCCACCTAAGCCACGGACTATTAGGAAAGCAGGCGTTCGATTTAGTCTCCCTGTATATGCAGCTTCCCGTCCTTCCTGGGCATCCTACTGTCTCGTTGCTCCTTTGCTGTCGGCCTAATTGGCTTCTCAATACTTGTCACCCCAGCTGTGCCAAACCTAGTCTATATGCATACTGTCTGAGTAGCTGCTATTTCCTAATTACAAATGTGTCTGTATGAGTTTTTTTTTTGTGTCCGTACATCAGGACTTTTTTGTAACCCCCTAATGTCCACCAGATGTGGTTTGGTCCAGAGGCCAGAGCCAATTGCATCCCACCCAGTGCATCATTGTCCACCAGACAAATGAGCAGTAATCTTCACTGGCAGCTTACGTGCAGTTTTTCTCTCCACTCCGCCGTCTTTACGTGTCTGCTCAATTTTTTTGGCAGAGCAGTTTGCGTCTCAGTCATGTTTATCGCATTTACTTTCGCAAGTAAATACGATAAGTCAAATTTCAATTGCAGCTGAAATTAAAACCTTATTTCATGTGATAGCCAGTATAATGGAATTTATCACTGCGCATAACATACCAGCTGTATTTAGATTTTTTTCATATGCAATTCCGTAATGAGAGGCTATCTACCGTCACTGTCCAGACAAAACCACACATCTCCCAATGTTGTGATTACATTTTTTTGCAGATGAACTGAAGTGTTGAGTATTCCTTTTTTATGATTTCCTAATATGAATAAAACAATTTAAAGCCCATTGGATTATTAAAAAAAAAAAAAAAGATTGTCACAGGGTTTAAAACGGGGCAGTTTTTCTTTGCTCATGAGAAGTTGACATTTTGGAGGTACAGGGTTTTCAAAGGACAGTTACAGAGTATTATTTAAGCTTTTTTGGTGAGTTGAATTTCTCTTTCTGAGGTTAATAGTTTCTTATAATTTGATAGCAAGGGGACAAAAGTAAGAGAAGATTGAACCCAATGCACTTTTAAAACTTCCCGGTGGACACTGGACCCACAGTGGGCATGTAGCGTAGCTCAACCATGCCACTTCTGATAGAAATCTGGGTAAGACCCTCAGTGGGTGGGTGCCTCTGAAAGGCTTTACTGTCCCTCCCTCTGCCCTTCACCTCATTGATTTACTATTATACTTTCTCCAAGGTAAGGGAGAGTCCATTAAAGGGGGCCTTCTATGCAGTGTGTATGCATAATGACGCTTCCTGTATGTATCCTGCGTGCGTGTGGGAGCGGATGGAAACCGTTCCCCTTACATCTGCACTTGTATGGCCATGAATCAGAGGCGAGCCGACTGTTAATGTAAAATCAATGTTCCAAATTAACCACAGAACCGTAGTCTCTGGTTTTTCAGCCCTTTTTTTTACTGGACAAGAAATGCCCTTGGGCTGAGTGAGGGAGAACACACATTTCACTATCGAACAGACAGGAACACGCACAAATACACCGAAAGACGCGTGCTTTTGCCGACAGACTCACGCGTGACTTCGCCGGCAGTGTCCCCACAGAGAACGTATAAAAACAAACATACCCAAGCTCATTGGCATAATGCAAGCAGAACGCAGCACACAGTGAAAGAGCACAGCTAGGTCCCCTTGTCTAATTCGCATAGTGCTGCATCTATTAAAATGAAGCCAAGGTATCCAGCTTAAGGCTGCCGCTGATAAGGTCAAAGGCGTAGCGAACGTTCCAACACTCATTTCTCCCCCAACATAATCGCACTCACTCTTGACAAAAATCTGCATAATGTTCCATGTATAGCTGCTAGCCAGAATGAAAGATGGAGGTGTGAGGGGGGGTGTGGGGGGGGGGGGGGGACTGGCAGGGGGAATAGAGCCAGCGGCGTATCCCTCAAAGTCAGAGACAAATTGAATCTGCAGCTGCAAATGTGGCATGTGTGCTGCCTCTAAGATGCGCAGCTATCTATATTTATATGAATAATATATGGCTGGTCAAGGGGCCACACGCCTGCAGGGAATAAGCCCCTACGGCAGACAGAATCAATCATTATATGCCACTGAAATGCATTTATCGCCGGCTTGGACCTCTTTATTATGATTTCATGGGGTTTGATATGGGCTTTCTCTTTCTGTTTTCATTCTCTGCTACTCTTCCTCAGCTAAAACCGATGAAATATATGGCACCCCGGCTTTGTGTCTATCTGAAGGCTTAGCAGCCCAATGACTGATTTGAAGACCGTCATTGCTTTATATATGTGCATATTTCTGCACATATGTGCAGGCAATGTGTGTCTGTACATCGATGAATATCTCTATGCATAAGTCACCGCAGCGTCATCAATACATGAACACTGCGTCTCATGATACGGCATCCACAAAGCTTTTCATCAGTGCACTGAGGGCATGTGTATCTGGTTGGCATCTGTATCAATCTGAATGCAGAACAGATGGACGGCACAGCAGTAGCCCTTAGATGTCCTCCTCTTTCTCTGCTCATGTTTGAAACCACAATATGGGCATATGTCCCTATCATGTCCAACTCTGATATGAATCTGCAGAGTAGCAGACTAATTAGTGATTAATAGCATTGATTATCCTTTTTTTTGTTGTTGTGAGCATCAGCATGAGGATTAGCTTTCCAAATACCTGATCATTTGTTGGAACACCTCTCAGTTAAAACAACGTTGCCCAGTAGAAACGTGCGCGAGCTAGATACTTAAAATGCTAATGGAAATGCCATTGTATACAAAGGAAGTGTCACATCCCATTCTGACCTTTTGATATGGACCGAACAGCAAAATGTCATGAATGCTGCCATCAAACCATGTTTTGATCCTCAGTATTTTTTTTCTTTCTTTGTGTCTTTTCATATAATTAGGGTCTGCTAAAGTCCATCCACCAGAGCCTAGATCCTAGAAAAACAAAAACAAAACAAAAAACATGCACATCACTCTCTTCCCCCTGTTCCTTCTGCCCTCTGTCTGTGTGCTTATTCCATTTTAATGGGTGCCTGTGTTTGTTTGGGAACAGGATGCTTTCAGAGAGCCTATGCTTGGCTGCACAGGCTGATCCCCTGCAGCCGTCTTGTGAATATGTTTACATGCATTTCACTGAGGAGCCTTGATAGATCCTGAAGCATCTTGTTACCACTATTATGGAGAAAAAATTATCTTGAGATTAATTTGATTTTGACGACGCTATAGGAGTCTTCCTGAACTCCACATTGAGTCTGAACCGGTAGTATCAGTTTGGCACCCACACATCCTCTCACCTCACAGGAACCTGCTGCCCTCTGCCTATAAACAAATGAATATAGAACACTCACATTGTGCTGCCTATCATGATCTCCAAGGCTCCTCAATAACCCCCCCCCCGACACACACGCACGCAGCTTCACTTTTTCACACGCAGATCAATAGGCAATTCGCAAAGCCACTGACTTTAAGTGTATGACTTAGTGTGGACATGTAATATTGATTTGTTTTGAACAAATGTGCCCGAATTAATAAAGCAACCTGTTACTGCTTTGCTTTACTGCTTTTATCACCATAGGGGAGGAACTGGAACATGGATGCAATGTTATATACTTAACATTGAACATCACAAAGTGTTTGGGACTAGATTTTGCGCGTTATCAGAGGGACAACTTCCACCGTTCGATGTTGGCAGGAAAAACCCTTCCTAAACATTTGCTCTCAAGGATCACCTCTGATGGCTGAGTATTACAATAGAAGCTCCACACGGGCCGGGCTCAGCAGGTAGTCGCATAATTCGAAGGCGGAACACTACATGGTGTGTGGGCTGAGGTTTTCTCAGTGTGACACGGTGTCTGATGTGAGGGCATGATGGCTCTCATGTGGCATTTCACTTTGTGTTCTATATTGAGCAGCTGCTTTGGGTGAGTCATTCGCACTGTGGAGGCCAAAATCTATTGTATCCATCACCGGGAACAAGCAAAGAACATGTCTGCACAGAATATTACAGCAATCGAACTCAGAATCCCTCTTGGTGAAAATCACATTTGTCATTATCGGCCATTATCCGTTTCTCTGCCTTTGAAATATTCATGAGTAATACATCTGCTGGATGACATACATTTTGGACTGAGGGGAGGGTGTGAGAGATAAAATGGGAGGGGTGAGAGAGGGAAAGGGGAGAGTCGCCCCAATGCAGTTAAAGGATTAGTGACCCCCCCCCACATCTCTTTCTCCCTCCAGCAGGATCCCTAGATGTGTAGGTGTGCGGGCACAAGCAGGTGATGGTGAACTCAGTGGCTGTTAATTACACAAAAGCCCTGGATGCATGTGCCGCCGAGAGGCGGTGAAAGCAAAGGATCCTTTTCGTCCCCCGTTGGAGTGAGTGTGATTTGTGTTGTGTGTTCAAAAGGAGCCCGGGTACACCTAACGGACTTTCGTGGCATGTGTCAGAAAGGACTTCACTGTTTGCAACAGGAAGGTTTAACGGAGAGAGAGATGGTGGGGGGGGTACCATTCTGTGGATTTCTTCGAGACGTGTCTGGTGTGCGCTCACTAAGCAGGACCCGGGGACATGAAACTGCCAGTCCATCACACACACACACACACACACACACGATACGTCCGTTATTAATTCACCTTTTTAGCTTTATCAGAGTCCATCATAAATCCGGTCGGGTTAAGACTCATCTTGCATAGTTGCGCAAAAGCGCGTCTCCACGTCAAGGGAAGGTTCGAGGCCAGTCAACAGCATAATTTTCCTGCAATATTTTCCCTAATTTCTGCAATCACGCATGAGTGATTGGTGTTTGAGACGCGCAGTGATACGTAATTAAAATCTCAGGACTACATGTCCAGCAAAAACATCCCCGAATCACTGAATTCAGGCGTTTTCATCAACTTGGAAAATGCGTTGCGCATATGCAACCAATATGTAACGAGCCTATCACATGAGAGAAATGCATACCAGGAGTAAACAGAGTAAACTTACCAGATTTAACCATGATAGCTCTCGAAGTGGTGTCTATATTCCCATCAAGTGCTCCGCTCCAATGACGAGCGCGCCACATAAAACCAGTCAACAATGCGAGGTCTTCTTTTTTTTTTTTTTTTTTTTTTTTTTTTTTTTACGCAGTTGGTGAGAAATCAGTTCTAGGATTCTTCCACGGAAAAACGCACGGCTTCTGCATGAGGCAAAAACCAACGAAACAAAAAACGGCGAAGTCCAAAAAGCAGGTTTGGCGACAGTGTGGAGAGATTCCCTGTGTGTCCTTCCCTTGCAGCCTCCACAGCGTCTGTTAGCGGCGCATTTCTCCCCTCGATCAAGTGTCAGGCGGACCACATAGATGCGCCGCCGTCTCCTCAGCAGTCATTAATATCAGAGCAAACCCCGACTCTCCAGAGTCCACAGCCAATAGCGTCAGAGAAGCAGGCGAGGCGCTCGCAGCATCCCTGCTCTGATTGGCTGAGAGGAGCCGTCAATCAAATCCCCGAAGCCTGTTCTCATCCATGTCTTCTTCTGTTGGAGGTGAAGAACGCTGCAAAAAATATCCATATTAACAAGTCACTCGTTCTCATGAGATGTAAATAGTGCTGACACAAGAATGTTTAGGTAGGTGAGATGGGTGCTGTAACATTTTTGTATTTTTTAATGTTTTAAAACAGGTGCTCTATTAAGTCAAGAAAATAGTTGGATCAGGTTTATTTGCATTTAACTGTTGTCGTTGGTCAAGGTGAAGCTCATTTGAACTATTTTATATGCTGTTAATTATGTATTTAAAAATGTCATACTACACTTTATTGGAACCTTTATTTGTAAAGTAACTTTTAACTGTCAAATAAATGTAGTGGAGTAAATAGTAAAATAGTTCATTTAGACCTGTAATTGAGTCTAAAGTATAAAGTAATAAGAAATGGAAATACTTGAGTAAAGTAACTAAAACGTGTATCCAAGTACAGTATTTAAGCAAATACACTTTCCACCTCTGCGAAGAACTTGCTAAACTAAAATGGCCAATCCTTTATAAAGGCAGGTATTGTGTAGTTAAAGGAATGTAGCATTCAGAACAATTAATTAAGTAAGACATAACTCATTTGATTATGCTGCCTAACAGACATTATTGGACATTATAGACATTATAACCACTATGTGTAAGATTTGAAAATGTGTGCTGGTAGTGTAGTAAAGACATTTTCGTGTTCGACAGATTAATGTGAAAACAGTGTTCTGGCATCACATTGCACATACGTCATTGTGCACAGTGACGCTCACCGGCTAAATGACGTAACGATAAGCAAAATATTTTAGTGGCGGAACTTTAATTCTGCAAGCTTGTGAACACATTAGCTGTGCTAGCTGCAAACGTATGTCCTTCAATAAAAATGTTTTCACATGTATTGTATGGTGCAGTTTGACTTACATTTTAACAGTTGAGAATAATCTGTCACATAAAGCAATTAAATATTATATTTTTAATTTGCCACCACCTTCCTGGCACATTTACTAATCGCATCGGCACAGCCTGACCAGCAGCTGCCACTTTCCGTCTATAAGTACATTTGTGATGGACATTTCTTGCAGTGCAGGGGGGGATGAGGAAGAAGGCACAGGCAGGGAAGAAAATGGATATCTGTACCTATTAGCTCCAGAGCTCCCGACTCGGATCCCTGGAGGATTTTCGAACACAATGTTCTACAAACTGATGTTCCTGGAGGTCGGGCAGGGTTATCCGCAGCCTCGGAAAAGAGATGTACCTCATCTGACAGAGTTCTGATCCAAAGACTGTACTAACTAAGGCTGTTAGGCTGGGTTGAAGTCTTAATATATACAATCTTACCTTACTCGATGGTGTTTTTTTTATCCATTTAGTTTCGTTCACATTTCTGTAAAGCCTTAGGGAGTTTTAGGAGTTTTGCTGGGTCAATATGCCCATAAGTTCCCCTTTGAATCTACAGTAATTATTCAAATTTAATGTAAATTGCACAAAATAATTAATTTTGAAAGTTTACCCATAAATCGATATAATATATATCTAATATAATGCCAAATCGTACGATTTGTGTTGTCTGAATTTTTAAGCCACCCTCTGCCTGTGATGATGGGACAAATGCCCTTTCAAAAGACTTTGTATAATGACTGTAGAAAACTGGAGAGAAGCGGTAGTTTGTGTTTTCAATTTTGTTTTTTTTGTATCATATTATGTTAGTATGTTCACTGATGTGGTCAAGTTTAATGAGTACAATTCATGTGGCTAACATGTAGTAAAATAATTAGCTCCATAATCCTGACGCAAATTTCAGCTGAAATTGTCAATTTCTAAGCCTTTTATTGTTCTGCCTGTCTGCGAGCTTCACTAACAGGATGACGTTGTTTTTATTAGCTTGTATGTTATAAATATACAAAACACACACATTTTTCAGTTGTCAAATTTATTAAATTTTATTAAAAACTGAGTCACTTTATCTTTACTTCATTTAAAATAGTCATTTCTAAATCACTTGTATATCAGTTGTTAGGAGTCTTTGACTGTCCCATAGACTGTATATAAGAAGAGGACTTAGTCACCATGATGTCACCCAGTGGTTTGTGAACTAATGTTTTGTTTTGCATTTTGGCCGTCACCGTCTTGGTTTTTGGACCTGTCCATCACAAGGTAGCCTCACGTTAAAGCATACACTGCATTATCATCTAACTTACTGAATGAACATCATGTTGTATTAAAGAAGACTTGAAACTAGCGATTGAGACCATAAATCTGTCAGGAAAATGTTTACTTGGGTAATAAATCAAGTGAGAAGTAACATGATTTTGTCATAGACTTCTATACAATCGGACTTCTTTTTGCAACCAATTGGTTTCACTTTTCAGACCCAGAGGTTGCCGCTTAGTTTTACCATTTCTGTAAATTTCCGAAATCAAAGATTGTTCAAAACAATACTCCATTAGCCCCATATTTAAATGATATTGCATCTTGTCCCTCTCTATAACCGCCTTCTATTGTGGCCATTCAGAAAATATGAAAACTTCCCAAGTTATCGAACAACCCGTACAGGATATTTGCCATTGCAACGGAGTATTTCAGGAGGCAATATATAACAATATCAGCCAAGGAACAACTTGACAAGGTAAAGAGGCTCTACAGTGATTTTCAAACCGTGGTGGGGTGGGGAAGCTTTCACCCACTACTGAGTACTCAGACCAAAGCACCTCTTATTTGTGAATTACCTCTTCAAAAACACAAGGGATATATGATTTGCTTTGTAGCTTTTAGAAGGAATTATTAAGGAAAATGCAAGACAAGATTTTTTTCTAAACTGAGGTCTCTATTGCATCAGTTGGTTCTGTGAGACATTGTTGGTTGAGAAGGCTACAAACGGAGAATTTATTAACAAATCTGCAGCCAAAGGTTTCAAAAAACAACCTTCCGTCTACTTTTTTTTCTTATTATTGTAAGTTTGTGGTTTATTAGGAGAAAGTGACAAAATAACTTTGCCCATTACAAAATAAGACATTCTGTAGTTCTTTTGAGTATCCAGTTGGATAATTAATTTTTAGGTTGTGTTATGTCTTAAACCTGCTCGCATTTTAATGCTTCCTTCTGTCAGAGAAGGTAAACAGGCGCATAAGGAACATTAGTTCAAGTTATAGAACACCCGAACATTGCTTTGGTTTATTCTAGTGTGCAATATAGTTACTGACAGGAACATTAAAAAAACACTTTAGCACGTTGGCTGTCTGTGTACTTAACCTTCAGCAGTGAATCTTACACAAGATCCTGCAATTCTTGAAAAATAGGCTCTGAATATTTAAAGTATCTAAGTCTTGCTTACTGTTCCTGAAAGCCAGAGTTTAGCCTCTATATGTTATGTTATGGTATGTAAATGAAAAAATGGAAAACATCCTCTACTTCTCCATTCTTTTAAGAAACTTAAACTCTTCTGGATGTTCAGGGTGAATGGGGCAGGGATGGCACTATACCCAGAGCTGATTCTGCATTTTTGCCTTGAACCTTTATTGTATGAGTTGACCGTGGTGACTTCACACCTCATGAAGCCAGTCAAGGCTGTGCATCATAAAACCCCTCCAACACAGTTTGGCAGTGTCTAAGAGGACTTAGGGTCTTTCATAGACAAAAAAAATAACCCCAAAAAAAACAGGATATCATCCTGCCATGTAAAATCTGCATCACATTTGATGCAATAAAACATTATTTTGGAGCTTCCTGCAAAAAGGCCTGAGGTGCTTACAGTGTGAGTTATGTTCTCTCTCATTTTTGTTTATTGCGGAGTTTGGGGAATATTCTGAAGGCGTTTCATGGTGACATTATAGTAATGTGTTCCGCAGGAGGAGAAAAGGCCGCAGAGGGCAGTAGAATTTATTGACTGAATTTCATAGTTATAAATGGGTCTTTTACAAGTGACAAAAAAAATTATCTGTTCTCTGTTGAGGCGGTGGAGATCTGTAAACTTGTTCTGTGTACTACCAGCAGTCATGGCACTCGTATTAAATAAAGTTTAATTCAATAGACTAGAACTTTTCTTTTGAATATTGCGCATAGAATCAAAGACGAATGCAAAGTGTTTAAAACACCTGAATAGTTTATTTCACAAAAAAAAAAAGAAACTCAGCCGCTGCATATATATTCTGTCTCCAAGCTATATGTTAGGCACTGTATGCACAAGCTATGTTCACTATCATTGTCTTGTATGCTTTGCAAGATCCTTTAGACTTTGGTTTTGGTTATTGGGAGATCTCCAGCAGAATAATTGTCTCTAGAGAAAAGCTGTATACAAAGAGACCACTGTCGACGCTGCACGGTGTTACTCAAACAATACAGATCCTTCACAAAACCACCCCAAGGCTTTAATGTCTATCCTCGGATTGCTGCGGTCTGAAAAATACAGCTATATTGCACACTGGTTAGACATCAAGCCATTTCCTCTTAAAATTATAGTTTTCTGCAAACTTGGAAACTTATTTCAGCAAACAAACACCTTGCTGGTGCAGGGGGGAGACGGTCTAAAGTGACAGTGTCATCGAATGAGGCAGAGACAGATTTTTCTTCAAAGTAAAGTCAAGTCATTGTAGAGAACTCCAGGAAGATGAATGCTTTTCACAGAAAGCAAGAGATTTTGTGTCATTCGAATGGCAAAAAAATGAGAAAAAAGTGAAAATCTCACGTAAAAGCCCTGCATTCAGATGATTATAAGTAAAAGTTACAGGCATATTATCAGCCAAACATACTTAGAGTATCAAAAGTAAAAGTAAAGGCCATTGTAGCACTTTAATTGTATAACTTTCAGCCACTGCAAAATACAGGAAAGAAAAGTGCTGAACAATTTGCTGCTTTGTGTAATAACTGAATACGCCTGTGTTAAACAATATGTAGTAAACCATGCTTCTCTGAATAACTATTTTCCTTCTGGAACTTTGAGTTCATTAGGCTTAATTTGCTAGTTTTTCTTCAACATTTGATTAAATCTTTGGCGCTACAAGCAGTCAGTGTTTTGCCATATTTGAACTGAACCTGACAGAGATCACCTGTGTGGGCAGCACTGTGACAGCTTGTATTTTTCTTTTAATGAGGTTTCAGGGTATTTTTCCTTTGTCTGTTTAACCATTGTGGCTTTTACTGCTTACACTCTGTATCTAGGTTTTATCTTGTATTTTAAGCAAACCATTTCCTTTCCGCCAGATAGAAAGAAAAAAAAACCTGTCGGAAGGCGGTTGTTTAGAAGAGCAAAGTAAAACCTTGATGTCATTTATTTCTACCGAGTTATTTAAATCAGTGGTGAAAAAAAAAATATTGCACCACTAAATTGTAATTTATCAATATTCTCCAGGGCTGGAGGCCTTTCAGGATCATCAATCACGTCCCCTTGGAGATGCCATTCTTAGCTCTGATTCCAAATCTATTTCGAGCTAATCACACCCACTACAATAGCAGTGACGTCAAACATTAGCCCTCATGGGGGCTTCTTTAAATAATAGTTAAGACTCACAGTGCAGGTTTGGGCCTACAGCGTTTATCTGTCTGAGACAGAATAGGCAGCCTGTGCTTTGGTTAAAGCCCCAAAGAAATGATCAACCTGGATGTCGGCAGACTCCAAAACTCAGGTCTCAAAATTGGAATTATGTTCAATACTCTTTTCATATTTGCTCCGCATGGGCCAAGAAGAAAAGAACAACGAATAATAGATATATCTTGGGCTTGTTATTGTTCTTCTCCTTTCTGTATCATGTTGCGTTTGATTGAATTAAACCCAGTGCCCTTTATAAACAACTGAGGGAAATTGTATTTTCTTCCTTACAATCATACTTCTGTGATTGATTGATATAAGAATATCCCCACAAGTAATGACCCTGAATGGGTACAAAAACAGCATGCAATCTGTGATATTGCACATAATCTGTTTCATGTCTTCTGTAAATAAATGCATTACATAATGAGATGTATAGGAGAGAAAATACACCTACTAGCTTTACCTCCTGTAGCGATCAAGCAGGAATACTTCATTTATACTTTACCAATTTGCATCATATTTATAGTACATGCGAGACAAATAGATACCTCTAATGATACAATGGACGAATGCTTGAAGTCTGCATGCTTGATCCTGAGTGAGTCATTGTGCCACAGTATGTGATGACCTACTTCACATTAAAAGACTAGCTGGGTGTTGTGCGGCGGGCCAATAATTCATAATAATGACAGAGGAAGAGAAGAGTGACAGGGAGCAAAAGAATGAGGGACAGAGACTTGTCATGTTAGCTCTACAGAACTTGTTCTTCTAAAGCAGTCAAAATGCGTCAGTTGCGCCCACACACCTCTCTGAACCTCCCACAGACACACGCACGCACACACGCAGACACACACGCAGACACACACCCACATACAAACTTTACAGCCTGATACAAAATCTACATGTGTGGTCAGAAAAAGCCTGGAGAGTACTTTAAATGCTAATCAATATGCACTTTATGCACAATTTTAAAATTAAAGTGAAGCAGCTTCTTCAAAAACTCACTAATGTGGTAAATTTCTCGGCTAATTGACCACTCGCTAAGCCTTGCCCCACTTACTTACGGTTGCTGTGTCTATCTTTTGTTCTGTCGCGGCACATATGCAGTTTACGGTGATAACGCAGATTTACCACTCAAAAATATTGATTACCAACAGAGGCACTAAAGCAGTTTTCTAATTTCTCTCCGGTTACTGTCAATTTTAACAACTGTCACAGGCACACCCAGCTGTAGCTAGGTAATTAAGCTAACGTTAGCTTCATTAGTTGGTTGGAAACACTGTCTCTGATTGACTTTAATGTTTCCAGAGGGTCTTAAAGGTATAATATGCAGCATTTTCCTAAAAGCCCTTGCTTAGACTCCTACTCTCAATCATCACTTATGACCCACTACAAGCGTGTGGTGGTGTCTGTATCTGCAGAGACACTGCCCTCCGCTTGCATTTTCTCTTTTCTTATTATTTTGCTGTGTTCGGTAGATTTCTGGCCATCAACAAAGAGCCTTTGGGCCCCACACGGGTGTGTGACCCTCAGCCAATAAGCAGGGTGTGCAGCACGTTGTGACACACTGTCACACTGTAGCTCGCTCGACTACCGCTGCTGCTTTCTCTCTCTCTCGCGCTCATTGAGCCGGGGAGGAGGGGCCGACTTTGAATGCTGTGTGTTTTCAAACACCAACCGGCAAATGCTACATGCAATACCTTTTTAACTATATGGCTACATACATGTTATCATGCAAAAAAAAAAAACTAGTTTAAAGCTACGTGTCCTGGCAAAAAGTCAGCAGGTGATGCACGATATAGAAGACGTGGAGATAAAGAAACTATTGTTCTTATTTTGCAGTGTAGAGCTAGTTACACCTAGTGTTTTATAACTATGATGAGAAAACATTTTTGAAAACATCATTGTTATTTCTTTTTAACTTAAACCTGTTTGACTGCTCAGCTTGCGTATTGATTTTCAAACTGTATATTTCCACTGTAAACGTTGCAAAACTCTAAAATTACCCAACTCCAGTAACACACATGACACAGCTGCTATATTAGTTGTGATATAGTAGCCAGGAACAGCTTCCACACACAGGGGAAATGCTACACAGTCAACAGGCACTTTCATGTTACTGTAGTTAGCTGCACATGCTAATGATTTTGCCTTTAGTTGGAGCAGATAATCACACTTTTTAATGCAATTCCCACTATAGCCCCATGCACACCACTTCAATGTGTTAAGAACAAGGTATGGTCACTGTTCAAGGGAGAGTACAGTCAATTTATTTAGCTACTGAAAAGCCAGGAGATGTATTACCAAGGGTGGCTGTACTGTAATGAATGATGAAGTCTGCGTCAGCTCGGCCATGAGTTCATTCTGCTCAACCTCTCTGGCAGCCCACCGTTGTTGCTCTTATGCCCTTGTCAAAAAGATCACACCTCACAAGTAACAACTTGATGCCCTACCATAGTCCCTATGTTATGCAGTCAAAGGAGAGTTAACATTTGTATTCCTCATCATCCTCGCCGCGCTGCACTCACTCCTAAGCCCTGTCTACAACGCAGCAAAGTTTACGGCATAAAAGCTAAGTTTTTGTCTTTTCACCGTGAGAGAGCTGAGACTGAGGAATATTGCCTGAGGATATTTCATATCCCCACAGCCCTGACTGCACACTCTCTGCTCCCCTCTTTTTCTTAATCACTTGTCTTTTCACTCTATCTTACCATACCTCTCGCTTCGTCTCTCTGACACGGACTTGCCTCTTTTCTTATTTAATTATTTTTACTTCCCTCCGCTTCCCCCTTTTCTGTCTCTGTGCATGCCTTTCCTTCTCCTTCATTATCTCTTTTTTTGTTTTTTTTCCCTCCTCGCCTATATTGGCGAGAGTGCAAGCAGGTCTCTCTGTGCTTTCTGGTCCTCCCTTCTGCCTGTCAACCCAGCAGCATCCAGAGGAAGAGGCAGTGCTGTCACTGTGGACTGGCTCCGAAAAAGACGAGGCAGAGCAAGTGAAAGTTACAGAGAGGAGGGAGGGAGGGAGAGGAGGGGAAGGAAAAACATGACAAGGAGGAGGTGTACAGATGACAAGTCCCTTCATCGGGGAGTTTGTGAAGTGAGGGAGCTGCAGTAAGGGGGAGAGAGAGAGAGCTGGGAGGGAAGGGAGAGGGACAACAGCAGGCATGCAGGATGTTTTTTGAGGAGAAGCATCTCAGTGATGGCACTCGTGCACTTCTCCCCACAGGTGGCTGTTCCTCGTATAAGCTAGCCGACCGCACAGAGCTGTGGGCAGATGTTGCTCACATCCAGCTCAATGGCTGAATGCATAATTTGATTATTCATGGTTTATGGTTTTATATAAAGCATATCTTGCGCGCCGGTTGAAGGGCATGCATCTTTATGCCACATGCATTTATCAAATCAGGGAGACATAGGCAGCTTTTCCAGAGTTGTGCGCACTCCATTCACATGTTGTGTTTTAACCTACTTTGTTCATGAGTGGTTTAACCATGTTAGGCTTATGCTTTGCTACGTCAAACTCAAAAGCAAGCACACATTATCATCATAACCTGAATTATTGATCCAGAGTGCTCTGTCGTTATTATAGCATTAATGTTTAAGCTAGCGCAGTATGAAGCCTTAATTAGTCATTCTCTGGATTGAATGATAGAACATTTGCGCCCCTTGATCTGTCATACGTCACTGCCTACTTTTCAGTTCCCTCTCCATACATCCAATAAATAAAGCACTTACACTTCAAAGTGCAGATGCACTTATTTTGAAAGATTCCACATGGGAGTTTGTAAGGCCTGTTGATCACGGCTCATGCCATTCTCTTTGATGTGCACACATACATTTTTTTAGTTAAGTAATCCCAGACTGTGAAAAAAATAAAAAAATAAAAGCTCTACAGAAGATTTGCATTCGTCCCTAAGACACTGCGCAAAAAAGATCTACTTTTTTCCTCTATTGCGGCCAACAAAAAACTGTTTTTTTTTTCCCACCGCTCTTTTGTGCAGTCAATTTGACCTGGAGATTAGGAAAGTCCCAACACTAGCACTTCTCTGAGTGATGCTACTAGGACCCACTGGGCCAAAACAGGTCAGTGTAAAAAAGGGGATCGACAGTATCAGCCCGATAATGGCCCAAGGAGTCAGACATGGGGTGAGGGGAACAAAAATGTGTGTTTGGCGTAACAATTGTCTGATTTATCCCGTGCAGTTGGAGGAGACTGACGCAGCACGGGACATCTCATGTCTTCTCAACAAAAAGGCGTGTTCTATGCCCACAATCTCCCAAATACAACAGCAAACATGACAAAGTGCCAGAAAACATTGGTTACCTTTGGACCTCACACAGGCTGTGAGAAACAGCAAGCTATGATTGGTTTGCGTCCAACGTGTAGTCCGCCGTGTTATCTCAGCCATGTCACAGCAAGAACTTATGACTTTATGATTGCCTTATCGAACACAGTCGCCCTCTAAATCATCCTGATCCCGGCATTAAAAGGGTTGCAGGATGATGCACTCTCTAGCTGACATATACAGATCGTGTTGTGGTCTCCACGGATCCTCATAAAATCTTCCAAAGTGATTATAAAGTCTGACCTAAAAATCTAATTCTTAACCAAAACTGAATTTTTAATGTTAATTACGTTCTTACACGGGTTGCAGTACCTTCCAGTTTCCTTGTCATGAGATTGACAGGACTATAAAGCTGTAGTGTCAAACCTTTCATGAAAAGGCTATATAAGATCCAGTAGCCTCCAGAGACACACCTGAGCCCCTGCACACAGCTGTGAAAGGTGGTAATTGCTCACATCGCTCATTCACAGTATTTGTTATTGGAGTGATTTCTTCTATTTAATTTCCCCAGCATAAGTAAAGATAAATCTGCTATAACATAGCAGGACCGGGCATTTAGGTCAGTGTTTAAAATCAGAGTCAGACATGTGAGTAAACCTCATCTTATGCACAGTTTTATCAGAATCAGAATCCGAAATTGTTTTTTTGCCAAGATTTTGACATACAAGGACTTTGCTTTGGTACACAAAAAAACACAGTAAGAGAAATAAAAATGAAAAAAAGAGTATTGAAAATAAATAAATGATGTGTACAAGAAACATAAATATACAAAAAATTTAAATATTACAGATTAAATTACAGTTAAAAAATATGAACAGTATATTTTAATTAAAAGTGGAAGAGCTTTTTAACAAGTAGACCAACGTTTGCAGAAACCACTATGGATAGGCAGGTGTGTCTGACAGCTTCCGCTGCTTCCACCTACTGTGATTGTTGCAACAGCAAGCTTGTTAAGTATGAGGATTTTCTTTTCCCTTCACACTCTCTGGCTCACCTCTGCACCAACACAAATGCAGCATCTCTGCAACCTAAAAAGGCTACGCCGCGTTACGCGACACTTGGGGACACATTTGGCCGAAGCGTTTTTGTGATTTCTTTTCCCCTAAACTGAGGATAATTACATCTCTTCCTGTTTGGTGGCGATCTGTGCGCAATATCAGACGACAATGACTGCCCTCTCGGTGCAACTCTTCAATGGCTCCCTGAAATTCTTCTTGTTTCTCTGTTGCCTCATTATAATCCTTTGTGTGTCCTCTGTGAATGGCTGATGATGGTTATGCAAATGTTCCATCAGAGAGCAGCATGGGTAATTATCACAGCAGAGAATGAGGCTTTTTGAAATTCTCTGACTGCTGAAGAGAAAACCATGGGTCTTCTCTCTCTCGGTGTGTGTGTGTGTGTGTGTGGCCATAGTGATGCTTTCCAAACCTGTTGACATTGGTGGTGTACGCATTATGAGTGTTTTAGCCTCCGTAGAGTTTCTCCATCTGCACAGGAAGTTGATTTGTGAAAAAAGCTTAGTAGTAGAGTAGTTTATTTTATCCAGCTGTTCCGTGTCTGGGCCTGCCTATTACTTATCTATAGGTTGAGTCCAACTTTTATTACCTCCACATATCTGTAATTGACACCTGATGTAGTCTGGCTATGATCAACATGGAGACAGACACATGCAGTGCATCAGTATTCACCCAGGCACTAATGAGGGCAGCTAGGAGGGGCAGGGGCCTGTGGTGAACAGGTGGGGTCCTGGCAGCAGCCCTCAGCACGTCTCTCTGAGGAGTGACATGTCTCATTATGCGTGGAGAGGTATACACAGATAATGTGAGAGAAACAAAGATGGACTGAGACAGACAAATAGAGTTAGAGGGGAAAGCGAGACAACACAGTTAAAAGCCTGTGCTTCGGGAGGAAAAGGGAAAGGCGCAGAGTCCCACACGAGAGCCCAGCTTTGAGAGCTTCAGTTCTCGGGCTAAGTGGCCCCCTGACTTGGGGGAAGGGAGGTACACTGCCTGGGGTCAATTAACCTCCAGAGCAGCCCGAGCTGGGCTCTGAGGAACACTGGTTTTTATAGATACTGACGAGGCACAATTTGTCTCCTCGAACTGCGAGGGTGCCTGCATAGGTCATGGGGCAATGAGGCGTAGAAGGCATACCAACTAAAAACGATCCTCACTCTGGCCTGTCACTTCCTCTCAGGAACACTTCCTTTAGCGGGGTCAGGTGCTGGGAGAACTTTTAAAGGAATTTCGCTAGCAGCAAAAAAAAAAAGGTTACCACAGAAATGGTATTTTCAAGTGATCTATTGTCATTGTTTTAGAGAACAAAGGCATGTCATCTCCAAGCGATCCGAACAATAGGTTGAAGCTAAAATCCAAGGGACTCCGGTAGGGTAGATCTTCACAGTCATTGAGGAGAGAAACACAACATAAATCATCACGCCGAAAAGTTGCCTTCCCCTTTCAAGAAATAAAAGTCCATTTGTCAGTGAAGTCAGCAAACTTCCCCACAGTTCTTGTAGCTGCCTGGCACGCAGCCAAATAAACCAACCGAGCAGAAGGGCCGAGGCTTTGATGCGTGTATCTGCATGGGTATGACATACTCCATTCTCTTCTCTCGCATTCCAAATGTGATTAAGTCAGGCCAGTTAATGCAATAATCTTGCAACAATGCACAGGGAAATGCTCCAATCAATGCCAATAAAACGGCACCCCTTCCTCCTATTGGCCATGCCAAAAACACACAAGTCATCAAGTCTGTGTTTGCTCCTCTTCACCTCCCTTCATTTCATCTCCAAGTATTCCGCTGCAACAAATAAACAACAAAGACGGGAGAAGGAAGAATGAGAGGAGGTGACGCCGTGAAACGATGTCTCTGCTGTCATTTGAAAACAGGCGGTATTTTCTCTGTCTGTCCTTCTTTCCGTGTCCATCTCTTCTTTGTCTCCTTCCATTGCTCTGTGGGAGGCTGTCGGAACATGCATCACGGGGAAATGGCAGCAGTGCCTGTAGAAGACTCTGTGGAAGGCGTTTCTTGGTCATCCTTCCACAATGATTTACCTTTGCTTCATGTTTTCTTCTCTCTCTCTGCATCATAGCTGCAAAATCAGCGCAATACCTATAACCTTATTTGAGCACATTTTTCTCCTTCTTAGTTTGAGGTGGAAGTTGGGATCACTTCTCTTTTTCTAATCAGTTTTATCAGGTCAGTAGAAGTGACTCCAGCTGAGGAGGGCCATCCTGGACCGGCTGGGAGGCACGCCGGAGGGACATCGCCGCCGGTTCAGGGGGCTCCCCTTCGAGGACGCCGGCCGGCCCTTCCCATACGCGCAGCGGCTCTCAGAGGCGGTGAGGCGCTGGCTGCAGCCAGGGAGCAACTCCGCAAAGGACGTCGCAGGGCAGGTGGTACTGGAACAGTTTGTCGCCGGGTTACCCTCCTCCGCGGCCAGTTGGGTCCACTGCCACCAGCCCATCAGCCTAGAGGCCGCCGTCGTCCTCGCGGAGGACCATCTCTCCCTTCCCCAGCGGAGCATGAGGGAGGAAGCCGGGTTACCGAGCGTCCCAGCGGACCGGCCGACCCCAGCCTCGAGGAGGAAGCTCCCGGCGGGGGCAGCGGCTGCTAGCCCCCTGCACGTCCACGCCGCCGCCGGTGCCCCGGCAGCCACCAACCCCCCTAATATCCCTTCTGTCTCTCCACAGGGCCCAGTCGGCGGGTCTTTTTTTTTTCAGGATTGCTGGCGGTGACACGGCCACTTCTGGCGTGAGTGCCCACTCATGGAGGTCGGACAGTTGGTCCGGGTTGCAGGACCGCCAGACTCCTCCCCCGGAAGGGATATACCGCGTACCAGTATGTACACAGGGGGGTATACACCAGGCTCTGCTGGACACTGGTTGTACCCAAACCATGATCCACCAGCGCTTGGTTCGGCCCGGGGCATTGGTGGAAGCGTCGTGGGTGAGGGTGAGGTGTGTTCATGGTGATATTCACGAGTACCCGGTGGTGACTCTTACCATTTCGTTCAGGGGGAAAAAACATAGGGTTAAGGCTGGAGTTAGTACTCGCCTTACGCACCCCCTAATTATGGGAACGAATTGGTCGGGGTTCCATAGGCTAGTAGGGATTTTCTCCCTTTGAATTATTGTTTGGCAGGAAGCCACGGGGTGTGTTGGACCTGCAAAAAGAAAACTGGCAGGAGGGTCCAAGCACCAGCAAAAGCGAAATTCAATACGTGCTGGACCTGAGAGCAAAACTCCATTCACTGGGTCAGTTATCACGGAAGAATTTGCTCCAGGCTCAGGAGCGTCAGCAGCGCCTGTATAACAGAGGGTCGCGACTGCGTTAATTTACACTGGGAGATAAAGTGCTTGTATTGCTCCCGTCCACTAGCTCCAAATTACTTGCAAAGTGGCAAGGGCCCTTTGTGGTCACACGGCGAGTGGGGGACGTCAATTACGAGGTGGCGATCAGACAGGGGAGGAGCGGCACAGATTTACCACCTCAATCTCCTAAAAGAATGGAGGGAGGTGGCCTCTGCATCTCTGGCTACTACGGTCATGGAGAAAGATGAGTTGGGACCGGAGGTAGAAAAAACGGACAAATCAGCCCCGGACTCTTGTGACAGCCATCTTTCACCGAGTCAGAGGGCAGACGTTGTCGCGTTGTAAAGGCTGTTTGCCAATGTGTTCTTCTCCCCCCTGCCCGGGCGCACCACTCTCGCACACCACCACATAGAGACGCCCCCGGGCATGACGGTACGCTCACGGCCCTATCGGCTGCCTGGACACAAGAGGAAAATTGTTCAGGGAGAGCTTCAGGCTATGCTGGAGATGGGCGTAATAGAAGAGTCCAACAGTGACTGGTGTTGTCCCGTCGTACTGGTGCGCAAGGCCGATGGGTCAGTACGGTTCTGTGTGGACTATCGCAGGGTGAATGAGGTGTCCAAGTTCGATGCTTACCCGATGCCCCGGGCCGACGAACTCCTGGATGGGCTAGGCATGGCTCGTTTTTACATGACACTGGATTTGACCAAGGGCTACTGGCAGATTCCCCTGTCTCCAGAGTCTAAGGAAAAAACGACTTTCTCCACACCGTACGGCTTGTACCAATTCGTGGCACTTCCGTTCGGGTTATTTGGAGCCCCTGCCACCTTCGACCACACTCAGCATATGCTGCTGCCTACCTGGATGATGTCATCATCCACAGTGAGACGTGGGAGCAGCATATGCAGCAGGTGGGGGCAGTACTCGAGTGCCTGAGGAGAGCGGGGCTCACGGCTAACCCGAGGAAGTGTGCGGTTGGACGGAGGGATGTACGGTATCAGGGGTACCACTTGGGCGGCGGGCAGCTGGAGAAGACCGCGGCCATTGCCGCCTGTCCGGCTCCCAAAACAAAAAAGGAGGTCAGGAGGTTTATGGGGCTGGCGGGCTATTACCGGCGGTTATTCCGGGGTTTTCGGAGCTCACCAGCCCCCTGACCGACCTGACCCGAAAGGGTGCCTCAGATCCTGTCCAGTGGACGGAGCAGTGTCAGCTGGCGTTTGAGAGGGTAAAGCAAGCTCTCTGTGGGGAGCCGCTCCTGTTTTCCCCTAACTTTGCTCTCCCGTTTGTTTTATAGACCGACGGGCATGCCAATGCCCGGATCACTCGTTGGTATCTGGCGTTACAGCCGTTTAACTTCAAGGTGATCCACAGGCCGGGTAACCAGATGGTTGTGGCTGACTTTCTCTCGCGCTCGGCGGAGGGGGGGGGGAGTCAGCTTGCGGCCGGTGGGCTCCCGGCCTGAGTCGGGCGGTGGGGGTATGTGGCAGTGGGGTGTGGTGGCTGTGTCGGCTGCTGGGGAGGAGATGGAAGTGGCTCAGCTGGAGGCCAGGCAGCTGGACGGAATCAGGTAATCAGTCGCACAATAAAAGCACGCCGATGACCTGTTTCTGTCTTGCAGTAGGCTGGGTTCATGTCGGAGAGAGACGGGACCAGACAGGACGAGACGGAGACGAGACGGAGACGAGGCGGAGACGAGGCGAGACGGAGACGAGGCGGAGACCGAGCCGCCTTCAATAAACTGTTTTGCGCTCCCAAAGAACGCTCCCTCTCTTCATTCTTCCGCTGTCGTTTCCCTGTGTGAGAGCACCCGCTCACACAGATCTACAGCTGTAGTCTATAAAATAAACTTTTGTATGAACCAGGGACACTTTCCTATAGACACTATTAACTCACTGACTATTGAAGCGCGTCCACGGCTTTGAGCGGCATGAAACTCTACTTCGCCCAAAGCATTAAAAACTGCATGAGGAAAGGTCTGGTTGTTTTCACACAAAGTCAAGGGTACAAGCTTAAAAATGTGGCGGGAGGGGAATTTTTGTCGAGAAACATCTAACCACAGATCTTAAAGTTCGGCTGCTGACGGTGGGCGGGAGATTTCTGTGTTTTTTTATAATCAGCTTTTGATGATGTTGGGGACTAAAGCAACAGCAGCCAAGGTTCATGGGTATTGTAGTATTTTGAGTCGGCTGCTATGCCAAAAATGACGGAAAAAACATGATTTCTCGGAAAACAAAGGAAAGATAATTGAAACTATTGCAGATAAATGAAGCAATAACACAAACCTTCAGGATGACTACATCATCCAGGAGAGTGTCTTAGTTCTATGTTCAGCAATTCAGGGGAATACAGGACCAGCAGCTCCTCCCAATTTGCCACTCCATACCTTTTTAAAACGCAAAAAATTGTCAAATTTATCCTCGAAGTCGACCAAACTGATGACCATGACCCTCTGATTGTCTGCAAAGACCTGTGTGGCTCCAGAAGGTAAAGCCTACAGTATGTGGAACTGAATTGACGAGCTGGCACAATGTTGTTTGTGGATGATGTCACTTCCCAATCAAAGAGATTGTTTGCAGGCAGATCATTGACTGAGGTCTGTTCCATTTACCGCACCATTGGAGGAATCAATGGGACATACAGTTAATGAGGAAATGCTTGTCTGCTTCAGTGAACACTCGTGGGTCGGAGTGTAACGTTCCATTAACACTTATTATCTCACATTGAGCTGCTCATGTTATCAATTAGCAACTTTCTGCATTTGTTGCATTTACAGTATATTTTGTCAAATTTGATTAGGTTGCTTTGTAGAGATAGCGTGACTGTAATGCATTTTGCAATGCTGTACATAATATATTTCCTCACGTTAAAAGCTGAATTGTCGCTGCCAGCAAAATGTTAAAATGTAGTTAGTGAGTGTTGATTGACACTCACTCAAAAAGTATTCCAGCATCAATCGTTTAAAAAGAATACATCAGTGCTCATTCATCTTTGAACAGTGTATCTTCCATTCAACTACTGCATTAAACCTCATAAAAACAGTAATCCACTCTATGATAATTAGTTTTTTGTTATTTTCTGTCAATGGAGAAAAAACAGTAAAACGTATCTGTCAATCATCCGTAGAATAACATGCATAAATAAGCGAAAACAGGAAGAGAAAGTATGTAGAATTAAACATTAGCAGTCCAGCTGGCTTCTCTGCTAATTATTGGAGCCAAAACACTTTTTCACAACTTTTCTTTCTCTTAAATAAGCTTTTATTTTTCTCTGGCCGACAATGGGAAACAGGGAGATGGTGGCTGAAACAGTGGCTGGCTAAATATGGGCCTTTCATCCGGCTTAACTCTACAAATGGACCTCATTGTCTTGAGGAATTCGATTTTCTGCCATTCTGAGTGCATGCTGTGTCCCTCTCTGGGGCCCGACTGCAGCGAGCGGGGCCCTTATCAACAGCACTCAGGGTGTGGAATTGAGGAATTGAGTTCTGCCTCAAATCAAACCATGAGAAGGGGCGACGGAGAGCGAGCAGGAGTGAGGAGAAGGAGAGAGAGAAGGAGAGGAAAGGGGGGAGGGGGGTTCAGGATCAAATCTCTAGGGATGCCTCATTCTCCCGCCTCGACACAAGCCACACACTCGCACATCTCGTGCGCACCGGTTCAAGCACACACAGTGTATGCATGCAATGCTGCATGCAAAAAATGTAATCGCACATGGACACACACGAGTACACACACACACTGTGTAGATTTTTTTCCAGTAAACCCATTGATGGTGCTCCCAGTGGGGAAGATTTTATATGCTCTAATTTCCAGTGTTAACTTCTAGTGCTCGGAGCCAATGCCCCAGTAGAGCTGTTTTCATCTACGAGATAAAGGTTGCGTTCCTTTTTTATAAGTATGTGTGCACTAGAGTGGATGTGTGTGTGTGGGTGTGTGTGATAACCTCAAAGGCCCACATTTACAGTACCTCTATTTGCAATCGTCACAGTTATTTGTGTCTTACTGTCGGGTGTTAAACGGGTGTTAAAATATTTTGTATTCAAAATTTAAGTTGAAATCAGAGCTTCAGGAGATTCGACAGGCACAAACAGAATCCATGCAATCATTATTCTAATCATGAATAGTTAGGACACCCATTAGTCTTCATCAAAACAAAAACTAATTCTGGAAATTTGATTTGTGCCGTCGACTTTCTCAAAGTCAATCATCAAAGTATTTCCAATCTACTACAACACAAGCAAAGACTTCCTCCCTGTTATTTCAATAACGAGGACAAGATGGCCGCTGATGGCTGCTTGACTGTGTGACCAAGTGAGTTTTTCATCATGTAAATACTTAAACTGCTGCCATCGCCTATACTGTAGGCTCGTGGAGCCTGGGTACATTTAGTGGACTTTGTCAACAAAGAAGATCGACTACGACGAGATGTATTGTTACAATACATTGCATTGTATTTGTTGTTATTTGTGACACCACTTATTGTGATTGACTGAGGCAAAAACTGGGAGTGAATAAAATTACAGCCAACTCCCATGTAATACATTATTATTATGTGGATGTAGAGACTCTGACTTCATCACTCCCCCATAAGCGGAGTGATGAAGTCAGTGATTTTTTTTTTAAATGTGATGCTTTTTTTTTTGTTTTCCCAAGATCGTTCAGAAGCTGTGCATTGCATTGCGGGAAAATAGTATCCATCAACGGCGCACTCAAAATGTGCACCGTATTTAGTATGCATTCCGTCTGGTTTCGGTATACATACTTTTCCATTGTGAACACACTATTTCACAGAAAAACAGCTTAGAGTTAGTGTGGGGTTTTATAGTGGCAGCTGTAGCAGCAAGCAACAGCTGACCGGTGCCGTAGCGCACATGAAAGCAGTATGCTACGTGAGTGAAGCGGCAGAATCGAGGTGGCTGCCTGCAGCAGCTTGCAGACTTCACCTCATAAACCGAAACCAATGTCGCCCTGTATTTGTATTGTTACATTCGGTGGTATGTTTTAAAATCATTTTACATTTTTTTATAAATGACATGCAACTTTTAACATTACATGCTAATTCAATTAAATGCTTTCACACAGTGCTGCCATCTTATTTTTTTGTCCCTGCTCTCTTCCTCAGGCTGTCATGCATCCCATTAACCAAATGACCAGAGCGAGAACGCGAGACGGAGCCGGTTGCAGGTCAGGATGCACACGCTCCTACAGAAACAATCTGATGTTGAAGCAGTGCCATTTACAGCAGGCGAGCACTGAGTCACCTTGCTAGTGAGTGTCATTCGACCGGACACGGTAACTCGGCCCAGTGGTGTTCTTAAACCACCGCAGGGCATCAACCCAGTGTGTGAGGTGTCAAGGCTAAGTTACACATTGAGGTGTGACATGACCGCCGGTTGTTGGGACAATATACCAGGGTGCTCCACGGGAGCTTTCACCCACTGAGCTCAACTTATCTGAAATGTCTTTTTCTAGGCTGCGGCTGTTAAGTGGTGCTTTGTGCGGCCAAGCCTTGCATCTCGTGTATCACTGGCCAAGAGGCGGAGCAGTAATTTTCAGAAGGCAATAAAAAAAATAGGGGCAGATCATTTTTCAGTTTGAGTTGTGAGTCAATATTTAGCAACTTTGCAGTCATTTTAATCATAAATGATGAATTTCCAATATGTTTTTTTGTTTAGCGCAGAAATTATTAAATCCTATAATGTGTAGGTGAGTTATTGTTCAGCAGCTCGAGGACGTTTTAAAACAAGTAGTATTGTGTAGCAGTTCTATGAAGAAACACATCACGACTGGTTCATACAGTGTTTACATCTTGTGACAAAATATGTGATTTTGCATTTTTGACTTAACATATGTTATTATTCAACATATTTCCCTTTGTGAGTGTTAAAAGTCGAACCCTTGTGTAGCCCAGTTTGGTTGCATTACATGCTGTACCATGCTGCAACACATGATGCATTCCCTCTTCGACATGTGTCTGCAATACAACAGCATCTCGTCTTATAAGTCCTCGGGGCAAACATGCTTCCTTGTCCCTCCCGTTGAGCACAACCCCCCCCCCACACACACACACACACACACACACACACACACACGTATGGACTTGTAATGATTTTTATCTACGGGGAGCCAAGTTTCACATGCACCACCAGCAGTCGTACCACACCAAATGATGTTGCTCATTTTTGAGCTATTGACATAACATGTGCTACATAGAGCTTGAATTATTACGGCAGTGTGTGTGTGTGTGTGTGTGCGTGTGTGCGTGTGTGTGTGTGTGTGTGTGTGTGTACTTCAAGGCCGTTCCGCCTGTGCTTGTATATGTAAGCATATTTTTTGATCTCGCTGATAATGAACAGAACAGCACGGCCCCTCTATTCATGTGTGTGATGAAGAGAAGTGGCCCGGCTGCCCTTGACCAGTTTTTCACCTCCATTATTGCTCCTGCCTTTTATATACGAGTGCAGTATGTAGTAGTATGTGTTCGTAATTGTGTGACCCCGAGTGAATGTAATGCATTTAAGATGGAATGGCTGCCGGTGTAATACACAAATGTCCTCCCTCTGGTTCCTTCAACACACGCTGGCACCTTTACAGCTATGTTTGATTTTGATTTTTTTTTTGTATTTAAATTATTCTGGCAAGTCTGTTAAATGAGTAATGAATTATTGCATTTTGATGAAGTTGCACAACTCGTATGAGACAGATTAGAAGAAGAATGGTCAAAAATGAAGCTGCAGAGGCCGAGATACCCGGACTTTTTGTCTTGACTTCTGGCCAAGCTCCAAAACAAAAGCCTGCATCCTACACTTCCTATTATGCAACTTGATAGACTTCTTGGTGGACCCTCCCTGTCTCCCTGAGTTTTCAAACCGCAAGCTTTGTAAGACGCACTTTCAGTTACAAAACCTTTAGTCTTTAAACTGATGGCATTGGGGATTAATTTCCATATAAGAAATAATACAAACGTTTTCACTGGCTGAGCAGTTAGTTAGTTTGGATATCTTATTAATTTTGTTTTGTGCACTGCCCACACAGACAGATGAGACAATATGAATACTGTTGAAGTTGTTAGACAAGTACAGAACTTCTAACATATCATTACATTCCAAACAAAGACTTTGTCTCCTGCATCTATTTCTACAAAGTTAAATCTGTCACGAAAAACAATATTTTTAATCATCCAACTAAGAAGAACTCATCAGATATGGGAAATTCTATTCAAAGGTTTTAGGAGTTTTTGCTTTACAGAACAATGTATGTATGTGTTGGTCCTTGCTATGTTTGTATTCATGCCAGCAAGTAAAGATGGAGTAAAAATGCACAATTTAAAAATATTTTAAAAATGTTTTATGATGAAATATAATTTTGTTGAAACATCAGTGATACACATAGAACATTTTGGTGAGTTATAAAATGAATGTAAGCAGAACTGTGTTTACAAGGAAACTTCACTATGGCTCTTTAAATCATCATGAAAGGAACTTTGTCCTTTTTCTCTTTTTTTTCCTCCTCACAAACCATCAAACCCGCCTGTTTCTCTCACTAATGCTCATCGTTTTGGGTGAAATTCTGCTTCACATAAGCCTCTACACTGTGGTTGTTTTTCATAAGATATACATTAACAAACCATAAGAAACCCTTTGCACTGAGCACAATGATTACTCTTTAATTTGATTAATTAATTAAAAAAAAATGTAATGAATGGATCTTGGAAAATAAATATTTTACAAGAGTGGTAAACTGATGTTGATGCGTAAAGTCAGTTGTGTTTCCCTTTTAAAAAAACAAAAAAAAAAAACCATATATTTAAGACAAAACTTAATTAAGAAATAAAACCGCTAACTTTAACAGACACAAAGCCGCTCTGATAACATTCAATGGGATAATATTACATTTTTTTGCAAGTGTGTGCAAAAGCATGTATGCACAGAGTGAGGCCCTATGCAAATGCGTTGCTGCAGTTGCGGTAAAAGCTCAGGGGCGCACGTGTAATTGAGGTCAGGCCACATGCTTATCAGCCCTGTTCTCCTGTCAAGTACCACCAATTTTTCTCTGGTCATTTCTCCTGCAAAATGTCCATCATTTAAATAAAGAAAAGAGCCAGACAACGACTGCAGTAATCCGGCCCCATAAAAATCTTGAATCCCCTTGTCCTCTGAGGACAAGATGTAATAGCTCAAAAACATCTACTTAGGCAGATGGGAGAGGATTTATTAAAGAGGCGTATTTCATATAACCCCATCTTATCATCAGCCAAAGCACTTTTGATCACAGGCCTTAATAAGTGAGTGTCTTTCAGAAAGGTGAGTGCCCTGCAGCTGACCTGGAACTATTGATAAACTAGAATAGTTGGCCATTGGATTGTGTTCATTTCATCTTCCATTAGCAAAGCTTGATTAAAAAAAAACTGGTAGGGATATGGAAGTAATGAAAGCACAATATTCTGGTGTGATCAATGCAGCTTTTGTGTTATCTGCTTACAATACTCATAGGAGAGAGATGGTGTGTGCATGTGCAGTTAACTGGGGGGGTTATAAATGAGTGCACACCTGTCCTAAATGCATTTAGATTTATTTGTCTAGGCGCACAATATTTTTCCTTTACATAAAATGCTGCCTTGAAGGCTAACCTTTACCGCTGAGTGGAAGCATGGTTTGGAAGGAGGGATTATTTCAGGGTCAGACACTGCACATAAAAGCTCTGGAAATGCCCACAGTTGTTGTTTACTGCATTGGAAGGAAGCAGTGGAGTTTTCTTGGGGGGGGGGTTGAAGCTTTAGGGGTCTTCAGAGCAAGAACAATGAAGTTAACCCTCTGCACACAACAAGAGTACATAGGAGACGCACACTGATTTCACGATCAATACTTTTCCAACCAAATAAAGGTCTCTTTTGTAGCTCGAAGGAAACAATGATATTGCAGCTTAATGTGATAACAATGTCTCCAGTGAAATCTGCGAGCCACCCCCGTCGTTCGGTCACACAAGGTTCATTTCTTGATGGCGGAGCTTTAATTCATTTGTCTTCCACAGGGCAACTCCTTGACCTTGTGGATGGAGATTAATGAAGAGCTTTAGTGGTGATGAAAGCTATCAGGCACCATGCTCCCCTCCTCTAATAGAGCAAGAGTTTTACATAGCCAATTATGTCGTTTGCATTCCGCTTGTAAGCACAGTTCTGTCAGGCCGACCAGGCTGTGGTATATTTGCGGTAGTAAAATATCAGGGTCATTCTGAGAGCGGGCCACAGTGAATCTTTTTTATTTTTTCTTGTTTTACTTTCATTTCTAACTTGTGTGATGAGGAAAATGTGAGCATTAAGATTTTTCATCAAAAATAGGATGGGAATGCCACCTTTACAGCAGAAACTGAGAACCTTGGCAACCTTGTGCCATTCTGCAGCCTTTGAAAAGCTACAAAAAGGCCTGTGCATGTGCATTCTGCAGTTAAACGTAACTGTAAAAACGTCCAAAGCCTTTTTAATCTTTGGGTACAAAATGTACAAGTGCAATTGTGAGCCATTACACTCTTTGCTGCAATTATTGTCAGGCAGGCTCTTTGGGTACTACTCTCTGCCGTTCTGTGTAATTTCTCTTTTCTTTTTTTTTTTCTTGAAATTTTGATCTGTTGGGCAGTTCAGCCTCACTATCTTGTCATCTGAAGAAGATCCAGATGATAGGTATAGCAGAGGCGAGAGGGGGATGGAGAAATCTACTGTAATCAATATGTGTGTAATTGGAAGCTGTCAGTTAAATGTTTTAGTATCCCCGTTGGTAATAGCAGCTCTATCGTTTTCTACACAAGATAAGACAATTTGGTTCAGGCTGCAAAGGGCTAAAAGGTGTGCTCAGCAGGTCTTTGTGTGATGTGAGGGAGCCGTTCTCTCTTTAACCATTCAGAACGGATTCATCTTTGATGATGTTCAACTGACAGCGCACTGTTTGCTCATCATATACTGTCAGACACACTTTTATTGACGGGAGATCTTTTCAACCCCAGGTTCCCAGACAGCATGGAGCCAGATGAAGGATGATTTGCACATCAAGTCATGTGAAAACCCTGTGAGCTGCATGTTTCGCTCAGTACAGCTCCTTATTCCTGCTTGTTAAAGTTGCCTCTAGATGAGTTTGGCCCATTGTCCTTGGTTGCTTTGGTTCTCTGAGGTTATGTGCTTAGGATCCTTAATGGATCCTTGAGTTTTACACAAGAGTGTGAACAGAGGACGACCCTTTTTGGATGGCAGGAACTCGCGTTTTTAGTTGTAAGACCCATTACCGTAAACTATTCTGTGGCATTTTGAAATTTGCTATTTTGCAATCAGCCTAATGGAAAATGTCCTCGAAATTAGGAGGCAGGAGAAACATATTCCATTAAACTCTCCATAGCGTATTTATGTCAGGTGGTTGTGGGATGCAGGCTCTCTCACATGTTTAAATCTGTCCATGTTAATGGAGCACTGGATGCTACTGAAACGGCTAAAATGGATGGTCACTATA
The DNA here is from genome assembly GCA_943590825.1 of Bovichtus diacanthus. Classification (NCBI taxonomy): domain Eukaryota; kingdom Metazoa; phylum Chordata; class Actinopteri; order Perciformes; family Bovichtidae; genus Bovichtus; species Bovichtus diacanthus. Next base: position 2,482,433 of record CALSBV010010890.1, on the reverse strand, counting down.
TTGTAGCTGATACTGATATAGTTAGTTCTGACTAATTATTTTTACGTATTATTCTGACTTAAAAAACGTGACCCAAGTGAATCATAGATATAGGGTCTGTAGACTAGGCTAACTGTAGAAACGGCTAACTTTAAACATGCAAGCTATTCATTGTTGTATGCGATGGGGGGGAGTGATTAACTATGGATGGCGATTTAAAATTTGTTATTGTAAAATCTGTTGGATTTCATATTTTTAGTTATTACAAAGGTTTGTAAGGTATAATATAAATATTGTGTATTAAGTTCATATTGTTCCATTTGTTATTTTATTAGGCTCCTTCTGTGGCCAATGAATTTGTTAGTTGCCTAAAGGGTTAAGAAATGTTTTGGCTTATGTGTCCTTAGTTGTAACACCCCAAACCCGTTCATCGTGTAAATCATATTTCCTTTTAAGCCATTGTATTCAACCCATTATAGTGCATGGGTAAATCATTTCACCCGTGACTTAAAGATAAATGTACAATCGACATGTTTTTATGGCGTGGACTGAGTGCTGTGGTCGACAGAGTTCAGGGGGTGGCTGATGAGATCATTGGAAACCTGGTCATCTCCCGCCTGTGCAAGCCAAACGGCCACGCCGGCTGCCTGACTCTCTCCCGACGGAGCGGCCGACGCTCCCGACCAGGCTCTTAAGTAGGATCTGTGATGTTGCCATCAACCTCTCTGCACTGACAACACACTCTGTGGTTTTGACGGCTGCGAGCGCAGGCCTGTCCCCGAGCATCTGTTCTGTCCTCTCGCTTGCTGGCTGGATTTCTGCCTGTCACACCAGATCTGTCCACATGCATCTGTGTTTCTTTCTCTGTACCTGTCTACATATGTAACTACTCCTGTCTTTTGGGTTCTCTGGAGAATTGTTGTTATGTCATCAGTTACCTTTCTTGTCTGAAGTGGTCACACAAACTTAAAGGTTGTTAGTCTCAACACTTTGTCATCCTTTGTCTGCCGTCTCAGTGGTGCTGCTCTTTGTAATCAGCAGTGCTGCCAATACGCTGAACAACCACTTTGCCCATTTTCAACCTTTTCTGTATATCTTTGTCAGACACAAGCCTGTCTTCAACTTCTTGTTCTTCACCTGATGATGCAAGCATGGGATGAGTAGCAGCAAGAACGACTCCCCGAGATCTCTCATTTTCCTTTTCACCAGACACTACGGCGAGACTGCAAAAAACCTAAAGAACTGCTGTTTTTCTTGCTCAGCCTGTGACTACAACAAGTTTAAGTGCGGTGAAAAGTGGCTGCCTATGCTATACAAAAAGTATTGATAGGGGTAATGGTGTATATAAACAAGAACATTAGGATAAGATTGAAAATCAGTAAAGTAGTCATTTGAGAAAACAGCCAAAATCTCCCTAATTAGGTGTTCAAAGCAGATAATAAATCACGGGTTTGTAAAGAGAGCTGTCATTATTGCCAAACAAGCCCAGAAAAAAAAAATAAACTTTTTGCAACGACTTGTTTTTTGTTAATAATACATGATTACTCCCCAAGATGTTGATTATTTGACAAGAAATATTGATTAAATTGGTTGATTAGTATACAAGTGTGGCTGCGGCCAAACCAAATAAGCATCTGTGTGTGTGCGTGTGTGTGTGTGTGTGACAGATTGTGTGTGTGTGATTGTGTGTGATGAAATTAAATTCCATATCCATCACGAATGGCATTCTGTATAATATTATATGCAATATTTAACACAACACACGTATACAAATCATCGACATCACTGATCCTTCATACGTGTCATTTTCCTAATAGACACACTGCACCTTCACACGAGCACAAATGCGAAACCAAAGCCATCCTCTTCGAGTTAACCGAGGCAGAACAACAGTTGAGTCGAACCTGAAAATCAAAAAAGGGTGGATGGCGACGGAGCCGGGTTTCGCCCCAGTCTTCGCACGGCGCTTGCGCAGAAATTGAACAGCATTTGAAATAATTTGCAACCACTTGCCATCCAACAAGAACGGTGAAGGGTGGTGAGGGGCAGGGGGCTGAGGTATGCAGCCTTCAAATAATGAGGAAGGAATGAATTCAGTTGGGATTTCTAATTCTGCCAGACTGTGATTAATCCAATCAGTAAACAAAGCAGAGGTCATCGTGTTTTGGAGAACTCCAATTAGAGAGTAATCAGTGCTAATCAGACAAGCTGCTCACCGGCATCTTGGTGATTTCGGCAGTAAAGGGCTCTCTAGTGAATAGTCTGCCCTCCACACTGAGAGCGGCCGACCAACACTCTGTGATCCTGTGTTAAGGGAGTGGGAGGCAGAAGAAAGGATGGAGGCTAATTAGCGGTGCCATTCATTAGCGACCGCGTGTGATGTGTACTTGGGTGGGCTGGCGAAATGTGACGAGCGTGCTTTAAGTCGGTGTGAGTACATGTAGGTCTTGTGTGTGTAATCTCAGGTACAGTTATTATTGTGTAAGAGTCAAGAATTAGAGTCATTTGCCTAAAAATCACCAGAGGGCATGCTGCGACACATGCAAATGAACAGTGACGCACTCTTTTCTTCCAGTGTCCAGACTTGAATCATAAAACTTGCCTTTGCATCTGGTGCCAGCTTTCAAGGTTAAAGGCCTGGCTAGATGAGACTGTTTGCCAATTGATGGGACACTTTGCATTTGCAGCTACATAGGGGTAAAATAAATCTACTTTTTTTTTTTTTTAAATCTCCTTTAGCATAATAACTACATGAAAAGATGGGATACGAATGAACTGTAACAAACTGTCACTTAATGTCATAAATGTGAGGAATAGTTTGACATTTTGGGAAATAGGCTTGTGCTGTGCATTCAATGTGAAACTAGAGCAACTGTCTAAGCTTTGCATAAAGACTGAAAATATTGGGAAATAGCTAACCTGGCTCTGTCCATAGATAGCAAAATCCGCCTATGGCACCTCTGATGTCCACAAACCCAGTATGAAAAAAAACTACAATTTATGGTTTCATGGTGGGTTATGGGCTGGACTATTACTTTGGTTATATAAATTGGTAATTAATAATGTTGTTACTTTTTGAACAGAGCCAGGCTAGCCGTTTCCCTTGTTTTGCTGTCTCTTTGCTAAGCTAATCGTCTCCAGCGTCATATTTAATGCACAGAAATGAGAGTGGAATCAATCTGCTCATGTAGCTCTCAGCAAGAAGCGTACAAGTGTATTCCCAAAATGTTTAACTATTCCTTTAACAAATATGATTTGTTATTGGCAGTTCATGCACACCAACAGCACAGTCCTCTCTCTCTCTCTCGCTCCGCTCTCTCTGTAGCAGCATGATTGGTCCGCAGGGAGAGCTAATCAAATAACTCGCAGGCCATTGCAGCTGCCATTTCAGCCGTTTTGGTGGAATACACACAGATGCTGGGTGGGTTCCCTTCTGTCCTATCAGTCCAAACAGTGATGTAAGGCTTTACTCATCACTATTACCTTTCTCCGGCGTGGAGACATTTATAGGGCAAGGAGTGAACTGCAATAATGAGTTTGTGTTTATTGCTAACGTGTTGCCAGTAGAAATGGCAGATCCTAAGTGATTTGCGAGTTTAATTCTTCCACCTGGCCCTCTTATGGCCTATTGTCCCCCCCACACCCCAATATACATAAACGACATGTTAATGACTCGTACACTGGTGATAGCTTCTGTGGGCAGTTATTTTTTGGCTTCATTCATACCTCAAGGTTATCCATGAATCATATTTCTGTATGAGAGCTGTGATTGCTCAACAAAAACAAATCAGCACTTTTAAGTTGTTTAGGCTCTGCTTTTTTCAGACGGAAAAACAGGATTTCGCTTGGTCTTGAGACTTTGGAAAGATTCCTGATCAATCGCTCTTTATTCTGAGAAAAGTGTAGTTAGGTTGTCATAGTCACCCATTTCCAATGTCGTCCTTACATTTCATTCCCATTGCACAGCAGCTTGAATTCATTTTCATAGCCGTTATTCAAATGTAAGTTCTGAGAGAAGAATCAAAGGGCAAAGCCACAAACAAATTGCTGACACTTACCCTGTATACCTTTCTTGTTCTGTCACGTTTGCAATATCCCTTGCCTAAAAAATAATTGCTGTTTTGGGTGCAATCAACTTGGCTCCTTTTTAAAAGGAAAAAGTACCACCGTAGCCCTTTTGCCTAAAAGATTGATGTAGCCTCGTCTTGGCTAGCACAGCCTCCAATTAGCATCTAGTTAAGCTATTTAGAGTAATGTTACTGTGAAATTTGAAGGCAGTCCATTGGGAATGTCTTTCTCGCTGAGGGAAGAAAGGAATCCTTATATCCTCCTTAATTAAAACATGATTTACACTTAGTCCAAGCTATGAAGTTGCCTTTGATGGTTCTTTTGTCAATTAAAAGTAAGTCCTACGGAAGATTACACAGCGCTCATTACAAGCAGGTTATTCTCAAGGACATGCAAGTTCTGGCTTTTAAGTAAGGAGCTGCTGGGTGGGTTATTGCAAGGACACAAACGAGGAACTCACAAAATAAGGAATATTTCATTTACTTCTGTGTTACATCGCTCTTCTATCGAGGCCTGGTCCCTCAAGAGTCTCTCACTCCCCCTCTCCTTCTTCGCCTCCCTCTGCATGTCTCCTCCACACAAACAAAATAGATGTGAAATTGCTGTCGTCAGATGCGCGTTTCTATGTTCTTCCCTCATGTAACCGACACAGCTATTATCAGCTGAATCCTGGGCTGCACATCTGCAGTCCTCACGCTCCATTTACAGCCCGCCATCGGAACACCAATACAGCACTTGTGCACTTCAAAAAAAATCTTAGCCTGCCTGAAAGAGAAGGGCAGCATGAATATTTAACAAGGAAACTGCTTTTAGATACTCACAGGCAAAAGAAAAAGAAAAAAAAAAAGAGGGCACGGTTGGTCTAAATGTCCTTAACTGATGAGACTGAGACAAAGAACAAGCATCCAGCTGCCCTCCTGCCACATCAAAGCTGTATTCAGGATATTCATTGGCCCTGACGGAATAGATAGTGTGGATATTCAGCACAGTCCTGGAGGTATATTCTTCCCTTCTTTCAGCCACAGAAGCCGAGCAAATACTGTTGTCTCCAAGGTTTATCTTGTGTTTGAGGACTTTATACACTTCCTGCTATAAATCTTCCATACACTCCTCATACTCCTAATGGAGAAGCTGAAAACTGCTCTCTCTGTTTTTCCCTTTTCCATAGTTTTTTTTTTTGGTGCTGGCTTTTAATTTGTTTCCAAAGTTGCTAAACTCTATGAGCCGTTCAATATTCGACCGCGGATTCAATATTGCTAATTTCCCTTCTGGCCCAGAGAAACCAGTGCGCCATGATTTAGGCTGACAGGCCGTCAGCAGAGTGTATATTTGAATGAGACAGTAAGATATAAGACCCCCTGCTCCTGACATTAGTCACCTTGCACCCTCGCAATCTATCGTAACACAGCGTCATTGCCTCCTGCAATTTCCCGGCCACATCTGCCCCTCCCCACCTCCATCTGTGGGCTATAGATTTTTGTAGATTGAAATGTAAATCGACAGGATCAAATACGATCAATTATTAAATCTGCTGGGGTAGAGGAGGAGCGGGGGAAGCGAGAATGCTTTCCCAGAGTGGAGTAATATCTTTCGTGGTTGAAGATTTGTGCACTAGGGTGGGTAAAAAAAAAAACAAGCCAACACGATTGACAGTTTATTTAAGAGGCTATTAACTTTACATACGTTGCTTTGAAAAGACAGACACTTGTGTGCAGTTTAAGGCCCCAAGGCTCTGAGTTTCCGAGCAGCCGAAAACATACCAGATTAAGGAAAACACTTTTCTAATGAAAACGTTTCAAGAATGGGAGCTTTCTGCTGCTACTTACACGTATTTCATTCTGTGCTGCTAATACAAACCAGGAGAAATGCGGAGCACATGACAGCTTGACCTTTTGAAGTTCACGTTGGTCTTAAGAAAGCACATCTTTCTGTAAATCAATAAGAAGCGTACATGAAGGCTTGAACATATGACGAGGACAGAGAAGAGGGACAAAGTCAGTCCATGTCTTAATAATTGCCCTTTGTTGGCCCACATGTGTTTCTTTAATAAATTGTGTGCTAAGACATCATTTGGAGACAAGAGAAGAAAAGATTCTGTTTAAAAAGAATCTGACATGAAAACTACATGACGCAGAGAGTTGCTCTTTGGAATGTATTTCTCTCTTGCAGGATTTGCCTACCTCAACGTCTAGCATTTAAAGAAACTATTTACTTTGATGCCGGCGTGTAATTACCATACACAAACAACACATTTGTAGAGACTGGCAACCTTTACAAGCCTCTACACCTCTTTGCATTTTACATTTTGCAACGCGTCGCCATATTGCAAAGAGAAAAACACATGAAATAGTGTTATTTACAAATAGCACACTTCTTTTCCTTTTTTAATCTACAGCTCTACTTTTATTACTCGTTAATGCATTTTCACTCTTGTCAAGGATTTTAATGGCTTATATATTTTCTGTTGTTCCAAACCAATGCTGTGTGTTTCAGAGGCAACAGCTAAAAGGTTTAGGGGAAATTGGCGCAGCAGGGTGGCAGAGACACTGTCCATCAAATGGAAGGCTTGATCTGAAGCATCCATGACAGAAAGCCTCTGCCCTGCTGAGGAGTCCTTCATTTCCACCAGCGCCACGAGTGTTGTCCTGTAACTGATACTGACCCCTGACCCCCCCCTGTTAGTCCCACTCCCTTTTCTGTCCGTGTTTGAAACAGTTTGGGATAATGTCGAGGTTTTCCCGCTCTTTCATTCTGTGGTATCCAGCTGGGTTGGATGGAGGACAGGGCTCTGAGTCAGCACAGCAAGGCGGCCGCAGCAAGGGGCTGATTTAAACCACCGTCGAACCAGGGCTCAACTTTCATTAGCCGTTGTCATTATTCCTCAGCCGCTGTCTGACAGATGGCATTGTGGGATATCGGATTTTATGGCAGGTCATCTTTCATATCCAATTTCTTTTCCCATTTGATGAGAAGTTCTCGCTCCAGTCAAAATCATTTTGCTGTTTGAATATTGATCGGACTCTGCACTCTCTCTTTCTCTTACCCCCCCCTCTCTCTCTTTTTCTATACCGACATCTACTGCAAGTCTCTTAAGACTTAATGGTCTCTTGCTCTTGGCGCTCGGTCTGGAACACTGGTGCTTGTCTCTCTGATGTACGGCAACCACCATGAAAAAACATGAATAAATATGAGGTGAATTTGGAAGTCCGTTAATAAGCCTGCGTTTGTCAATTCGGAGTTTTCAAGTTTGCATTAATACAATCATTCCCTATAATTACTGTAGGGCCTAATTACCAGAGTACATTTGAATAAGATTGAATCAGTAATGCTGTACAAACAAGTCTAATGGCATACAGGAGCACGGTGGGGTTATATTGCTGCTCTGCGTAATCTATTATATCAGCAGATCCTTTGAGGGCTGTTGAAATTAGCTTTAGCCTCACCCTGAAATAAATTGATGGCTTTTGAAGGGTACCGTCCGTCTCGCAGCCACTCCACAAGGACATTAGGGGTCAAGATCTAGCTCTGATATGGCAGCAGCAAGCTTTTATCCCTTGTCGGGTTTCTTTTTTTCATTTGGCAGACAGGATATAGATGGGGATCAGTGGATATATTTTGCCTGTGCAGACGGTGACCTGACGGAACCCTATTCCACCTGTTTGCACTGACAGAACCGCTGCCGTAAAATGGCCCATCATAATGGCCCATTAAAAATTCAGTATTTGGCGTAATGAGATGATCGTGCCCTGCCTGTAGTGCCTTGGATCTGAGGAACATTGCATGGAGGAGGGGGCACAGCAGCACTATATTGCATTCTCACTGATAAAAGGGTTGAAGGGGACTGTAAATATAAGAAGATATGCAAAGTGAAGAAGTCTTTATCATGTAAATATGACTTGCTTCAGTGAGGCTGGGAAATATGGGGCCTTTGGTCAGAATGAGCTTTGTGTCATATTAGCGTAAGTAATGGCTCATTTCAGAATAACACGATTTGCTAAAACAACCCCTTAAAATGACTTTTTCAGTTAGGCACAGAATGAAACAATCCAACGTAAAACTAGCAAAGCATGAAGGAACAAATTTGTCTTGGCGAAATATTGCAATTTGAGAGGTGATCAAGCATGAGATAATGGAAATCTCAATCTGGACCTGTTCATTTCCAAAACCCTTTTTGCTCTCTGGGACTACAAGCCAAGCTGTCAGCATGGTGACGCACAATTGTTCAGAATGCAAAGAACTTCACCGCTTGTTTGTTTTTCTGCTCCATCAACTCCGATCCCACAGAGGTATGTCAAATACAAAGACTGCTACAAAACATTAACACAACTACATCTTTTTTCTTTCCCAAACCTCGCTTATATGTAATCACATTAAGTCTGCATTGAGACTGATTAGCCAGTGCTCTTCAGCGATAATGCATCAGTAACCATCATTTTCCATCACGTTCCCAGGGGAAGCTATGGGCTCTCCATGGAATAGCAGGGTTATTCACTCATGGACTCTGGGCAGGAGTCAGTTACAAAAAGCCCCAAGCCAGGCTAACAGTGCATGAAACACAGAAGCCTCCTTGGTCTGCTGGTCTTCCCCAGGGCTAAAGTGAGTGGTGAACATCATAAATAGTAGGATGTTTGTTTGTGTGTGTGTGTGCTGTGGGTAGGTCAGAACAGTAATGTCTCCTGCACAGCATCTGTCCAGTTGCCAGGGAGACCTTCATCCGCACTCTGAGCTGTGAAGCGAGACATCACAAAGTATGGAACAATGTAGAACCGAGCTACGATAGGCTGGCAAACGACCCCCGCTGTTGTATCACAGGCGTGACACCGGCGCTGGCTGCCAAATCCTGTCGTCGCGGGAACAAGGCCTCAGAGGTTCTCAGGAGAAAAGAGGAGGAGTATAGACAAAAGAGACATGTGGCTTTCTCCATTTTCCTGTTTGCATGCAACTTTGGGGGCTTACAATCGGATTTGTGTTATGTTTTTAAGTCATTGCCAATGTCATTGTTCCAGTCAGCATTTAGGGGGTTTGTCTGTGCATGTGTGTGAAGGGGGTGTACCTTCCTTTTGTTCTTGTCAAGCCACTTTGATTTAGTGTCTCCTTTAGAGCAACATACAAACAAAAAGAAAAAAGAAAACTTTAAAGCCATGCTAAAGGCTCTGTGAGGTTGTACGTAGGCAGTGTGGTGCTTTTAGCTACAGGCTAACAGGCTGACAATGACAACAACATGGCAACATTTAGCATGTACATATACTGTTCTCTATGTTCTACATAGTTTAGTGTCTTAGCATGCTATGTTTGCTGATGAGAATGTCATTCGTTTAACAGATATTTATCAGTATAAGTATTAGACTAATGGAAATAGACATAGCAGGAATTCAACGGGCGTTTCCAGTAAGGAATACAAGAGCAGTCAAATGTACGGACAAGACTAGTTAAAAAAAATATGGGCGAGTGTCCGTACTGCTTTTTTTGTGGCAGCCTGCCTGTGCTCGCCATCTGCTTCTTTGATGACTGTAGTAGCCTTGTGAATGCCAGTTTCTTCAGCCTCAGGCTGGATGCTTTCTCAAGGTGGACAGCTCATTGAGGGCTTGACCCTAACACTCTGGTGGGGACGAGGGCAGCAGTGTTGTGCCACGCTACCTGCATTAAAATAATATGTTAAAGTTTGGGTATTGTCTCCCAGAAAAGGAAATTTACCAGACATCACAATAAAAAAAAAAACAGACGTTCCATTAATCTTTCCTAAATATTGTAAGTGTATTGCAACAGAATAGGATCCCCAATTGATCTGGGATCTAATTTATTCAGTTTAACATACATTGATTGGGGGGGCTGTTTTGCTCACAATTATATCAATAAATACTGTAACTTTAAGACTAATCCTCTTTTTTTGCTATAATTCCTGTGAACAAATTTGTTGTGACAAGACAAGAATATCTCAATTCAAGGTCCACTTACTCCGAAAATATAGCACATACCTGAAAGGAGGTTGGTGTGTTCGAGGAGCTGCAGCACCAAAATTCAAAAGCAGTGTATATAGTATGTGATAAGTTTCCGGTTGTATTGACTGTGCTGTGCGCCGTTATGAATGTGATTGGCCATGACTAGTCAGCTGGTAGCCACACGGCTCCGTGATGAGCCAGTGATTGTGAAGCATGAATGAAACAGCTGATGCTCTGCCTGAACTTGAGCACTGCTCCAGTTTCCATCAGCAGACGTAGTTTACTTTGTCGTTATGGGATTGTAAGATGCTTTAATATTTTCTAATTTTTCAAAAAAGTTTCTTACAAGCCTTCAGTAAGATCAGCTGGTTGATGCTTGAATCAAATGTGAAGAGTTTGGAGGTGGGTCTGTAGAAGGAAGCTGGAATTAAAGAGAAGTATTGATGGGTGCTTAAAAGCGATGCGTTTATAGAAAAACATCGAAGTGTTGGCTCTGAAAAGTGTTTAATAGTTCACTTGAAAGCCCAACAATTTATGTCAAACTCAGCCATTGTTGTCACTTAACTACCAGCAGTTTTTCTACTTTTAGGTTGTTTTGGAGCACTAACTGGACCCTCTACCTGTCAGTCACACGTCAGAAACAACAAAAGCAGAAAAGATAACTTCTCTCAGCAGTTAATGTAATGCACTCAAAGAAAGATGTCTTTTCAAAGATCAATTTTAGGCTGAGATTGAACTTTGAAATCATTCTTTACATTTAAATTTTACTTTAAAATTTCGCAATTCATCCTTCAATTATTGTTCATGTATTTCTACTGCATTATTGCAAGCCTCCACTCTTTTCTTCTATACTGTATATAAAAAAAAAAAATGAAGACATTTCCTTTTGGGCTGTGAGTCAGCCAGTGAATTGCAAAAAGGCCCAACTCTTAAATGTGTGGGAAGATCATCTGGCATTTGCATAAAGGAATATTAATAGGGGCCATGCCTAACTTCACAGGATTTTCTTTCATTTGGAAATTGGCTCGTCCACTGAGGTGTTTTTGAAAATGGCTGCCAAGCCTCAAATAATTAGGCGGTGGTAAATATTTCATGATGGAGTGATTTTAACACTCCCCAAAGTCAGCTTCAGGACAAATACCAAAACAAGGAAGTGACTTTGCTTTGTTATATCTTACAGTGAAAAAGCGAAACTAGAAAGTGTTATTGTCAAAGGTGTTCAAACTTTAAGTCAAATAGAGACGGGACATATTTCGGTATCATGAAAGCATGACGTAAATAGAATATGTTGGTCATGCCAATTGGTATCGGGCTCCAGCACTCTCATATGAAGCAGAAAAAAACAGGTGTGTGAAATAAATGGAACATTTGATGCATACAGAGTAAGCGTAGGCATTAAACTTCTCATGTCGCTACATGTGACTCAGCCACATCTCAATGGAAGTTCTTGTGGGCCGGAGCACCACCTGACAGCTTGAGAGAAGGCTCCGGGCCAATAACCAAAGTTGATTTAAAGCATGATTCACTTTCTGTCCAATTTTTCTTATTTAATGTGAGCTACTGTATTGAGTTTCCACCTATTCCTACTTTCAATTACAGTCACCTTAGCTGACGACCGGAGAAAGTGAGGTGTTCACTTTTTGCTTTCCTTCTCGTCCATTCCCATGACTCATCTTTCTGCAGACAGGTGTTCCTATTAAGATTGATCTATATGAATATTTCCAGCCGTAGATATGTTAATGTAGACGTATAACCGTATCAACACAACTTCCCCTTATCCTCTGCTTAGATATTCACAGCATAATGTAAATGAAGGAGACTGCCTGTGTGCAGCACACATCCAATTACCGTCTGGGATGCTAACGGCTGCCACATGATGGACAGCTGAGCAGTCTGGCAGCAGAGGATGTGAGGCTTGGAGTGGGATCTACAGTGGGGAGGGAGGGAAAATTGATTTCAATGCTGAGGCAGAACGAGTCAGGTGTAGTGGAAGCATGTTAAATTATCTTCAAACAGCAATAGTTAATGGTGATGAACAAATCAGTGACACACACACACACACACACCTCTGGGTGCACTCACTGTGTGAGGTATGAGTCACAGCAGTTTTGATATTTTCGGGAAAGGGAAATAACATAAATGAGTATTCCCTCTTTGCTCCTGTTCTTCTTTAGACGCCACTAAGGGCCTTCTTTTTCAGGACATTTTCAAAGTGAAGACAGTTGGTGGCTGCTGGCACCGTCAGGCAGTGTTGCCCCTTCCAAAATATGGCAAAAATATTTATTCAGAGCATGCTGCAAATTTCCAACAAAACCTCACTCTCAACATCAAAACAACTTTCTTGGACAAGGATCACAGACATTCCAGCAATCTCGGTGGATAATTTTAGATCCTAAAAATACAAATTAGGTGGGGAAAGGCCCCTAGAAGCTTCTGCATGGTTACAGAATAACAAGGACTATTACCAAAACCAGGCAATCCAGCACACTATTGGCAGGAAAAGTAACAGCAGCTCCAAGTTATAGCTGCAGAGGCAGACGAGCTGATTTGCACCACCTACAGGCAAACGCAAGGTTGTCTTTAAAGTTTCTCGTAGCTGGAGAAAATTTGATGTAATTGCTAACGGGTTGTTCAAGTGTTAAAAAAGCAAAAAACTATGAAACTTTAAAAAGACACTCAAAAAGAAAACATTAGCTGTAAAAATGGAAAAACTAAGGATGTAATGGTCATAGTCAGCAGTTTAAGCAGCTATGGAAAATATATTATATATAATATAGTATATATATAATATATGTGTGGCAGTGGGGTGTGGAGGTTGGCTGCTAGGGAGGAGATGGGAGTGGCTCAGCTGGAGGCCAGGCAGCTGGATGGAATCAGGTAATTAGTCGCACAATAAAAACACGCCGATGACCTGGTTCTGTCTTGCAGTAGGCTGGGCTCTTGGTGGAAGAGACCGCGTGGACGGAAGGAGACGGAGACCGAGACCACGACCGAGACGGAGACGGAGACGGGGACGGGGACGGAGACGGAGACGGAGACGGGAAGAACGTCCAAGCCGCCTCTAATAAACTGTCTTCTCTTGTACAGAACGCTCCCTGTCTCGTTTCTCCCCCTGTGGTTTCCCTGTGTGAGCGCATCGGCTCACATATTGGCGCCTGAACAGAGACCATGTCCGAGGGGGGAGTGCCACCGAGTCCGCTGGAGCAGGCACTGCAGCTCCTCGCTGCGATGCAGGAAGGCACGGCCGCCCTACAGCGGCAACAGACCCAGGCTCTCACCGAGATCGTGGTGGCGCAGCGCGAGGACCGTGCTCGCCTGCGGGAGCTGCTGCAGCGACCGGCCACTCGGGAGGGGGAGTTTGTGACAAGCCCCGCCCGACCGCCGCACGTCGACATGCTGAGGATGACCGCCGGAGGCGTACCTGGACATCTTCGAGGGCACGGCGGCGGCGTGCGGGGCAGCGTGCGGGTGGCCGAGGGAGGAGTGGGGGTTGCGGCTGCTACCCCTGCTGTCTGGGGGGGCACAGCTGGCGGCCCACAGTCTGCCGGCGTCCTCTCGACAGACTTATGACCAGCTGAGGAGGGCCATCCTGGACCGGATGGGGGGCACGCCGGAGGGACACCGCCGCCGGTTCCGGGGGCTCCCCTTCGAGGACGCCGGCCGGCCCTTCTCCTACGCGCAGCAGCTCTCCGAGGCGATGAGGCGCTGGCTTCAGCCAGACACCAACGCCGCGAAGGACGTCGCAGAGATGGTGGTGCTGGAGCAGTTTGTCGCCGGGCTGCCCTCCTCCACGGCGAATTGGGTCCAGTGCCACCGACCCACCAGCCTAGAGGCTGCCGTCGTCCTGGCGGAGGACCATCTCTCCCTTCCCCGGCGGAGCATGAGGGAGGAAGCCGGGGTACCAATCGTCCCAGCGGGCCGGCCGACCCCAACCCCGAGGAGGAGGCTCCCTGCGGGGGCAGCGTCTGCGGGCCCCTGCACGTCCACGGCGCCGCCGGTGCCACGGCAGCAGCCAAACTCCAACCCCCCTAATATCCCTTCTGTCTCTCCACAGGGCCCAGTCGACGGGTCTGGTCCTCGGGCACCCGGAGGGGGTCCTCAAACGCCGGGGCGGGATTGCTGGCGGTGCGGGCGACCCGGCCACTTCCGGCGTGAGTGCCCACTCATGGAGGTCGGACAGTTGGTCCGGGTTGCGGGACCGCCGGACTCCTCCCCCGGTCCGGAGGGGACATACCGCGTACCAGTATGTATACAGGGGGGTATACACCAGGCTCTGGTGGACACTGGTTGTACTCAAACCATGATCCACCAGCGCTTGGTTCGGCCCGGGGCATTGGTGGAGGCATCGTGGGTGAGGGTGAGGTGTGTGCATGGTGATATTCACGAGTACCCGGTGGTGACTATTACCATTTCTTTCAAGGGGAAAAAACATAGGGTTAAGGCTGGAGTTAGTACTCGCCTTACGCACCCCCTAATTCTGGGAACGAATTGGCCGGGGTTCCATAGGCTAGTGGGGAAGGCTATGGGGGTGCGTTCCCGTGCAGTGGGGGCATGTGAGTTGTGTGAGGTGTTGAGTGGGGAATCGGAGGAGGCGGGGCCCTTCGAGGGGGAGGCTCGGGATGAGGCTTCCCCGTCCCACCCGGTGCGTCCAGTGGAGGACTTCCCCCTCGAACAGTCCCGGGATGAAACCCTCCGTCATGCTTTCGACCAGGTCGTAAGTATTGATGGTTCCCCACTGCACCCGAACGCACCACTCACTCACCCGCACTTCACGGTGATTAGGGACAGGGTGTACCGGGTGAGCCGCGATACACAAACGGGGGAGGAAAACACCCAGTTGTTGGTGCCGAGCAGCCGTCGGGAAATGATTTTCCAGGCGGCTCATCACAACCCCATGTCCGGTCACCTAGGGTATGAAAAGACACTAAACCGGATCATGGCCCGATTTTATTGGCCGGGCATTCGCGCGGACGTGAAGCGGTGGTGTGCGTCCTGCCGCGAATGTCAGCTGGTTAACCCGCCGGCCACCCCAAAAGCGCCGTTGCGCCCGTTGCCATTGATTGAGGTACCATTCGAAAGAATTGGCATGGACCTCATCGGGCCATTAGACCGGAGTGCACGGGGATATCGCTTTGTGTTAGTTCTCGTGGATTACGCAACACGATATCCCGAAGCAGTGCCGCTGCGCACTATCTCGGCTAAAAGCGTGGCGCAGGCACTGTTTCATGTGATCTCCCGAGTTGGGATCCCGAAAGAGATCTTAACTGACCAGGGCACGTCCTTTATGTCACGCACGTTACGCGAACTGTACGCGCTACTGGGCGTCCGCTCCATCCGGACTAGTGTCTATCATCCACAGACAGACGGGCTGGTGGAGCGGTTTAACAAAACGCTTAAGAACATGGTGCGTAAGTTCGTTCACGAGGACAGCCGTAATTGGGATAAATGGTTAGACCCTCTGTTGTTCGCAGTGCGGGAGGTTCCCCAGGCCTCCACGGGATTTTCTCCCTTTGAATTATTGTTTGGCAGGAAGCCACGGGGTGTGTTGGACCTGATAAAAGAAAACTGGCAGGAGGGTCCGAGCACCAGCAAAAGCGAAATTCAGTACGTGCTGGACCTGAGAGCAAAACTCCATTCACTGGGGCAGCTATCACGGGAGAATTTGCTCCAGGCTCAGGAGCGTCAGCAGCGCCTGTATAACAGAGGGTCGCGACTGCGTCAATTTACACCGGGAGATAAAGTGCTTGTATTGCTCCCGACCACCAGCTCCAAATTACTCGCAAAGTGGCAAGGGCCCTTTGTGGTCACACGGCGAGTGGGGGACGTCAATTACGAGGTGGCGCGTTCGGACAGGTGGGGCGCGGCACAGATTTACCACCTCAATCTCCTAAAAGAATGGAGGGAGGTGGCGTCTGCCTCTCTGGTTACTACAGTGATGGAGAAAGATGAGTTGGGACCGGAGATAGAAAAGACGGACAAATCAGCCCCGGTCCCTTGTGACAGCCATCTTTCACCGAGTCAGAGGGCAGACGTTGCCGCGTTGCAAAGGCTGTTTGCCGATGTGTTCTCCCCCCTGCCCGGGCGCACCACGCTCGCACACCACCACATAGAGACGCCCCCGGGCGTGACGGTGCGCTCACGGCCCTATCGACTGCCTGAACACAAGAGGAAAATTGTTCAGGCAGAGCTTCAGGCTATGCTGGAGATGGGCGTAATAGAAGAGTCCAACAGTGACTGGTGCTGTCCCGTCGTACTGGTGCGCAAGGCAGATGGGTCAGTACGGTTCTGTGTGGACTATCGCAGGGTGAATGAGGTGTCCAAATTCGATGCTTACCCGATGCCCCGGGTCGACGAACTCCTGGATCGGCTAGGCACGGCTCGTTTTTATACGACACTGGATTTGACCAAGGGCTACTGGCAGATTCCCCTGTCTCCACAGTCTAAGGAAAAAACGGCTTTCTCCACCCCGTACGGCTTGTACCAATTCGTGACGCTTCCGTTCGGGTTGTTTGGAGCCCCTGCCACCTTCCAGCGGCTCATGGACCGGGTGCTGCGACCACACTCGGCATATGCTGCTGCCTACCTGGATGACGTCATCATCCACAGCGAGACGTGGGAGCAGCATATGCAGCAGGTGGGGGCAGTGCTCGAGTCCCTGAGGAGAGCGGGGCTCACGGCTAACCCGAGGAAGTGTGCAGTTGGACGGAGGGAGGTACGGTATCTGGGGTACCACTTGGGGGGCGGGCAGGTGCGGCCGCAGCTGGAGAAGACTGCGGCCATTGCCGCCTGTCCGGCTCCTAAGACAAAAAAGGAGGTCAGGAGGTTTATGGGGCTGGCGGGCTATTACCGGCGGTTCATTCCGGGGTTTTCAGAGCTCACCAGCCCCCTGACCGACCTGACCCGAAAGGGTGCCTCAGATCCGGTCCAGTGGACGGAGCAGTGTCAGCGGGCGTTTGAGAGGGTAAAGCAAGCTCTCTGTGGGGAGCCGCTCCTGTTTTCCCCTAACTTTGCTCTCCCGTTTGTTTTACAGACCGACGCCTCGAACAGCGGGCTGGGGGCCGTTTTGTCCCAGGAGGTGGAGGGGGTCGACCGCCCCGTACTGTACATTAGCCGGAAGCTGGCTCAGCGGGAGGTGAACTACAGTACGGTGGAAAAAGAGTGCCTCGCCATACGGTGGGCGGTCGGCGCCCTGCGTTATTATCTCCTGGGACGCTCTTTCACCCTCTGGTCGGACCATGCCCCGCTCCAGTGGCTCCACCGCATGAAGGATGCCAATGCCCGGATCACTCGTTGGTATCTGGCGTTACAGCCGTTCAACTTCAAGGTGATCCACAGGCGGGGTACCCAGATGGTTGTGGCTGACTTTCTCTCGCGTTCGGCGGAGGCGGGGGGGAGTCAGCTTGCGGCCGGTGGGCTCCCGGCCTGAGTCGGGCGGTGGGGGTATGTGGCAGTGGGGTGTGGAGGTTGGCTGCTAGGGAGGAGATGGGAGTGGCTCAGCTGGAGGCCAGGCAGCTGGATGGAATCAGGTAATTAGTCGCACAATAAAAACACGCCGATGACCTGGTTCTGTCTTGCAGTAGGCTGGGCTCTTGGTGGAAGAGACCGCGTGGACGGAAGGAGACGGAGACGGAGACGGAGACGGAGACGGGAAGAACGTCCAAGCCGCCTCTAATAAACTGTCTTCTCTTGTACAGAACGCTCCCTGTCTCGTTTCTCCCCCTGTGGTTTCCCTGTGTGAGCGCATCGGCTCACAATATGTTATATATATATATAGTGTATATATAATATACAGTATATACTGTATTATATATAGTGTATATATAGTATATTATAATATTATAGATGATATATATTATATAGTATATATTTTATATAATATATGTATTTTATATAATGTACATTATATGTACATAATATTTATAGAAAGGCAGAGATTATACAGTTTGCTAGCCTGTCCATCCTAAATACTGCACATTATACAGATCTGGGAGTGATTTTAGACTCTTGTCTTTTATTGCCCATTTTGACAAGGTTGCCAAAACATTTTATTTTCATCTGAGTAACATTGCCAAAATTAGACCATTTTTAACTCAGAACAATGCTGAAATGCTGATGCATGCTTTTATTACAAGCAGCCTGCCTTATTGCAACTCTGTTTTTACCTTTTTACCTAAAAGGTCTTTAAGGAAATTACAGTTAATTCAGAACGCTGCAGCCAGGATTTTGTGTAATACAAAAAAAAAAAAAAAAGAGATGACATTACCCCTCCTACCTTTTTAGAATTGATTTCTTGAAGTTATTTTACTCATTAACAAAGCCTTATGTCGAACCTGTAACAGTGCCTGCCTTTCATGCTATGTCCTAATAAGAACTCTCAGGTTCTTTTAAAAGTTCCTAAAGTGTCCCACAGGATATCTGATGAGGCTGCTTTCTTTTTATTATGGCCCTAAACTGCGAAACATCCTCCCCTTGGATCTAAGAGCAGAAAACTCCCTTGGAATTTTTAAAAATAGATTGAAAAACGATCTTTTTAATTTGGCTTTTAATTTGGGTTAACTTTAACTGGTATCACTGTTAATGTTTTGATCAAACAGTTTTTTTCATTTCATAGTTTTTTTTCTCTCGCTATTGCTTTTGCTTGTTTATTTCCATTTGATTTTGTGTTGTTAAGCAATTTGGGCTCCCTCTCTGCATGAAATTGGCTATTGTTGTTATTATGTAGACCTTGACTGATAATTAGAGATTTTTTAAACTTTGCTGTTTTTATGAAAACACAAGTGATGGTATTTTGGACGTTTCTTATTTTGTCAGTATAAAACATGTTCCTGATACAGTATAGGGCTCATCAAATAAAAAAACAAAATCCAGAAATGTACCCCACTCAAAGCACTAAAAGCATACAGAAACATATGTTGTCACCCACCAGTTGTGCTATCTAGCCATGCAGATAGACTCAGTTTTCTCTGCTCGGCTTTGGAGAAATTCACCTCTGCTGCCACCACAATACAATGGTGGTGAATGTAATGTTGTTGGTGGAGCTTAAAGCATTCACAAATGACATTTGAAAACACTCAGCAGTGTGTCTTTTCAGTCCCTGTTAATCCACAGACCTCCAGCTTTCACTAGAGCTTCTTCTTAACTGTAAAAAATAACCCCTGTATGAAAACTATTGATTCTGAGGTCTGTGGATTATCCGGAGTAACTGGGACATTGTTTCTGGTAATTGCTGTTTTCCCCCCTGTTTTTTTTTTTTTCAATTACTTTGAGTGACTGCATAAGGATCAGCTCATTTGCGTTTTCTAAGCTGTGCTTATTGCAAAATGACATTGTTTTCTGCCGAGTCTTCTCGTAGCAGGAAGTATAACAAGAACATTAAATCCATGTGAAAATTAGGTTCAAACAATCCATTCCTTACATAAAACTTTTTTTACCAGTGAAAATTGGTTTTAAATTAATCATCAGACCTAATTTTCTGTATTTACACATCAATTAAATAATCTCCTAATCAAAAATGAGACATTTTCTCACATAAGAATAGTGTGTGTGTGTGTGTCTGTGTGTGTGTGTGTCTGTGTGTGTGTGTCTGTGTGTTTGTGTGTGTGCATGTGTCTGTGTGTCTGTGTGTGCGTGCGGGCGTGTGTGTGTGTGTTATTTTCACTAAAGGAAGTGAGTGAACGCATTAAGATGCAGGAGATGTTTCCCCCTTCTGGGATGAACTGCTTATTAATCTTACACTTTCACTTGTGCATCATTTATCCCAGCAATTCTGCCAAATGCAGCCACAACTGGCGTTGTAAATACATAAACAGCTCACAAAAATAGTCTTCCTTTGTCCTGTTGTGTCAGAGTAATCGCACATTTCCTCCTGCTACTGTTCTCAATAATTCAAGCTGTTTATATCACCCTTAGTTAGAATGTAAAATATGTGTGCGGATAGTTATATATGCATTACATATTTATATTTGTTTCATACAAATGTATCCTTTTTTTTTTTCTCCAGTTTTAATATATCTTCCTTTATTAAAAAAACGTCGGTATGTGTCTCTTTTAAAATCTAATTAAAGCAGCAGTGGCTGCCAATCGCAGTGCTCGCTGCTGCTAGGTGTGATATGAATATGAAATGGCACTACATGCTCTGCAGACCTGGGAGGCTTCCAGTACTGTGTGTCCATCTAACACTGTTACTTCCCCTTCCCCAGGAGACATGTTTATCATGCTAATCTCTCCAAGAGTAGACTGAACAAGTGTGTATGTGAAGCGCTTGGTGTTCCCCTGCAGGGATACCCAGGGCTGAGATGTACACAGATCCATACAAAGTGCATGGATGCACCTTGTTTCATGCCTTGTTTATTTCACTGCAGTGAATAATGGTTTTATTTTGAACCGTAGCCCCCCTTTTTCAATAAATGTATAATTCAGGCTAACCAGGAAAATGCTGTGTTTCATTTCCCCATACCACCTTTGGACAAGCATTTAGAATTATGGGCAGTTTGTTTTTTAGTGCTCGCTCAGATTTCTTTCAGCCCAGGTAAATAATAAATAAGTCTTTTAAAAGCTGTAATTAAAAAATGATCTGACTAACAGCACTTAAAAAAATAAAAATGGAATGGTGCTAACCATGAAAGTTTGAAATGGAATGACCGTAGCTCATTTGCAAACCCCTCAGCATGTTCATGTATGCAGGTCTCGTACAAAGCAGTCTGTTGGGTAAATACAGCTTTTACCCTCACTTTTATGAATCATAACAGGCAAAGTAAGGTAGAAAGAGAGTTCATAAGTTCAATTTTTTTGTTAAATTGTGAGGTGTATTGGATGCAAACTGCCTCCCGACTCGACTTAGGGAAATATGTAAAATTAAAAGCCAAGTGTGACAGGTTGATGCGGTTACTCGACACAGGTTTTGAAGGCTTACGCAACGGAGTCATTCATTTGGGAGGCCAGACCCATTATATGCATGAATCATCATCGTCGTGCTTTTCCATCGCATTCGCTTCTCAGGCTGAAATATGCATTGTGCTTTCCTTCTTTCTTTTTTTTTTCTTTCTCCTCTCCCTCATGTGACGATGCTGGAGCAAAAGAAAGTACACAACGAAGTGAGAAAACAAGGGTGTAATGTAGATATTTATCCGTGTAGGACTCATTTCCAAGTTGGAGTCACAGTTTGGAGATATAAATAAAGCAGTGACAATATTGCTAAAGCTTTGTTCACGCCATACCTCCAATATTTTACAGTAATATATTTTTTTAATCTTGTTGTTTCTCCATTGTGCCGTAGTCTAGAATGTTGTGTTATCTTGAACAACGCGGCGCTCAGAAAGTAGGAGGCAATTTATCCAGAGTTCAATGGCGCTGCTATGCCACTTAAACATTTTTTATTGTGCATTACATGAAAGGTCATTGAGTGGACGTTTGCTGTGTGAGAGAATTTTACGGTAGCCAGAAAAAAACATCACTATATACCCAACGCATTTCATTTCCTTCCCTGCACACACTCTTGAGATCCGTCCCTGTGGGTGGACAGAACCACTTCCTTATCCACGCTACCTTGCATAATGCCTCCCTGCACTGCGCAGGGTACAGACAGGGCATCGGCACAAACGCGGAGCAACAACAGGGCTTCTTCACAGTTAACGCACAGCTCACCAAAGTCTGCTGTGTGTTGACTTGTTTGGCCCTCAGAACTATAGCGCCAGCAGGCGAGAACCCCTGCAGCTACCACTATAGATCTGCATCGGGGTCTGAAAAAGTTTCCAGTCAGACATGCGGCTCAGCGTGAGCGATATAATTCTCTTGAGGTCAAGAGCTCAAGATGTTTGGCTCAAGCTGTCTTGCTGTTTTTCGACAGGGATTTAACCTACAAGGCTCAACTGTGTGAATTCTTCCAGCCTCTGGCATGTGTGCAAACCCCAGAGGAAAGTAATATCCACAGCTCTTATAAGTAGAAAAGGAAATAGATATTCACAAAAAAAGTCAAACTTTCTGAAAAACAGTACATTGGTATGCAGACGTTTTTGCCACATATTATACAGTTGATTTAAATTACATTTCTAAAATAAAGGGTTGGAAATTTATTCTCGATTGCCTTACAATTTGAAATGCTGAATAATTTGGATAGCTGCAGAGGTCTGGTTGTGCATGAAAACCAAGTCGTTTCTGTGCTTAATGCAAGTAAATTTATTTGTTGGGCAACTCAAAAATCAAGTTCATAGTCGTGATATAATAACCATATACCAAGGCTATGAATTCTTATCCTCCTTTGCACTTACAGTATTACTCTGAGTCTGAGAAACTATCTGATGGTCTGATCTTGACACAAGAGAGAGATTATGGCCTTAAGTGGCCACAAGTAATCATTGCAGAGTGATGAAACTTGGGGGCTCGAGAAAGTGGAGCAACATCCTCACAAACGCCAAGCAACACGTCTCCAAAAACAAAACAAGGCAAGGCGAGTATAAGTAGTTTCAAAAAGTCCTCCTACGGATGCTGAACAGTTTTTCAGTGGCAAAATAAATAGCAACATAATGAATTCAGTACACTGCTAGCCTGTGAGGGAAAAAAAGAAATATGCTAGCTGCTGGTGTACGTTCCACAGCAAAAACCTCGGCATGTGCAAGCAGACAGCCCTGGAGGCCATATGGTTTTGTGCACATTATAATTGGATAATAATAAACTATTTCAATTGGCACTATTAAAGGTATGCTGCATAAGCATTGCATTCTAGATGATGGATATTATTTGTGATGAGACATTGTAGCGTGGTATGTGGAAGGAAAGTGTAAGTCACTGTGAATCTAAAAATATGTGAATCATGTTGGTTTGTTCAGATTTGACAAGGTTATGACTCCAAGAAGTCGCCTGACCCAGCAGTGATTTAGGGTGCTAGCTATAAATGAGCTTGAAGGTGTGTTAGACAAAGGGGGATGCAGGAGGGAAAACCCGGAGACAATGAGCCTGAGATATGGATTATGCAGCTCAGTATTATGAAGTTGGTCCTAATAATTTATATATTTGGTGTACTATAAGAGTCTCTATCTTCAAAAGGACTCTTTTAGCCGACAGGCATCGTAAAAAAGATTCACAATAATGGCCTTGCATCAAGAGAGCAGTGAATTCTTGTTGTCATATCCACAACTATCCATTAAACACCTGCTCATAACAGCATTCTTAACCCCTGCATGCTTATACAAGCGAGAATGCCGCCCTGTATACATTTAGCTCAACAATTCTGCTCTGTCACCAGTGATAGATGCACGGGTAAAAACTGCAATATTGGCAACCAAACAATAGGCAAGGCACTATAGTTAAATATTTCTCCAGAGAAATCTAAAATTATGTTCTCTCAAGGACATTGCCGAGCGAGCATAAAAAAGAGAGGGGGGGGGTGGGGGAACGGAAGGGGGAGGAGGACATTGCAGAGCACCCTGTTTTGCTCCCCAGCTGTTTACACAGTGCTGCAGAGGCTGTAAATTGTAAAGAGCTGAAGCATATTGGGCATCATCTCCGGCACCCATCATTCCAGAAATTGCCTCTCTTTAGCCCTCTCTCTGAAGAAGCACACAGTTCATTGCCGTGCCCGTGGAACCCTTTGCACTGTCACTTCAGTGGCGACACTCGGGGGTTGGAGCCTGCCTCCTCAAAGATATAAATGGTAATAACATTTCCCTTACCTAGACCTTTTTCCACTCGTCATGGCGAGGGATGTTGGGCTTTAAGAGACAACATGAAAGCTGGGTGCTACTCGTACTCTCATTGTGGAAACATTGAATCTAAATGTGAGAGACCATTTTGCTCTGTGCTGACATAGGGCGCATGTCATTTGGGCGCAAATGCCCTGAGCAGCGAGTTCCCAGTTCGGACTGTCTCACATTTCCCGCGTCTCTCAACTAGCTGTTAAATAAAGGCGTAAAATGGGGCAAAAAAAACAACTAAAAGCCACGTCCAACTGACAAAAAAACGGTGTAATTGGTCACTTTTTAACTGCAAAATGACGTCTTAATTATAGAACAACAGAATCTTCTTCTTACAATTAAATAAAAATGTTGAACACTGTGGTTTTGCCGCTACAGCCTTACTAATATCAGCTGATATGAGCAAACTTTAGATATTGCTATGTAATGGACATTACTGAGCCAGTTTACAGATGATAGGACTTTCCTCTACTTGTGGTGCTGCTACACAGTTTCAGTTCAGAGTACAACCCTTTGTAAACATGTCTTACCTCCTGCTCGTGGTCCCGTCCCACTTGCTCTGTCAGGCTTCTCAAATGACGATGTCTTTAAAGGAATCTCGAGAATCTTGGGAAATTAAGGGAAAATCAATGTGCCTGACTGATTTTCTATGTAAATATTTAAAGTGCAAATGCAGATTCATTGAACAACAGGTAAATACACGATCAGTAACTGAACCCTTTAAAAAGTGTCCATCACACGCAGCTCATCTGGACTATTTTAACTACAAAGCGTAGGCGTCTTACCGAGATTGCCTGCAAAGTCTGTCGATTCCCTTCACTCTGTTACTATATCTTTCGAATATTAATTCTTCACAAGGTCACATCGGAGATCTGTGGCTTCTTCACACTGGCTAATTATCCCAGTGCCATCTTTTATTGAAGCTGACACTTTGAAGGGCTTTCTGTTGGCCCATTCCTCATTTTTAATAGTATTGATTTTTCACCGATCATATCAAGCCTTGCATTTTCAAAAAAGATGCTGGCATCTTTTTATTCTCTCCCGCTCCCATCCACCTCGCAGCCTTTCGCTTTTATTCCTGTCCAAAGTGTTTCAGAGCTGGCAGAATTGTAACTGCGAAACACACATCTTCTGCTCAGCAATTACCAAAGGGGGCAGAGTGGGAGAAGAATTGATCTGCCGGCTCGCGGTACAGTAAACAAAGCCTCCTTGTCCCATGTGTACTGAGCAATTATGAAGTGCAAGAAGTAGCAGGTTTTGCATGAGCTATAAAAAGACTAAAAACAGTTGAAGCCAAAAAGGCGCAGGCAGAGAAACACTTACAATTAGCTTTAATTATGTATTGCAGATGCATCTAATAAGCACTTTCCACTTTGTTTTTGAATCTCTTTTCCAATGCATATTATTTACATATTGTTCCACAAGGGGATCAGCTATGTCTTTGTCAGGAGTGACATCCTCTCTAGGGTCAGTGCAAATAGATTGCTAGAGAAAACAAACATTTTCCCCCGTTTGCCACGTCACTTTCCATGCAGCTATTCAATTTATTCCGTTGTTTTCCATGAGCTTGTTTGTCACCTCTCTCTCTCTGCCATGTCCACCTTCTGTGTCACTGTATTGTCTTTTGCCCCGCCGTAGAATCCATTCATGCAACATTAGATTTAGACTCTGATATGCAATGTCCCTGGGCGCTCGGCAGAGAGGGATATATGAATAGCATTTAGGAAAATAAATTGATCTTTGATGCTTGTCCTTCAGGGGGAGATTATGTGACATTGGTTACTGTCAACAGTCTGTTCTATTTCTATTTTAGCTGAGCGCCATGGGTGAAAATACACTCATGAGGTCCATTGGAATCGTAACGAAATGGGCTATTACCCTTCAATGTGATATTTCGGAGGCAATGGAAATGAAAAGAGGTCTCTCATTTGTGCTGCAGTGATCTGGTTATAACTCTGATGCACATAGTCAGCGGGAGCCTGTGAGGTCAACATTTATCAATTGTTAAGTATGTTTGGAATATTGAGTGCTTTACCAAATGGGGGATATGAAATGCAAGGATACCGTGTTGGATGGAAGATAATGTGCTTTCAAACTTGCTGGTACAATCAGGTGTTAATGTATTCTGCATCTCTTGTGGAATCTCGACACATGACTGTATAATAAGTTCAACATTTTACATAAGCCCTATCTGTGTCCCCCTCCCTCCTCTCTCCCCCTCTCGCTGTTCTCCAATTGCACATGAGTAATAGAGACCATCTGCCCGAAAGATCAGTCAGCAGAAAGGCATTTCAAGGGGCCGCGAAGATTTCAATTATCAATATACCATTTAATACATCGCCGCCAGCCCAAACAGCCTGGCATCTCGACAGGGCGAGATGGAGAATGTTATTTCTTAAACACCATCAGCAGATAGCTGCAATTTGGCATTGTGGTGCAGCGGGGTTCAAACCAGCCTCCATCCATCAAACTCTACTTGGAACATGGAGAAACAGGAAACCCTGAACTTACGCATGGGCAGTCGTGTTAGAGCGAACACGGAGTGATTACCCCTCCGAGAGATGTCTTTGATTCTTGTGATCAAGAGATAGGAAACGCTATTGTAGATGTGTCAGCCGCTGCATGAATGCCTTTGATTCCGACAGGGGCTATGGCCATCAATGCACAATGAGTCTTTTTTGCATTACAGTTTTTTGCTTTTACAAATAACACTAATCCAAACTCAGATGCATAATGTGTAACGACATCACTGTAGTGAAGACGAATAACTTGAGGTGGGTTTCTCAAAAGTGTCTTCTGGTTACATTAGTGTGCAGACATAAAGGATAATTCCTGTTTATTGCAAGTTCACTGGCAGCTTTGGTGCCTGGGAACATTTTTGAGCCTAAATCTTTTAAAGTGACCGTTGCTGAGACCATCACACTCTCATCCTTCTCGTATGATGACGTTTTTCAATTGATAGAAATGTCGCCCTTGAACAAAGCTTGTTCATTGTTTTGCTACAATTTTATTTCTCATAAAGCTGCTAGCATGCTGCATTCGGCTCTCATGGTAGCGCTACGATTCATGATCGAGTCTGACACCTAGCTACCAAGACTTTATTAGACCACCTCGTACAGTGTGACATTCAATGAACTTGTTTTTATCACCCAGTCTATTGGCGCCAGTTTTGGGTTATAGTTTTAACATTCATCTTTTTATTTTCCAAATAAATGTGGCTACCTGGGGGTTTGTTTGAAACATGAACCGTCTGACTTCTTGCATTCCATGCTCCATCTGAACACTTTTACCAACTTTTGCTTTGTTCTAGATTTGAATAATCTTGAATGTTTTCCAAGAGGAATGATGGCTAAAACTATGGAAATACAGCCCATGTTGTAATCTACTAATCTACTGCCAACATGGTAACAAAGTACAAGTCCAAATACTCAGCACAGCAAGACAGCATTACATTACATTACATTACATTACAGGTCATTGAACTAACTACAGGGACTGTCCCCCTGGAGCAACTCAGGGTCAGCATCATACATACATAACACTGAAGAGACCGCATTGTTTCGCATAAACACAACATTCAGCTAGCATGTTGTACAGTAGAGTTTGTTTGCAGCTGTAGAGCAGGAATGGTGACAAGTGAAGCATAAAGTAGTTACACTCAATAATGTATAAGTCCTGAGGCTGAAACGTGTCATGCTGTGAAAGATTTGTGCAAAGAAATGGTGGCTCTGTGTGGAATCTTCAGGAGAATTCTGCACTCATAACGTCTTCATTATCTGAAGGTGTACCAAAAGAATAATATGTAAAAGCGTTATCAGAGCCACAATGGAAAGGATGTACCAAAAGAGCGGTTTTGGTGTGCTTGTGTCTACGTGTTGACAGATGGAAAGGTGCTTGTATGTATGCTCAGGTGTGCTGTTTGTCTTTGAGTTGTGTTGCTTTGGACTGCCACTGTGTTCTGATCATGGTTTCTTGTCTTAAGTCTCAAGCTTTCATCATTTGGCAGGGAGAGAATTCAAATATCCTGCTGTGACGATAACGATTGTTGTACTGAAAATCCCCCTCAACCCCCTTCTCTAAGCAAACCGTGTGAATGAAGTGGCATTAACATGTTGAACACATTGATTAATATTCTTTCCATTTCCCAGCAGTTTTTGTACATGTGTGTATATATATATATATATATATATATATTAAAAAAAAATAAGAATAAGAGTCTATAGCCACAGTAGCGGCACTGCGAGGCTATATTTAGGCACAGCAGTGATTTGAGCTAAATGCTAACATCAGCTTGTTAACATGGTGACAATGACGACGTTAAAGGCTGATGTTTAGCAGGTATAATGTTGGTCATATTCACCATCTTAGTTCAGCATGTTGTCATGCTAACATTTCGTAATTAGCTACAAAAAACATAGTACAGCTCAGGCTAATGGGAATGCTATCAGTTCTGCAGGTATTTGGTCATGTCAGATTTAAGTCTCACCGGATGGTGGCGCTAGAGGAAAAGGTAAAGGGTATCGCCAAAGTTATTACAACTCATTCTGAGGGGGATAGGAACGTCTGTACCCAATTTCATTGCAATCCATCTGATAATTGCAGAGACATTTCATTCAAACTAAAAATGTCACCCTGCTGGGTCGCTGGAGGAAAAGTCAGAGGATCACCAAAGTCATTTGCATTTCAGCATAACCGTTTAAATCTTAAGTCTGCATAGCAATTTACAACCAATAATGTTTTACAGTGTGTCATCCCGCCAAGATTCCTCCCGAAACTGACATTTAAGATGTAAAGCGAATGATAAACGCCTCCGGCATATGAAGGCTGTCACTTCTAACCTGGCCCTGCACTAAACTGGGGACGCAGCATCTCGCCAATGTTGCCCTCAAGACTAATCTCAAGTCCAGCCTATCCAGACAACTTAAGATCCCACAACATTCAGTCACTTATCCTTGGGCCAATATTCATGATACACTTCTAAATGTCATAAAGTTGATGTCATACTGATTTAAAGAGAGAATAATAGAAAAGACTCACAGTTTGACAGTAATGTGATAAGAAGAGATTCCCTAGAGTCAAGACTCAGTCAACCTGGTACAACACATGTTCTTAAATTAACTGACTCATGAAAATAGAATGAGAAGGGATTACCGTTTCATAACCTCTTCCGGCATTGATCTTACACTGGTGAGTACAAAGAAAGCTCACTCATTTATAATGAAGTGTTCTGATGTGACTGCTGGAACAATGAGGGGTAGTGCTCACTGAACACTTTAAGATGAAAATTGTCAGACAGTTATTTTGCTCAAGGTTATCTTCATGATCTGAAAACACTCAGAAACAGAAACTATAGTCTTCTGGTAAACTCACTTGAATAAAATAAAAAGTAGAACTATGTTGTTTAGAGTTAATGCCTTTCTCTTTATGTGCATGGTCAAACAAAGAGCGCAGTTCGTAAAGCAGAATTATTCCCATCAACCTCAGCTGTACTTTGTGTTTAGTGCTAATTGGTGCATGCTAACATTATACAAACATCAGCTTGTTAGCATGATAATTGACAGTGTTTTAGGACGCTATCGTTAGCATTAAACTCAAAGCACAGCCTCACAGAGCTGCTAGTGCAGCTGAAGTCTACGAAATATGCTTTTTGTGATGTTTAAAAGACAGTCGGCGTCTCAACTGCATTGACGGCGGAACTGCAAAGACGATGTCTTTTGCACAGTTTTTTGACAAAACTTTCTATGGCCATTTTAGTGAGAAATAACTATTTTATTGGTAAAAACCCTCCCAGAATTCCAAGGGTTTATATCATAATTAAGACTGCAGATGCACTTTCAGCCTGTGACTAAGATGCAACCCCAGGACAGGGTTGTCGCCCAGACCACATTATATCCAAGTCAATTAGGACCATGCCCAGCTGAGTTTGAGACATAAAACGTGTCAAAAGGGAGTTGAGAAAAGCCAAGCCTGAAACAAGGCAAACCAAGCTCTATTTTAAATTAAAGGCAAAATACCCCACACAATACAACGTCATTCCAAGTAAAAAAAAATAAATAATGCTCAGAACGTCTTGATGTTTGATAGATGTAGATCAGGAGGTGATCTACATCTATCATGGTGTAGTCTGATGGTGAAATACTTTATCCAGCAGTGACGTATATTGTAATAGTCTTGTTCTTCATGTTTCGCAGTGTGAGACAGTCGGGAACAAAGTATCCGACTCTCCCAACAGTATCGTGCCCTAAATGTGAGAGGTGCCACCTCTGCTTCAGCATCCTCCAACAGGCCCGGAGCCTCCTCCGTTTGATCTACACGCAGACTGCCAATCCAGCACATTTCTGTCTTTCAAATCTAAAGTGTCGGTCAACGAAAGCGAAACCAAGTGTGTAATGGTATTTTATATCATGCAGATTAATTTAAAAAAAAGAAAAGTTGCACAGCAGCAGCAGTGACCACTATAAGAGCTCATCAATGCCAATGAATCATGCATTCGAAGCTGTTGCAATCTCTGTTATTTTTGCCAACATCTGCTGTGAAGACTCAAGGTTACATTTGCCTCCAGGGTAACAATAATTGTTTTGAGCATATGTTGTTTATGAGCTGTGCTGGAGTTTTAAAAAGAAGACCTGGGTATAAAGATAATCCAGGATTCACGGTGGTGTGTGTTAAGAAACGAATATTCAGTAAGACAAATGACCTGCTATTTGTATGCATAATGCATTTTGTGCTTAAACAAACTATATAAAATAAAGAACAGAGTTCAATTGCACACAAATTCTGATTTCTATTTTATTGCCTGTAGTTTGTATCTTCTGGTCCTTGATGGGTGCAATGCGATTCATTTGCGCTGCATTGTGAGGTGGGCAGCAGCTGTTTTGAGTTCTAAGATTATATTTAGTCTTCTCCGAGGCAAAAATCAAATCCTATCAGAGGGTTCTTCTTAGGCAGGCTCTGACTTGCGAACTAGTGACATATAGCTAAAAACAGTCTGTCCTCGGGGACAGCAGCCATCGTTATGTATGCCAATTTGGCTTTTCGTTCCTCTTCCAAGGACAGAATACCACCTGCTGAGGGTTCTGATTTTATGCGCATGTTCATGGACACCTCAGCTCCAGAGACCCTGTTTGAGTGATAGCTCACCGCTCCACAAGGAAAAACCTGCCCTACCCACTGCCACACCTCCTCTGGCCATTTATCATGATGACACAGAGAGGGGAGAATATCTCCATATCATCACATCCTCGCCGCTTACATGGAGGGGGACATCGTGTCAGCAGACCACTGACAGGTGGGAAGAATTAAAAATGGCATAGTTTGGTTGGACGCTGAGGGGAAAATTAAGGCAGAGAAAGGGAGAGGGGCTGACTTTTGAAAAATACTTCAAAGGTAAAAACAACAAGTCCTCCAAATTAAACTTCAAAAATACCTGCACTTGCACCTGCCCTTTACGATACATAAAGGTGTTTTCTGATCTGATGCCCCTATCCCACACTTTTACACTAAAATTCATCTTGTCGGGCTTCAAGTAATGCATTTGTGTCCGAAACATCAGTGCGCGGACCAATGGCGGTCCTGTGAGGAGATGCTGGCAGCCGTGGCCGTGGTTTAGGTGTGTGTGAGACGACATGCAGAGGCAACAATGGCTGCAAACTTTTTCCTCACCCATCCACCCCTACTTCCTTCTTACGTGGGCTGTGTTGCTTTTTCCTTCCTCCTTCCTCCAGGCCTTTGTCACTTAAACATAAAAAATGTGTCGTTTTGGGGCACTTGCTGAAATGACAGATTGGCGTTCTAGTTGGGAGGACAGCGTCAAACGTATCAGATGTAAACAGAACAAACACATTACTCAATTGTGTTGGTAGCTGATAGCGATACATTGATCAGAGAGTATAAAGTAGTGCGGATTGAGAAAAAACATGGTATAGAGGCTGTCATGCCAAGACTTTATATGAACTTGAAGAGTTGCAGTGGCAGTACAGTTTTTAGATTACAGACTGATTTATATAGAATACCTACATGACCTTTTGACCCTCTCTCGTCTTCATTTAATGTACTTTATTTAGCCTGACACATTAACCCTCCAGGCAACCACATCCACACTCTCGGTAATGATATTACCGAGGTGTGCAGACTGTGGACCGTATACACACTTTCAATGGCTTCCCTTTTCCTCTATACTCCCCTGATCGTTTGAAATTCAATTATGCTAATCACGACTAAGGTCGGGGACATACAGGCACTCTGCCTTTTTTTTTACTCTGCTTCATCTGTGTGCCTTTTGAGAATAATTATTCCTAAAAGCATATCATTAAGACCCTTTTAGGAGGAGGGAGTAATTTGTGCATTTTGGAGTGCGTTGGATCCTGATGCACTTAAATATGTTTACTGGTCAGAGGTTGTGATATGCTTAACAGGCAGTGTGGTGGTAGTGTTTCAGAGGTATTCCAGATCTGCTCAGTCTTTACATATTTACCACTATGAAACAACAAACTAGCACATGGTACCAGAAGTTATATTATATATATATATATAACAGCAATTATACATCTTCAGGCTGAACTCACCGATCGCTGACGGATATAAAGCTAACCGTTCTCGCAGGGCACATTGCAGTTGACTTTGAAAATATATATATTTTTGAACAATTAGTCCTTAATTTTAGACAGAGATAGGCAAACGCCTCATTTCTAACCAGCTAAATTACAACTGTTGCTAGCTTGCTAGATAACATCAGCTCCGTGAGCGGCCTTTTTCATGCAATGTTTGTATTTATACCTACGAAAAGAAATGCACATAAATCTGTTTCACAAACGTATTTAATTCCTACGTAACCTATGTAATCGGGAGCCAGGACAGGCGACGTAGTATAAAAAGTGCTAAAGTCTGCGTAGCGAGGAGGTCGGGGAGGATGGGTGAGTCCAAAAACACAGGATTTTCACCAACTTTTTTACTTGTTACGTAACTTCCATACCTAAATTACGATACTTCCGTAGTTGAAGTTTACTTTCCATATTTTAACCCAAACCACAATCTTTTTCTAAACCTAACCAAGTAGTTTTGTTGCAGGGGCTCGCACATGCACACTGATCGCTTGTGTTGCTGCGCCTTTGTAGGAAAATGCACAAAAAACAACAAAATAACTTTTCTTAAGATATCATACGAACCGTTCTATGATACGTTAGCGTGAGTTGATTTAAAACGCCATCACTGGCTGACTTTATAATGTTTCCACCTGACTTATTTTTTCCTTTTCTCTGTTGCTTGGTCTTGATTATGCTCTCGATGGCTACATACATGCTATCATGCTAAAAGACCGAGGTTGAAGCTATGCTCCAGGGTAAAAAGTTAGCTTTCTCACTAGAAAATAAAGTGGCAGTATTTATCTTCTATTGCAGTGTAGACCTATTTAATTCAAGTATTGTAAGTTTAATACTGAAAAAAGTAAGATCATATATATATTTGAACAAAACCCTGTTTACTGCTTAGCTTATATACTTGAACTGACAAGACAGAGGTTAGATGTAGGTCTTATTGTTGTGTCCGTAGTAATGTAGCCAATGGGATACAACTGCTGTTAAATCAAGGATATATTTATTATCCCAAAGGGGCAATTTGTTTTACAGCCAGCATTAACCACATAACCATCAGACAAACAATAAATACAATATAAAGACCACATTAAGTTATTTAAAAGGCTAATTGGAAGCAGGGATTAATGAGTTCTTAAGTCAATTGGTCCCGCATGCATCTTGGCAGGGGAAGTAAGTAGGTAAGCACTACCTGATCTAACAATGTACCTTACAGTATGCTCCGTCATTAGAGAAGCAATTATGACTTTCATACCTTGACAGAACAAACAATGGCAAACTTTTATACTGATGAACAGAGCACTTGGCAGCATTTTCCCAAGTTGTCCTTAAGTGGTCTGCCAGTCTGACACACCACTGGTTATATTCTATAATACAGTATATGTTCAGTAATATCATTATATTGACACATAATCATAATCCTGTGCCCTCACTGCTGTTCCTAGCCACTCTAGTATGCTGCAGCCAATTGGCACTATTTAATTATATTCAGATGTTGCCACTTTCAAATACATTTCACATTGAATCATTTGTAAACACATTGAAGAATAAACAAGTCATTGCACCTCAGAACTCCCACCTACACGACAAACACTATTGTGGATCTATATCATGTACAGTACACTGCAGAAAAAATCACCAAGTTCCTGACAATGCTAGAGTTGTTTCAGTAATGCCAGTGAACTAATAATGCCATCTGGCCACATCAACACAAGTGTGTTTTTCTTTTGAGGGAAAGTTGCCCAATTCACTTATATGTAAAAAAAAAAAAAAAAGTCAAGGGAGGGCTGCTGCAAACATCTATTACTTTTTGGCCCTTTTATATCAATCCATGTCATTTTAAAATGTAACCTGCATTGTACTAAATTCAAAGGAAAAACACATTATATTAACACACAATAAAAGCCGTACAAAAAACACATCAAATTTTTTGACTGACGTGAGTTATGTACCAGCATGAATCGGTTGGAAGGCACATAACCCCAAAGTTTACATGTTCGACTTTAAGTTCACAGCCTAGTCAAACCCTTTGCACAATCATGGACAAAACAACTATTTCCCTAGGGGGAATAGGATTTCAAATTTGACAAAACATCAGACTTCAGCCCACTGTTACAGCCCAGTTTTTTTTTCTAAACACAGGGGTCACTTAACTTGATTTGCATTTATGTGTGCGCGTTTGCTCTTGCTCCAGTTGCTCGCTGTGACTGATACTGTTTTGGGATATTTACAAAGCGAGTAGGGAAACTGAATTGCCTAATGTACTGTAAAGAACAAAATGTTTGGTAAATACATTATTTGACTTGACGAGACTGCCTCGGGCGGTTGTGTACCTCCACTGTTTGGCCGAGCTATCTTTCAGCACACTAACTCCATTATCACTGCAGCAATCTTCAGCAAATAATAAGTGGTTATTTTACAGAGACAAAAGATCAGCTAGAGTATTGACTATTTGTTACCATTAAATTTCTTTAAGTGAGTCCACTTCCTAAACACTTATTTCACTGAGATTACTGTGTAAATTAGACATGTTTGTGGTTGGAAAGAAATCAGTACATTTATATATCTTCCTTAACAGGCTGGCGTTTAATAACACCAAATACACAGTAACTTGAGGCAGAGAGGGAAAAAGAGAGGGGGACAGGAGGAAAGTAAAGCACAATTGGAGCGCATGGACAGTGGGGCTGAGATATGATAGCCATTACAGAGATGGCAGCTCTGGCCAGGTCGAGAACATGGAGGTCATTCACTGTGGGACTTGGCCACACATATACTTTCACCTGCCAAGCAGCAAAGGCAACTTCAATAGCTGGGCAGCACATGGCTACAAAAGGAAAGAGGAGGGCTGTCCTTGGCTGCAATGCATTCAACAATGTATTCAACAATGTCATCTTCACAACAGACGGACACATATAACTCTGACTACTGTTGTGAAAAGCTATTCACATTGACACAACCTTTCCAAATAACAATTTACCCTCTCTAAAACCATCTGACAACGCAGATGTGTGTCACGTACTGTAGTCACACTTGCCAATTGACCAACAAACTAACGTATTTAAGCAGCTCTCTGCTTGATAGTGCGCCAATCGGTATCCAGTGTCCAGGCAAGTTATGTAAAATGTATACTTAAAATCAATTACTGGGGGTGGTTAAAAAAACAAACAACATACTCATTACTAATTACACTGTCAAAGATGCCTTTAAACAACTTCAAACCCCATGTCACATATCCTTAACTTAACACAAGCCTAAATATAAAACAAGTCCTTGTGTCTCAGCAAGCAGCCAGC
The DNA here is from genome assembly GCA_943590825.1 of Bovichtus diacanthus. Taxonomy (NCBI): domain Eukaryota; kingdom Metazoa; phylum Chordata; class Actinopteri; order Perciformes; family Bovichtidae; genus Bovichtus; species Bovichtus diacanthus. The sequence continues at coordinate 2,446,878 of CALSBV010010890.1, read as the reverse complement.
CTATGGTTTGGAGGCATCTAGTGACCATCAACAGTGAGCTAACTTTATCCCCAGTGATGGTAAGCTCTCCAAAAGTCCTGTCAGTGAAGCTGCAAGGTTTACACACTCTCTAACTCTGAACAAAACTCTGTTTCCTCAATGTAGGCTTACCAGTGGCTAATGTTAGCACGCTAGCTAAGAAGACAAAACATGTAAATAAGACAACTTTGGGGTTAGCTGGAGTCGCATTTCTCCAAGTGTTGCCAACTTAGTCACTTACTCGCTATATCTGGTGACTTTTAAGACCTATTTGTGACATTTCGTGATGTTTAGTCGACCAATCGGCTGCCAGACCGAAACGTGGATGAGCTGTGAATGCGTGTCGTTGAATACCAATCACTCATCATCATTGTTTGTCAGAGGAACATGATTTAACTTGACTATCCCAGTTCTATTTTTTTCTCAGAATACAGAGTTGATTAATATGTTATCACCTCAATTGATGAGGTGATAACATATTACAAAATAAAAATAATAAAATCTTTTTTAACTTAAATTTCTTAAGATTTTGGTTCAAAATGGATATGCAAATGTGTGTGTGTTGTTGTGTAAGCCATTTTCCATTAAATAATACTTGCCAACACAGATTTCTTCTCTTCTGGGAGAGGCTAACCACCTCCCTACTCTTTCAGTATTATTATTGTAACACATTAATGTGTTATTGCCCAACACTGTTGCTATAAAATAAACTGTAAATACATTCATGCATTTAAACTACCTATGACACTCGGGGAGATGCAGTGATATTCAGGACAAACGTCTTTGCAAATGATATTCTCCCTTCACTCTCTCTTATCATTTTGAATTCTGATAATGCAGCTTTAGAAGAGAGCGTGGCTTCCCTTATTGACTGGCACCGCAGTCATTTTAAATGAAGCAATTTTGAATCATTCATGGCCCAGTGGAGTGTTAAACATGTAGTCTGCAATTAAGCGATGATAACAAATGCGGCATTAAAACTCTGGGGCATATTCTGTCAGTCCCTGATAAATAAAATGTTTAGATTGACTGTTGGGGATGCTTAGTTACTGTGCTTTCAACGAAAGCATAGGCAGGCAATTTTACCAAGAGAAATGCCACTGCCTGTGAGTGACAGAGTCATGTGTTAATATGATTCTAATGCGCCGCAGAGGCATTGGGGGAACAAATTATAACTAGATGGAATAAATTCCTGAAAGAAAGAAATCTACATCCCAAATGTCAAACAAGATATTGAAAGAAGATGGCGTGTCAAAGGCAGCCTGACTTCTTCAACTACATCAAGGCACCTTGAGTGTGGTGGCCGTTAATGTATTCCAAACACCAAGACAGTTTCTTAAAGCCCGGCTGTCCCTGGCTGCAACCCAACTGCCAATCATCTTGCAGAGACAGACTCATTCCAAAGTTGAGCCCAAGGCGGAGTTGAAGCAGAGTACAAACATGAAGGAGAACCCATATGGGAAAGGAACGAGGTAAAGGAAAAAAAAAAATTGTGGAGTCCGAGAAATGAAACCTAGCCCCTGGTGGAGTTAAAGCTGTGTGTGAAATACCTCTGGTTATGTTTTTGATATGATTTATTTGATGACCTCAAAAACATAGTATAGGACTAAATAAAAACATGAAGGATGCCTCAAGAATGAAGAGACATACTTATCAATTGTGAATCAATGTATCACTTTTGTCTAAATGCTAGAACATAAGAAAAATGAATACAGATTGGAAGCAAGCAATAATATTTGTCACACACAGTATTTACAGTGTGTTTATAATACTAAAGCAATGCTCTGACCTTCAATCTTAATAAATGTCAGTGTCTTTTTATGTGACTTTTCATTCTAGCGCAGCACATACACAGTTTACAATAATAATGGGGGCAGATTTGCCACTTAAAAGTTAGATCTCTGTCTACAAGCTGAATTTTAATAAGAGTGAACTCTTCCCTCTAAATGTTGCAGCTCGCAAATACTGATTTCCCACGATGCCATTTCGAATAGTTCTGGACAACTTCACATACTTGGGCGTCCAAGTCACGTCAAATTTAAGAATATTTTCAAGAATAACGTATTCATCTCTAGATGGTTGAATTAATTCTGTTAAGAATAATATCCTGCTAAAATTTTCCTTCCAATTTCAATGAATTCCTATCTTTATCGCAAATAGTTTTTTTTTCTGGGATTATCACAGTGTTCATTTGGGATACAAATATTCCAAGAATCTGGAAAGTTTACCTGCAGAGACCAGGGAGGTTGGGGGTACGGCCCTTCCAAATGTTATCTTCCTGTATGTCGTCTTCTTGGTTATCGCTCGTGGTTCAGCCTGTTTAGAACACTGCAAAAAAAATTTCAGTCAAGACGACTCTCATAATCTGGAATCAATTCAAACACTATTTTGGATTGCAAACCTTTCACCACAGGCTCCTATATTTGAAAATGGTGCTTTCTTTCCCTCTCTAGCAGATGAAGCTTTTTCCATGTGGTCTAATCTTGGCATGAAGTCATTTAATGATTTGTATATTCTTTTTTTATATATATATCTGCAGATTTGTATCTTTTGTCCAGTACACAAGCTCCCAATTTCCCCTCAGCATGTAAGCCCCTTCAATTGATAGTTTTTTATTACTTCCCCCTATATCAAAAGGTATCATCTCATGTGGATTTGACAGAATGTTCTCTTTTCAGAGTCTCTCATTGTTAGCTGTCAAAACATCATGGGAGCAGGATATAGGCGAAGAAATGAAGAATGATCTATTGGATGATATTTTTCCCCGGGTCCACTCTTCATCTATATGTGCCAAACATGGTCTAATCCAATGTAAAATCCTACTCCATGAGTCGATTTGATCTTCAATTTTGCTGACTGAAATGACAGTTGTCGCTGGCAAATTCGTGTAGTAAGTTAGCTGCTTAAGCTAACGTTAGCTTTATGAGTTAAAAAACAAAACACTGCCACTGGCTGAAATTTTACTGTTTCCAGCTGAGTCGTGTTAAAACAAGAATCTTGTAAAAGGTGTTTTGAAAATACACTTGACAGCACATGTGCAATCGATCAAGCTCAAAGACCGAAGCTAAAGCTACATGGCCATCAAGAAAAAAATGAACATTGGACTTTCGTTTTTTATTCTAACATAATCCTCTTTTGATGCGTACTTGCTCAAATGGTTTTGGTTTTAGAAAGGTTAAAAAAAGACACCACCCTCCAAACTCTGTCGATACTGAATATCTGCCTAACTACAGTCCCTTGCATGCCAATCTTCCGTGTGGAGATGTCCAAAGCATGACGGCCCTGCCGACCCTGGTAACGGTTACTAAGCTGTGTTTGGGGGAGGGGTTTAGTGAACGGTTAATTCATAATTAACAGTAATACACATACAGCATCTTGTGGAAGGCAGTTAACAGAGCAGATGGTTAGGGTTCCTCCTGCATATCATAGCAAATACTTTTTTCTTCTGTTTGTAGAATCAGTATTCACAGAATACCGAGGTGTCAGTATGTTTTGCACAAAGTGCGCCTTCTCCCATGGGTGCCACTCCTGCATTTGCTTATAAGACTTTGGTTCCAATGATACTGACTCTCGCGGCCCCTGTCTCAGCAGCAACAACAGTGGAATAGAGAAGAAGTCGACGTGGGGAAATTGTCCTTGAAACAAGTAACAATAGCTTCAAGTGGAATGTGACACGTGTCTCCAGGGTCTGACAATATTAATCTATCTGCCAATCACCAAAGGCACCCAGTCCACTCCAGCAGCCCCCGAGTGTGTATTAATTAAGATGCTGTCACACTAAACGAAGAAGTATTTGGTGCATAACAAGACAGTATCTCTAAAGTCATTATCCTGGACACTACGTGGGTAGCAGAACGCTTTTATGCTATTACTCAAATGACATTTTTTACAACATTTTTATGCGAGCTAGTTTTATGAAATAATGCACTGTGAATGTACCTGTCAACACTAGACTTTCTACTGCTGTATCTTAATGGGCTGAGTTTTTGTTATGCTTAATTCGTTACTTTAACTTTTTTTGTCTTCAATGGTAAAATGTAGTTTTCAAAGAGAGCATGTAGGAACAAGCGAAATCCAACATTTCTGTCAAATCGAGCTTAAATGTAATTGGTGATGTGGACGTGAAGGACATTGTATCAGCTGACCGTGTTTCCACAGCTCGGCTATATAAAGAACGTGGTAATGTGACTCAATGACAGGGACTTGGCAAAAAAAGAGGCTACCTTCCTCAAGGGTCCCTGTCCATTTCAGACGATAATTGAAAATAATGTAAAAATAGTCGTGTGCTGAGGACTTGGGTTAACTCTCTGAGGACGAGGTCAAACCCTCTCCCGTTACTTTAATTTCCACATGATTAATTACACACCCGAAGTTGGTTGGGAAGCATGTTTAACAAGTTCTGCAGGATGTTCTACACTGATTTCTTCAGCTAATTTGATTAAACCACGCTGGGAGACTGGTTCAGAGGGTGGAGGAAATGAGATGTACATATGTAATACAAGACAAATGCAAACACGGATCTGCCTCATTCATATATTGCAGTGCTGTTTCTTTTCTCTGCTTTTCTGCTTTTCCCACCTCTCGTCAAATTGACCTGATAGCTTTAAATCTGATGGATCTGATTGTTCTCCAGAGAACGATAATAGACAGACAGACTGTGAAATCAAAACGTTCATACCGATCAACTGTCGGATCTCAAGTACTTCACATGCAGGGCATTGTTGCTGTGGATACTGATGGTATGAAAAAAAATACAATATTATTTCATCTTTATCAACAATTAATTAGGAAATAAACTATATTCTTAGATTATAATGAGAGTTTCAGCCCTTAATCTTTTTAGTAATCCATGATACGGCCGGAGTAATCCCGCTTTGATTTTCTGACTGATCAGAGGAACTTGTTTCTAATCTAGAGGTCCAATAGGATTAGGTAAATGATGAGCGTGATTACACAACAACACGAAGCTGAACTCGTACTGTTAATTCAATCACTTCATGCAAAACCTGACACATTTGCCACCAGTAATGGCTTTGATTCAAGTGCATCAATTATGTTCCCACTGTAGCAACTATGCAAATGTAGTAGCTTCACCTAGATGTGTAATGCAAGTTTGCTCCGGTGTTACTTAATTAACACCGGATCTACCTAACAGCTCTCACAAAGGCATCATTAATGTGCAATTTAGGCAAAATAAATCCAGCACATGCAGCATAGAAAACGTACGCAGCTAAAAGATACAGTACAAATGGATCCTCCTGTTTGAAAGGAATGCAATCTACAGTATGAATGATAAAAAGCATTGATCGCTGCAAAATACAGAACATTATATTTCCAATATAATATACTTAATATTGAATGAAAATATAATTATGCATTGAGTCTATGATTGACATAAGGTGTTATTTTATGTCCTCTCCTCTAAGGATTTACTTAGCAACACTTGAAAAGGTTCCATGACAACACACTGAGTGGGTGCATGATTAATGTCATTTACCCCTAACCACCCTTACTTACTAAAACGCACAGTAATGCACTCTAACTCTCCGCTCTCTTGAGCTTTAAAAGGCTTTCAAGTTGTTGTATTTGATTTCAGAAGGAAATGTTTTTTAATGTGTCTACTTTGCAGTGGCAACTCGCAAATGCCTTAGCGCTCGCTGCTTCGTATTAACGCTTGCTCTAAAGCTGTAGTGAGCCTGATTGAGCAGTCCATCTTACTACAACTTTTTTTTCAACGTCTTCCATGCTTTCTATATGCTGGCAAGGGAAAATGAGTGTAGCTGATGGTATGGTATGCAGTCGTATGTGCTCATGTGCTGTCGTGGAAGCAGCAATGTGCACATTTTCTTTGTGTGTGAAAATGGGAAGGAAGGAAAGTAATAATGAAAATTTTAAGTGGCTCAGTCCCTTATTGCAAGCGTGAACAGTCAAACTTTGAAGTTTGAAAAAGAAACATTCTAAAATCAACAGCCTCTGTAATCTACAAACACAACAGAGACAGAGAGTTGCTAGCGGGAGCCAGTGCTGAAGGGAGATCCAAAGCAACTTCAGATTTGTCAGTTCACACGCACACTAACAGGCACAGACACACACTCCTGCTACGCAAACATACCCCCAAAGACGCATTCTCTCTCAGACACAAATGTGTGCCTTCACATTCATACACACGCGCAAACTACAGAGGACAGACTTGTGGGGTTTGTTGTCAAGATATCATAAAGACAAAGAGCCAGCCTCCTCGCGGGAAGACTGAATTTGATCAAAGCAAAGCTTTGTCCCAAGTCAGGATCACTTTTCAACTTCTTAAGCTAATGAACAGTTTATACTGGCTAATGAAATCAGCAGCAGCTAATGAAGTTGACAGTGTTTTTGTGTTGTTCACAGTTAATTCTAAGAATAACATTGTTACAGTCTTGCCTTACAAAGCAGAACAGCAGAGAGAAGTGATGGAGGAAAGTGATTTCACAGTCTCTTATATCCTTCAGTTATGAGAAATGTCACATGTAGAAGTGTACAGAAATCTCTCCCACATGCTCTCTACTGTAGTTATGCCTCGAAGCGGCCAAGCTGCCACCCCCAGCAGTCCACTTGGCCATATTGTTGATGTGCAATAAAATTCTACTGTAATTGTCCATTAATTTAAGGTTGATCAGCATTCATTACGGCACATGCAGCGAGGCTATTGAAACACTGCATGCCTTATATTGCATAATTTTACACAGTGACATGTTGGCTTAGTTTACAAGCCGGCTACATTTATAATGTTGGTATAGTTCTCATACAGATAGTGAGGGCATGATGTGTCACACGGTACAGAAAATTAGCTTTAATATATGGTGATTAAGTTGTTACATATTGTAAATTGAATGTAAGTGTTCCATTTTGTGGCTTTGATTACACGTGCTGTAAATGTAGACCAATGCTAATATCAGCATGCTAAAATTGTCAAAATGTCAATGCTAACATGGTGAAGTATGGTGTTTACCATGTTCACCATGTTAGTTTAGCGTGTTAGCATTTGCTAAATAGCCAACGCGGCGTCATGCCTCAACGACAGAATAGGTTGTTTTGCCAATAACTCCCAAAACACTTTGGCCGCTCTGTTTAACGCTGTCAAACAGAACTACTTGATTTGGTTAGGTTAGGGAAGAGATCATGGTTTGGGTTAAACAAGTATGTGACTTATTTTTACTAAGTTACATGTGTGACGTGGTTGCATACTAACGTATTATCTTAGTTACGTCATTAACTTGAAATAACTCTACGTATTGACTGTTTTTACACGGGACACAAACTCCACTCTCCTGGGTAAAAGTCCTGTAGTTAGGACTAAACAAGCAATACTGTTGAGGTTGATGGGTTGATGTCAGATTTGCTGGTATTGGGTCATAAACCAAAGTATTAGACTTCTTGACCTGATGATGGCGCTAGATGAAAAGTTAGAGGATCACCAAAGGTCTTACAATTCATTCTGGGGGTGAAATTAATGGCCGCACCAAATTTTACTGCTATCTGAACCTTTCAAAAGTTTAGATATTTCCATCTAGAACTACATGTAACTCATGTAGCTCATGAGGGTTCTCCAAATTGTTAAACCTTAGCTCTCAGCTTGCGAAAGCTCAGCTTAAATCTTATTCATGAAAACCAATAAAACTATGATTTGGATCTTAGATAAAAGGATATTGCTATCTGAATCTGAGTATGTAATTCTGTTATTGTGTTTGCCACCTGGACATTTTGTTTACCAGCATTCTGACCTGTTGTGATATTGCACATTGTGTTAACCACATAATGTTCATTGCCAAAGACAGTAAAAGTGCAATATATTGCGCAGGCCTGCTTGAAATGCACCAAACTTCTCAATTTCATAGTGAGAAGGAGCCGCACTGTCCTTAGGATGAAGCATGGCCATACTGTAAGTAAGATCCTGCACCACCTGCCAATCTCTTCTTTGTAATAAAAGTGTGCTTGCTCAAACAAAAGACGGTACGTGCCTTCCACTACATTGGCATAGCAAAGAGAGGAAAGACACAAATCACTTATGGGCCGAGAGACAGTTTTACTGCGGCAGTAACTCTCCCTCTTTACAGAAACACACACCAACACTGCGGGTCCACCACGGCGGCATGGTTGCTAGGAAACACCTTGGGGCCAGCTCCCTTAGTATCTGACCTGATTAGTTAATTGCAAAAAGTGAGCAAGTGGCAAAATTGCTCTAACCGTCATCGACTCACTCAGGTTGCAACTCTCCAGTATTTAGCAGGTGATGGCTGTTTAAAATAACCTCTTCAGTTATAATGTTTTAACACATTAAGACACAGGATAAGAAAGTATGTACGGTACTGTAGCCCAGTAGACTTTACCCCCCCCCTCATCTGTCTGTTCAATAGGAGCCAGCAGTTGGTTACACTTACAGTAGTTTAGCACAAAGACTGGAAGCTCACTGATTCATGCATTATATAACTTTTGTGTACTCCAAACAAAAAACGAAGTGTAAAAACGACAATGTGCAGTTTTAGCAGGGGCTTCAGACAGCCAGGCTAGCTAACTCAAAAACATCTGTCAATCAATCAAACACTAAGGACCCTCTTGCGATGGGATCCCACCAGCCGTGTCGCCAAATCGGGCCAGGGGCGTAAAGTGAGGGGGGGCAATGTATCCATAATTTACTTTGGTACAAACTCGCATTACTGTCTCCTTGAAGGGCCTCTTGTCTGCCTGGCAGTCCCACTTAATGCTGACAGTTGACCATTTGTAGTGGGGGACGGTCTTCTGTGGATCACCTTTGAAGTCCAACCCTGACAATTATACAAACAACCAAAGAAATTATATCTCTTTCACCCTAAAATGTATTTCACCTAGCATTATTAATTAGGTCAAGTGCAAGTCATGTAGGAAGCTCCCCCCAGTCTCAAAGGAGGGGTCCGCACACAGCATGAACTATAGATACTGTGAACATGAATCCTGAAAGTTTCCCTTTAACGGAAAGGATAACTTCTGCTCCTTAAAAGGACAGTGTCAGATTACTTGATATATATATTTTTTATGTTCTTTTGATAGAAAATCATAAATTTGTATGCCTTATGTTAGCATATAAATGTATAAAAATGGGCTTATATAATTTTTTTTGTTTGAGCACAACCAGCAAAGGTGACATTTAATAGTACAGCTAACTGCAGTACATTTGAGATTCAGTGTGCAGATAACCTTGCAAACATGACTCAAATACAACATTGATTCTATGGCTCTTTATTAGCATTTAAACTGTAACTGCTGTAGAAATGTTGATTTAAAGTAGATTTGTTTTAACAACAACCCTACACCAACCTTTTTTTTTATTTTTATCATGAGTCAATGATGAACTAACAACTTTTTCTCTCTGGTGCTATAGAACTGACACAAGCAGAATCACTCTCACAAGATGTTAAAGCAAAGATTTGGTAAGGTCGAAAGGCAGCATACTGTAGTCATGAACATGACAACCCTTGTGAAGTTTGATTTAATGTATTTTCAGTACTACCTAGTCGTACAGCATATGTTCATAAGATCAATGCCAAAGTAAGACGTTCAGTTCGTTAGATGCATAACCTGTTTAATATAACACATGCATATGACAGCAAGTTGTTTCCATTGTGATTGATGTATGATCTTTCTCATGGCCTTTGTAGTTCTACTCACCAAAGAGCCTGTAAATTATATGTTAATATCACTTTTAGCACCAATGGGATTTTGCAGTTCACTACACCCATCCTTCATCAGTCCTCCGTTGAAATATAGGCGGGAGAAGACTTTGACTTGTGCCAGAAAATGACCTTTGCCTCAGAAAGGAGTCATTGGTAACCCAATTAAAAGGAAATGTCACGCTGGTAATTGCGTCTCACAATGTGAATCATCTGCGCGGGGTTGCTCCCACTGAATCCAGGGACCAGGTGATATGTGGCATTGAAGTCTCGCTGCCTCCCTGTCGTTCCCTGTCCTTCTCATGCACACTCAGCAGATACCTTATTCTGGTTTTTTGTCTGTCCTCTTTGAAGTTTTAGGTTGTTTAACTTCCTATCACTGAAAGGTTCCTGTAATTTATTTGGGTTAAATAATATGTATACGTCCAAACTTACTTTTGGTTTAAATATGTTGTTGAATCATATTCAACTTTTGCTTAGCTGCTCTCTTTTGTTGAGCTTGTATCTATCTATCTATCTATCTATCTATCTATCTATCTATCTATCTAT
>CALSBV010010890.1:2411768-2436621 GCA_943590825.1 Bovichtus diacanthus | reverse complement strand
ATCTATCTATCTATCTATCTATCTATCTATCTATCTATCTATCTATCAAGTTATCAAGGTTGCTGTCTATATATCTTGCCAACCAGCTATTTAGCTAGATATCTTGTTATCTCAGGTATATTTATCGAGTTATCCACAGCCAGCTACAGTATCTACAGGAGGCATACAGCTTGCTAGCGACTATTTTGCGATCTATCCATGATGATGCTCTAAGATTTGTGCATTTCCTTATGTTTTGTACTCCAAGACAAAACATTTCAATACAATTGTTTATGTAACATTGTACGTAGTAGACTCATAAAGGATCAAAGGCTAAATACAATCTAGAAGATAATTTGAAGCAACACATTTCCAAGTTGTTCAAAGTTCTGTCTATCTGTCCAATCCAATCTATCTGCTTCAATTCCTCTTTCGTCCTTGTCATTTTTGTAACCCAAGACATTGTCTGAGAGTGATGCCTGGCAAGTGTTCAAATATGAGACATTTGTCATAGACCCAAGGTCCAGTGGAGGAGGCAGGAAAGATGTGATTTGATTTTCAAAGTAGAGTCCTGACATTTGATTTTCAAGACATTATCATTAAAATGTGAAGCAGTATTGGTTCTTGTAATTGAAAGGTACATATTTGCTTATAATGCTAATACTTGCAATAAATGGGATGGGATAATGGTCATGACCAAGATCATGAAATAACCTGCGCTACATTTATTGTGAGAGTTATTGGAACACGTTGCGCATTGAAACTGAAAAATGAAATTACCTCTTCCCACTGGCAGAAATTCCCACACAGAGTGTTATGCGTTGTATATTAAGATATAATATGTCTCTGAGAGCAGATTGTATAATCTTGGGCCTGTTATCTAGATTGCCTATTTTTCCCTGCTAAATGTAAATGTTAAAACAGATTCAGGCGCAGATGGCTGCTCTGCCTCTGTCCTACAGCACAGCAGATGGGAGGTCTCAGCTTCACAGCCTCACATTCATTTTCCAGTTGTAAATCAAAGTTAGAGGATTTTTTTTTTTTCTGTCTTCCTATCTTCCTCCCTTCCTCTCGTTTGTTAAACCTTGCTTCTCTTATCGTCAGCTGGGGCAGCACATCCTGCAGCCTCATAAATTATGTGAAACACACACAGCACTCGCGTATTGCACGCTTAGTTGATATTTTATTGTTTCACAAGAGTGTTGATTCAATACTGAAAATGGATAGTGAGTTTACAGGTCGGGCTGAGTATTGTGCTGAAACTCACTTTTTGTGTGTGGTTGGTTCAAAAGAATGAGTGTTTTCAGATCTCAAGAACTTCCGAAACTCGACAGCCCATGCAAAAGCAACTGCTCCTGCACAACATTTTGGGAATTAATAAGAATGCACAGCTGCTACTTGTCTCAACATGTCTGCTCTCTCTTGTGAATGCAGCGGAGAAAAGACCTTTCGCTTGTTGCCAGTCTGAGGGTTTGACCTCAGAAATGTTGGTGCATTTCACTTTTGATAGGATTATCTCCTCCATTATTGAGTAAGAAGCAAGTCTTGCAATGTGGTGATGGCTCTCTTTCATGTATTGTTCCAATCTATAATTGCTTCTTTTCATGAATTATGTGGGGAAAGGTTAGGCTGCTAAATCTTACAGTTGCTTGGCTCTAAACTAGATTATCAGTTGAACTGGAGAAAAGAATTACTGTGGAAAGTTAACAACTTGTATTTATTGGGATTGTAAGAGGATTCTGTGCTCTTTTATTGTTCTCCTGCTTTCATTTAGAAATTGTGATTGCACTTTAAGAACAACAGCACTTTTCCAAACAACACTTGGCAATAAGAAACACACTTTGTCAGTTGATTAGTACAACATGATTAGATGCCCTAGGCAAAGATTTTTCAGTAGATTTTCTTTAAAGTACATGTTTATCATAATGGATGTAATAATTCAGAGGGCTTCCCTGTTTTGGTTGGGAGGAGATTATAAAGCACTATACTTCCACAGCTAAATTTGATGACATGTTCTCGTATGCAATGCTGGCAGATGTTCGTTAAAATGGATTATAGCGCAGCCCCTCTCTGTTTTAATTAACAGATACCTCTGATAAATATTTAAGACCTTGGCAATGACATTACCACAGAAGGAAGCACCCAAGGGTAGATCAGTAGAGTTTTTAGGGGCCTTAACCACCATACACAGTGAAATATAGGTTAGTAAACATATCATCACATACTGTACAACAAGCTAGTGGCCATATTGCAGATGTTACATAGCCGGTATCAGAGGGAAAACTATTATCTAGAAGCTTATTATCAGCGTGCATCAGAGCACGATCACAGAGGGACTCCAGTACCATTCATGCAAGTCCGAGCCGCACGGCAGCTCTTTCTGGAAAGATCTGTCGAAAATGCCATAAAGCCGTTCATCCTCACCTCCTGTGGAAGTGCTAACATCTATATGAAAGCTAATTTACTGATTAACGAAGTTTGAAGTGAGAAATGAGTGTCGTCGCGTCACGCTCCGCTGGCTGCCAACTGTCATCTCTTCGCTGTGCAAGCGATGGAGGGAAACCGGGACCATACATTACATTTAGATACTGGAACAATCATTTATGTCCCTGCGGGCTTTTTGACACCAGCCAACAGACCAATTACTCCAACTATTAATTTTTTTATAACAAGCTGGATGGAAAGTGGAAGGAAGTTTTTAGTCTAAAAGACAAACTAGTCTGGTTGTCCTTTTACCTTCCAAAAATAACACATAAGAGCATTTTCTGAAGTGGCACATCGGTAGAATGTCCATATATCATTACATAATAACCGTTTTCTGATCCGTAATAATATTTAGATACATTTAGGCAACTAAATGAATTCACTTGGAGTTGTCTTTCTGGCCACCTGATAAATATAAGTCCAATATTTATTCTTCTTTGAGCTCGGTTTTTGGTTTCTTGAGTAAAACATATATGGCTCTTTAGATGCTAAATGTTCCACAGTTTTTCCCAGCTAGCTGCTAGTCTGTCTGTTGTATGGTGCTGAGCAGGATACAGTGGCTTTTTAGAACTTTTTCTGCTGAAAAAAACACTGAGGGCGGTGTGAGTGAACAGTAAAGTTTAGGGCCGGACAGCTTAACAATGAGCTAAAACCCATAAAGCTCTCTTCTAGTCAAAGTATTTTTGATTAAGAGTCTGTTCAGCTCACAATTAACCTTCCACAGGTCACATGTCATGTACCCAGATAAGATGAAGCAGCAGACGCATATTCTTAATTTATCTGACAATTTAAACACTATTTATTTTGGCTTAGACTCTAACTGAATCATTTTCCTCTGTCGCTCATTAGTATTGGCAATTTCCTCCGTACAGATGAGAAAAGAAAGCCGATTGAAATTCAGATTGAAGATGAAAAGACCATAAGTACTTAGCAAATAAACAGACCACTTAGCTTCAATGGTACGGTGGGAAGTTGTTAGCAACCGGAGGATTGAAGCCTCTTCCATTGTAAAACACTGTGCACTGTGAAACATCCCCATCAACAGCAGGGGAAGGGTAAAAGCTGAAGTTTTATTTTCCTGCCACTGTTGTCAAGATTTAGTGTTGGTTCACCTCCTTACATTAAAGCAATGATAATCTTTCTGACAACTCCTGCATTAGTCAGAGCTTGTGGCAACGGGACACTCTGAAAAATGTAGCGTTAGCTGTAAGAGAGAGACTATCTTCAGAATGGTTGTGAACAGTGAAAATCCATCAACCAGACCCATGCCAGTGTCTCATCTAATCCCTTATCATGCTGATGAATGAGAGGGCTGTGAATCAGATTGGGGAAACGGAAGACATCTATCAGTTTAAATGTGGACTATTCTGATTAGTTCCTTTTTGAAAGAAGCAGGATTCGACATTATCGGAGAGCGCCATGGCCATTTTTACAGTTTAGAGATCTGGAGGAAGTCACTCATGCTTATATCCCTAAATGTTTGAGCTATTCTACTCTATTTTGTCTTATGCAGCAGCTGTGATCTCAAGTAGTACAGACAGAAAAAATATCTCAAATATAGTAAGCCTTCACTTGGGTCTAGCCCAATGTATTGCAAACTTTTTAACTTTCTGTTATCCAGTGCCAGCCTCAGATCCGCAGCCAGAACTCTTCTGGATCTTCCAAAATCTGGGTTGAAGACTTTTGCCATTGGGGACCCGAAGCTTTGAAACGACCTGCGTTGTTGTCGCTCAGGCCAGCTCATCATTATTTTAGCACTTTTTTACAACAATTTATGTACAGGCTTTTATATTTATTTTAATATGACATTACTTAGTTGTGTAATACTTGCTTTATGTCATTGGTAAAGCTGCACAAGAGAAGGTTTTTATGTAGATATAAATTCACCCATTTCTTTTCAAGTTTAATATCAACACCATGTTTCACACTGGATCTTGTTATGAAAGGATGTTTGTTTTGTTTTTTTATCTGTTGTAACAGAAAGGCAAACATATTCAAACAAGACTATTTGCTTATTATTACGAAAATGTTTCATGTAAAAGCAATATATATTTATTTTTTATAATCACAAGACTTGGTCATTGTTAGAATAAAACCCTCAGACTGCACGGACGGCTGAATATTACATAGAATAACAATGATTGACAGAACACGATGTTGTGTAAGAAATAATAGGAAATGCTAAAACGTGTCTGTAGTTGATCAGCGGCTCACTTGTAGAGATAAGCAGAGCCTTGGAGTCATTTTGAGTGTGTGCTTTTAAAAATGTAAAAATGTAGAACTAGTTTGTTCAGATGTACTTGCACATCCGATATGTGTACCTCGCTCTGTGTATCTCATTACAGAGATAATGAGACAACTGCAGTGTTTTTCTTGTTACAGGGCGTATCTCGTTATAACAAGGAAACCTTGTGATGAATGTGCATTATGTTAAGTTGATGGTGGACTTGTTAGCTGCTAATTGCTCCACTATGTAGAGCCAGTTGCTCACTTTACACCGGACATTTTACAAGAAAAGATATTCGTTGAGGAATATCTGTTGACCACTTACTTTGACCTTCATTGTTGGTTGGCTGTGTGTCTGGTCTCCCCGCTGGAGCTTTGGCTGCAGGATTCCTCCTGCGTGCCGCTTCATACCAAAAGTCTACACATAGCTAGTTCAGGTTCCCTATCAGCATTGGGTTTAAATACGATATACTTTGACACCAAATCCTGTGTTGATTCTGTGTGATAATTGAAATCTGAGTCCTGCTACTCTGACACTTTCAGTTTATAATTGTAGCGTGCGTCGTTAGCAAGCTTAGTATTTTAGATATTAGAGTTTTTTTTAATTTGATGAACGTGGGCGCTGATGAGCGAAAATTAACTAAATGGGTTTTATTTAAAAAAACATTTTTAATGATGGTGGGGGCGGTGGGCAAGTAATGTAATCGGTGTACGACCGAACACCATGTAACACCGGTAACACCAACTGCCACAGCAAAACTACTGGTGAGAGCCATGAGAGTGAACCGAAACCGTAAAGTTGCAGGTCGTGCATCTCAAAACGATAAGAACATCAGAATCGAGTCATAATTCTGAGTAGTTTCATCACTATAAGTGACACATTTCACATACAAGTAGTTGTGTGATCCATTGTTATTATAAAGATATTCATTATAGGCACTTTAAAGCAACTGTCTCGAGATATTCCACTCATGGCCACAGTGGCAGCTGCCTACAAAAGGTTACATAGTGGCGCTTTAATGTAATGTAAAAACAGTACATCAGAAGGTTTCATTTAGTCCCTGAAGCAATAACTTGAAATAAATCAGACCCAATTTCAAAGTGTTAATTGTTCAAAAGAAAATTGCCGGTGAAAGAAGTTATTTTACCTTGATGTCACTGTGTTTTCACCAGTTTCAGAAAATAAGATCATTAGCATGGCTAGATAATGAAATCACTTTGCGGCTCTCCAGGTGTACCAGCAAGTGGTTCAGCCTGAGTCTGTGATGCCTGCCTGTGATGTCACAGCATCACTGAGAGGGTCACTCTAATTAAGCATCTGAGGGCAGCAGATTCATTATCTTCACGTAAATTCCCACCTAAAGAGAGAAAGAGAAAACGCACTCTACAGTGAGACCCGTCACACACATGACACTACTCTAGACTCTGGATTGATAATTGCGTTTGGGGGAGAGATATGTGTGAGGACGTGGACAAAACAAAGTGTGTGGGTGTGTGTTTTGGTGGAGGGTATGACAGTAACTCATGTCTGTCCACAATGTATGAGGTTTGTATTTGCACAGTTCTAATTGCATTGAGAACAGAAAAAGGCCAAACACTGTGTTCAAAGGAGAAAGCGAACCACATGTCGTACGCTAACCTTCACTCTGCCCCTGCAGCACAGCTTGATGAAGAGAAATTGAAGATGTAGTTCATTTGTTTTTTTTTAGCATAGCCAGCATTCCTGTGAATTCAATCAGAATACATCCAGGCAGATCTAGAGGATCAGGTACAGGAGGGGAGGAATTTAGAAGGCGATGTTTCATTTCTAAATTCAAAGTGGCAGCAACCCGCACTCCACTGCCGAGAACACCTATCATAGGAAATTGTATAATAGGTATCCATTTGTCAAATTAGATGAGAAGCTGATATTGAGGTACGACTGTTCATATCTCCTATGGGATTCTATCAGGCAGCGATAATATTTTCAATAGGCATTAATGCGTTTTGCAGTCTCATAGCGCTCAGATTGGATAGCAGGCTGGAGCATCAACTGTGCTGGAACTAGCAGTCTGTCTCTTCCTCTATCTTTCTCTTTCTTTCTTCTCCTTCTACCATGTATCATTTGTCTATCTCTTTTCTTTTCTTTTTTTTTTAAACAGCCCTTTCGCACGCAGTCCATAAACTAATCCCTGCCCAGAGTATGTGACAGTCCAAACAGTATCATTCGTACCAAGTATCACAACGTCATGGATGCAAATATGACACGCAGACAGATGCAACCCTAATGCACCATATTACACGGCCTTTCTACAGCTAAATGCTGCACTTAGAAGGCTAACTACATAACACACATAATAGCAGTCATTTGGCAAATCCATGTTATCCAAAGCAACATACAGGATCCTCAGTGGATGTATTTTTAGCATGCATTGAAGCAGCAGAGCTGTATTATTAAATCCCTAACAGTGTAGTGGTTCAATCTGCCTGTTGACTTTTATAAGGGATCAAATTGCTCCTGGTCTGTGCTATTTTAGTACTTTAAATTGACTTTATGTAGTATCAAACTTCCTACTTACTACCAACAATATAAGATGCTGGAAGAAGTGAATGAAACATTTCCGATTCTTTTATTAGGGCATGTTTGGAGAAGTTTATTCAAAGACTGGTGCCTTTTCCCCCTTCGGGTTGATTTGTTTGGAAAGGTGTTAGTAATGCCTTTTGAACTTGGGTGGCACCAAATAACCACGGGGAAACACGATGGTCTAGAAGCAAATATATAACTCACCACCAACACCAGAGCTACTAAAAACTTTACATTTGTAGAAAGGCAGGTTACTAAAATGTTCCCTAATGAACATTACTTCAAGTGACCTTTGTTTGCAGGCCCTGGTTCTCTTGTAATTAGGCAGTTTAAGCCTAATAAAGCAAATTACAGCAAAGTCAACCTTTTTCATTGTTGGGCTATGGATTTGCTTTCCTGGTGAAAACTAGAAAAACATAGGCAGAGCATTTTCCCTCTTAGTTATGTACAAGCAATGTAGTATTGTTTATTTTGCTTAAAAGTCTTTAATAAGCTTTCATTTAATTAGTAAAGGGAGTCGATGCCCAAGGCAAGGCTCGTGCATCCCACAGTTGAGCAGTTAACAAATTAAACTGAGGCAGAGCTCAGACGAAGGCCATTTTATGTGGAGTAGGCAATTTGAATCCAGCGCAGGAATGGCGGACTCCACCACTAACAACATAAACTGCTCTACATAGAGGTGATTACTGAATGTACATACTTTGAATTGATACTTCAGAAAAAAAAATATAAGTAGTATTTTTAATGTTTAGTAAGGGCACACTTTACCGCTAAAATGCAACACTGTTTCTATGTAGATCACTCATGTTAAATAAGAAATGTATTGTGTAAGGGTCATTTAGCTATTGCCCCATGGATGTCATAGCACCCTCTCGACTGGATAAGCACGCCTTAACACTGACCTTCATATGTGGCAAGCAGCCTGTGTTGAATTGATTCATTTTGCTTAAATGGCTTTAATTAGCTTTCATTTAATTGCCAGAAGAGGTAGATGCCCAGGGCAAGGCTCTCGCAACCTTAGAGTTTAGTAACTTTCCATCAGTTAACAAATTAGTCTGAGGCAGAGCTCTGACAAAGGCCACTTTACAGTCTGCACATCAGGAGCTGACTGATACAGGCCTCCAATGGTAAAACAAAATAAATAAAATTGCACATGTTGTTACGAAACATAAAAGAAATGCTAATGTGCCCAGTGCATGTCCAACACTGGAGGGAAAGCAGAGGGAGTAGAAGGTAGACAGAAGTCATTTGTGAGCGTTTTATCAGCAGCTGTCACATCTGATGCATGGTACAGTTTATCTGCATGCAGTCACATGTCAGGAAGAGAGAGCGCCTAACTCTGACAGGGGAGGGCCCCTCTAAAGGCACATGCACCTAAAATAATGACACACACATACATACACACCAATCCTGTTTAATATCAACCCTCATACTTGCCAACACTAAGCTTAAATCAAATCTTATTTGAAGGATTTTTTATGAACAACTCCATGTTTTATATTTTTTCCCTTAGACCCTGGATTCGGAGTGCAGCCTAGATTGATCACCAATTGGTTGATGGCTCTCAATTCATTCATTTTTAATGTATTTTATTATTATGCATATTCAAATAATACCAGGAATTTTATGCTATGACATCTGAAAAGGACGTAGTAGTGTAAACATCAAACCCATGTATTTAGGGTCTTTAAAGACATATTGGAAGGATTGGACTGGAAAGACACCATGTTGCTGCTGCTGCCTCCATTCTAGGAAACAGATGGTCTAGGACAGAGGTTTGCAACAGTTTTTCAGCCAAAGACCCTTTACAATATAGAGAATATACCTAGAATAACCCCCTCATGTATGTCCCTTGGAATAATTGGATGTAGCCTAATTTTTAACACTTCCATAGTCTTAGTTATTTACAAGAACAACACAAGAGAAATGTATCAAACAATATTATAATGTATTTAACATATATCTATATCTGTCTATATATATATATGTATATATATATATCATGATAATTTAAATAAATTAATCTGAATACTTTTCATGTAACCCCTGGCTGAGTGCCGCTGACCCCACTTTGAGAATCACTGAGAATTAGCATAAGTACACTTGCAAAAATATGTATTTATGCATATAAATCTAAATACTAGGATAAAGCAGGGCAAACTGTGTAACCCAAGAATGCTCCAGATAAAGGGCATCCTCACCAGCTGAGCCACTGTCAATGTTTACCCACACACGTCATTCAAATGACAGAGGGGTTGAATTCCTCTCTGTCTGACCTCTCCCCAGTGCCACCGGTCCTCTGTGCACCCATTACCGAGCAGACTTAGTACATTGAACTAATCATCTTTGATTAAGTACAGACTCCGGGCTTGTGATACAGCAAAGACAAAGGTCATTCTTCATAATGCGATATGACATCGCGGCTTGAATTGTCGAGGCAGTGTGGCGTGGCAGCGCTTGTGCATGCACATAGCGCAGGGTTAGGAGGGGAGCAGGGACAGTAATTGCACATCATTCATTTAGACGGATGTGAATACGGCCTGACTATATAATGTGAATGCTTACTGGAAAGTTAGCACCATATTATTAGAGTAAATGTGCTCAGACTTTCTAGAGGCCAAAACAAAACAGCCGTGTAGTTTGGGCTTGAGTGAGCCATCATCTGGCTGAATGGATTTATTAAGAATATATTAATAATCATATGTGTCAGGATGTAACATGTAATAAGCAGTCAAGGATGCAAAGAGAGTTACCTGAAATAGAAAATGAGCATCTGTGCATTCTTATCTTGAGTAATAATGTATACATAACCGATAGAAATCCTCCAAATACTGTTTGTGATTTCTCTGCAGTATCATTGTTCAATAGTTTTTGTTTTAAAGTCAAAGAGAGAGGATAACTCCACCTCATTAAAACAATTTCTGTCTCTTAAGCGTGCTGAGGTAATGTGCGGTTTCATTTTTATCACCAGCCATCGTTGAAGCACGACAAAGCCCAGAATTTCCCGTCCCCTAAATGCTTGCGACTCGAGGAAACGCTGCAGTGAGACGCAGACACCTGGCTGACAGGAAACATATCTGCAACCCTCTTCTGTGGGCCAGTGTCTTACTACTATCAACTGTGTTTGCAACAAGGTGTCAGAGCTTCGCCGTTTCATCGTCAGGCGTGGTTTCACATGAATATGCAAAGCGTTGGGACTGCCAAGCTGCCAAAAGCTGGAGTAGAGCTGAACTGGTACTGCACAGCCAATCACTTTTGTGAAGATCCTAAGCTTCTTCCACTGAAAGTACACGTGATATATTTTTTCACCAAGGCGAATGCTAAATTGCAATCAAAGAATTTCTGCTATTTTCTGCATTCTTGTTGCGATTTTGCTTTTTTGCTTTGCTTTGACCATTGCTTTTTTCAACTTAATGATGAACCCATTCTCTAACATGGCTCTGTAGGGGCATGACTGTGCCTGACAAATGACATTTTGAAAGATCATATCTAACACTTATTTTTGAACCATGTTTTGGATTTCCTCAGAGTACAATTGTTTGCTTAATTAATTATATATTGCACTACAGTTGCATGAGGAGTTGTCCTTTCTCTAACAATGATGAAATTATTTACTTAAGTCAATATCAGATTACAAAAACAATTACCACATTTGTTTTCCACTATATTGTTAAATGACTTATAATCCAGTTACGTCTTTGGGCATTCATTTCACAAACAAGAAGTAGCTCATTCAAGCTTCAATTTGTGTGCTTCTAGACCCAAATGTTTGCAAAGCTACTTACTAGCACTTCTCTGCAGGGAATGCAAAGCCCGCCTTGTTTATAAGAGAGGGAGAAATATAATTTGAATAAGCTTTTAATCTGTAGAGAGATGATCCAAAGGACTCAGCTGCTGCTGCTTCCCATTTCAGGACTCAATCTCCTTACAATGATGGGACTCTATTATTCTGTGGCACATACACCAGTGAACAAGAGGAAAATCATCTAACGTGGAGAATGAAGACAGTAGGAGAGACGGCGAACCTACGGTACAGTTCTCTTTTTGAACTGCTTTAAGGAGACAGCGAGTTACTCTATATAATATTATTGTCTATTAAGTGACATTACTTTTACTTGACTAAAATATTCTAGTACTCTTCCCAGTAAAGTAAGTAATAGATAAACAGTCCAAATACAGGAGTTACCTAAAAGTAATGGATAAACTGTTGAAACATTTAGCTAAAAGATATATCACTAAAAGTCATGGATAAACAGTTTAAATGGTTAGCTGACAGGGCTGTGGGGACAAAAAATAGGTTGGGAACTACCGTGCTAGAGGTAGAGGACTTAATATTTAAAATCATACATTCAACATAAGCCAGTGGAGTTATAGTGAAGTTGAAGAAAGCTGTCATAACGAGCAGTTTGTACTGCTGTGACAAAGGGTTCTGCATTGTGAGTTTTTGAAAGAGGATGTTTGAGATGGCCATTTTCTTCATTAGCTTCTATTGTTGTGACAGTCTGGAGATAAATTGGCTGAAATAGCTGAGTCATGTAGATATGGCGTTTGAGGACAGACTGCACTTGGCTAATTACAGCTCTAAAAGACAACAAAACAACTCTATGCGCTTGACAAATTTAGACAATAGACCATTAAGTGCACTTGAAATCACCGAGTTATCATCAAGGCTTTTTATCTGGCTGTAATTAGTTTTTATTGCAAATGTTTGTTGGGGTAAAAAACACTATTCATAAGCAGTGTGCAGCTGAGATTTCAGAGGGCAGAATCAAACTTGCAAATTTCTATCATCTGTGATTAACGCCAATACATATTCACCAGCAAAAACTAAATTAATGTTAAACCTAGCCAGGGAGTACAGATGGAAATGACTTCTAAAGATACTGATTGCAGAGGGCGGGTGTGTGTGTGTGTGTGTGTGTGATTCTTCAGGTATAGTATGAGTTGACTGCTGTCAACAATTACATGGACAAAGAAACACGAGGAGTTCAAGATAACTCGTTATTGGTATTCCTGATCAGCAGCGTGATGCTTCAATGTGTCTTTCACATTAAGTTCTAATTGTAATGATAAGAAATGGAGAAAATGAGAATGTGTCCTAAATTCATATCGCCTTGGGGATTTGAAAGCTGTTTCTGCTACAATCTGGGGGGGGGGGGGGGGGGGGGGGACTCCTGGTGCAGGAAAAATATTTTTATACAAACGTATATTCATTCTGAAGAAGCCTCAAACTGCACAGTATCTGATACTGAATTTGCAGGAGCTGGAATCAGAGTAAAACGGTGGGTGTGGTATGTCAGTGGAGTTTAGTCACTGCATTAGGTCAGGATAATTGACCACGGTGATTTACGTTCAGTTTCTGGCAACGCTGAAATCCTCCTCATTTTCAGAATTTCACCTCCCTCCCTGTGCTGCTGTTTCACAGTGGCCTTCCAGCTAAGCTGCTGATTGTAAGTGTTATTATTGTTCAGGCGATGTTCCCGATCTGAGAAAAATACCAAAACTGGCCATGGATGCTAGTTATTTACATTACATGCAAAGTGTAAATAGGGCAAATTATCAATGCACTCAAACTGTAATATGTTAGCGGAATATGTGATATTCTGATATGTTTACCCTAGCAGCATAATGTGCTCACTAATGGATGTAATAACTTATAGTAATGATGCTGCTTCTTGAACAGCTCCCTCGACAAAAGAGCTTGTTTTTTCTCTATTACTAGCCAGTTTACTGTATATGAGCAGGCCTATTTGCTGATGCAGGTGCAATGACTAATGCTAACAAACTTCCGTCTGCAATGTGCACCTCATCTGTGTATCAGCATTGTCTTTTTTTGCATGTTGATAGTTGCCTTTACAATAAGTTCCACGTCTCCACGATGAATCATCGCTTTTACCGGCACGTCTCAGATTCGTGTTTACCTCAGAGATTTCATCAAAACAAAGAAGCCCCTCCTCAAAGTTATAACGCCGCTCCTATCTGTGAAGAGGCTTGGGTGTATCAGATAGTGAGCCATACCCTATCACATTTCATTTTGCACGGCACCTCGCATTCGCAGAGATTTCACAAATTCAAATTTGACTTCTAAGAAGATGAAGCACTGAGGAAATTATGTGGAAAAAATATTGTTTGTGCATATGCGTGTATGCGTATGTGTGCTTGCTTCTGCAGATGTGTGATGTTCGGATAACGACGTTAGAATGGTAACAGTTTATAAGATGCAGCTCTCGAGATGTCGCGCAGTGCGGGGCTGCACATAATAAATGTGGAAATAAAACCAATGGCATCTGCGATAGTCTTCCCCAGACTTTATTTTAGGGTGTATCGGGACCCTGTCTAATAAAGGCAAGTTTAATAGGCTGCTCTGTCAGAGCGAAGCTGAGGAAGGAAAAGGGTTCCTGACACCAGCTAAGCCCTTGAGAACTCTTTGCAGCAAAGGATTGTGGGCCGGGGAGCCTGTACATAGTCCTGATGATTATCCTGTTCCCGGCGAGCTTCATGGCATGAGGAGCATGGAGTTTCTACCTCTCAATTAACATCGTTGCAACCACACTGAAGGGGGTTTACAAGTGCACGGCTCTAGTGTGTGAGTGTGTGTGTGTGTGTGTGTGTGTGTGTGTGTGTGTGTGAAGGGGATAACGATGGCCAAGGGTTGTCAAACAATCTTTCCTCCCATAAAGGCATCATGCTGTGCCTTTGGTCGCCACGTCACCACAGCCAATTAAAAATCAATGAATCAGCTCAAAGTCTTTGGGCCTGCTAATGGACTGTGTGCTTGGATTGATAAGGCTCATCATTGGTGTTGATACTCTTGCACCTCCATCGCCACTATATTACAACACAACTTTATTTTTAATCTGGCAGATGTGGAGCCGACAGACAGCAATTTGTTCAGGATCATAAGTTAATTATTTTTGCACCTCTGGCTTTGTTCCCAAATGAAACTTTGTGGCAATTTCTGTGTTTTGCTCTACGTTTGCAGGAGTAACAACTGTAAAATCAACCATTTGCAGTTTTACTATTTCTTGTATTTACTATTTCTTGACCTAGACCAGTAACTTCTTAGAGTCTCCGCTGGTTCCCCCGTAAAACATAATTTTTACAATTCGGTTTTGTGCACCTGTTAAACAAACAAGATATAATGTGTTAATAAGGGACCTTTTAGAGGTGCTGGCAGGTGGACTTTGCTACTTTCAAACAAAACCAAGCTAGCTCTCTCTTCCTGCTCTCCAGTCGTTCAGTCTAATCAGCTGCAGGCTGTAGCTTCATACTGTATTTTGCGTACAACATGAGTGGTATCATTCCTCACAACTGTTTCCGCTGCACCCAAGTGGCCAAAATAAATACAGTCATTGCAGGTTTAAGTGTTATTCTTTTTTCACAGTTACTGTTTGTTTGTGTGCTTATCTTTTCCAAAATGGATACAGAATATTTTTCTACATTACTATTTCATCCTTATACATGCATCGCCTTGCCTCCAGTCCATACCATCGTCCTCTGTCCATGAGAGCTGTCTCCTCCTTATCGTGTCATATAGAATTATCTTCCTTGATCCAATACATCCTTTTCTCCCGCGGCCTATTTTTGCTTAATCTCTATCCATCAGCTTCTTCTATTTCTTCTTGCAGCTTTATGTTCCGTTCCCTAGCTTCGGGTCCAAGCCTCAACCCTGAGGTCAGATCTGTGATGGACGTGCTGGCCGATACTGACAGTGACCCACGCGGCTTCGAGGCAGCCAGTGTCAATTCCCTTGACACTACACAAGATCTTATCACGGTAGAAGAGTCCTTCTCTTCTCTGTCCCTCCGCACATGATGCAGACTTTGTGGGTGACAACACTCTGTCACCTGTAGAAAGGCAAATCAGCGTCTATCCCCACCCCGTTGTCACCTCCAAGACACTGTCACCCACTGTCAGCACACAAGTTGATCAAATGTGTCACTGCCACTCACCCACACACAAACAGAGATATACAGTGGCAAGAAAACATCCCCACATCGTCCCAGACAAAGACCTGCCAGGTGTGAGTGACAGCAGCATACACCCAGCGAAGCCCGCAGACACAACTGAGGGACAGAGATCCACAACAATGGAATTAAAAGCTACGATAATTGTCTCCAAGAAGTGAGCGAGGCTATTATGCTGTCAGGGGATTGAAGGATTTAAGACGGCCGCATTGTAAAGGCTGCTGCTTGACGATGTAAAATCACATTATTTACCTCGACTGTAGTTACAAGAACTCCCTCGGCTTCCTTTCCACTCCCCTATATGCATATTGGAAAAAGGGTTCATTGTGCCGTGCACTCTGCCCCCCCCCTCCCAGTTTTCATTATCATCTTTAACAACTGTCTGTGGCATGTTTACAAGGCTGCTCATTTGAAATCATGGCATCAGTTTTCCTCTTCTCCCTGCAATATCTGTGTAGCCATCCACAGCAGAGGACCTCTACCCCCTCGTGGTCAAGATGAGTAGTGCATCTTAAATTGTACAGTAACAGTGTTGCCTCGTTGCTTGGTTGCGCACCATTGAGTACTTTGATTCATTTTCATATGAATGATATGGTTTCCAGAGTTCTCTACCAAACAGTTGCTGAGTAATGGTAATCTGAAATAGTAAAACATCCCAAAAAAAAAAAAGCACCTTAATTGCGAAGAGTATGTGAAATTGGGTTTGAGGGCTTAAGTCACTGATGTGTAGTGAATCCCTGCATGTGTTTGCGAGATTACTTATTGTGCAGACTGATCATACATATGCAAATGCTCTCTCATGATCCCAGAGCATTGACAGAATTATAGCTCGCATCCGTCGCACTGAAAGACTCTATACTGGCCCATATAATCACTCAGTTGAATTGAGGGCAAGTTGGAAAGAAAGGAAATGTTTTTCTTTCTCTCAGCATCACCATTCAAAGACCAGAGAGGGAAAGAGCTCATATGTACTGCTCCTCACAGATGCTTTAGAATCCTTTTCAAAGACCTTTTCTTACCAAACCCGCCCCCTTCTGCACAGTGATCCGGTACAGCGTTTTGGTAAATATTTGATAGTGTGGCCTTGTGTCTTTGAGACATGGAGAACCTCCACGAGGAGTTGTTTTTAGGTCAGCTCCAAGGCCGATCTTCTTCTTCTTTCTCCTCCTTGCTCACGGTCGGTGTAAACTGCAAAGGACAGTATGTGATAGGCGGAGGATATTTGTTTGAAATTTGCCCCAGTTCAGAGTAAAAGGCATCAAAGCATGTGTGTGTAAGTGTGTCAGGAGATAACGGAGGAGGCCCCCTGCCTCTCGTTTTCCTCCCCGCAGTGTGCACAACCCATTCAGGGCTTTCATCCATGTTAAACAATGCGCCACCTTCTGTGAGGGAGCAGGGAAGTGGAGATAACCCTGAGACAACTTGAGAAATGGTATTTGTTGATTCAGATTTGGGAGTAAACACACATCTGAAATTGCTGTCCAAAGTTGCAGTATGGCACCCTGTATTGAACCACTGTTATACAGTATCATGTAAGTTACTTTATATCCTATATGAATAAATGAGCTGTACACCTATATTTTGCAAATACCATCATGAGGTTTAAATCCTGAATCAATTCAACCAAAAGTATTTCCATGTGTGCATCAGGATGTGCAAATGTGTCCACATGTTGCCAAAACAATTGCTATTTTACTTACTGAAATCATTTTAAGGTATTTTCAACAATTTCTAATTTCTTACTGGCAATTTACCTTTCTCATTCCCACATTGGAAGAATAGGGGAAATAATGTTTTAGAGGACCTGTATGATGACAGTGGCTTACGACCCTTTTATGATTTACGTGCTGAATATGATCTCCCGGGTTCATCTTTTTTCTTCTACCTGGAGTTGAGATCAGCCATGTGGGCATACGGTGTCCCATGGGGATCAGCACTCCCTACACATCTTATTCATAAAATATTAGCTTCAGTGGGACCAACACGAGGGATGGTTTGGGGTTGTATTAGGCCTGAAATGATTAATACTGTATGTGTAGGTATGTGTATGGGGGACGGGTGGATATATAAAGGTCAAATCTAACGTGTAGTTTCTCCTATGTAACTTTCTCAATAAAAAAAAAGGATAAGAAAATAATAAAAAACGTAGTCTCAAATTGGCACTTGACTAAACAGATTTTTACAGAGCGAAATTATCAGACTTGCTGTGTGTGTGTGTGTGTGTGTGTGTGTGTGTGTGTCTGTGTCTGTGTCTGTGTCTGTGTGCGTGGGGATTGGGGGACCAGTTGGCGCCATCACTGAGGAGTCACCGGGGACCCAGTTAATGGGAAATCGTTATGTAAATCTAATCTAATTAAAATTAGAACCGCACTAGTCGAGTCTAAGGTATGTATGGGGAGACGGGATGTTAAATCATTATTATTACTGTGCCTCATTTGCATAACCTAATTCACCGTCATGCAGCATTTTTCTTCACACTCATATCTGGTTGCATCTCTGAATAAATCTGAAACAAATAACCAAGCTGTGTTATTGGTCTCGGATATAGTGGTGAGTTATTAGATGGAGCCCCGTCTCACCTTTTGAGTTTACAAGTTTTTTTCTTTTCAAAGCATTATCCATGATGTATATCCCCTGATAATGTGCATTGTCTCCATTGACTGAAAACAGCATCACATTGACTGGAAATCTTTGCAGGCAGAAGCAGAGATGTGAACAAGGCCTTTAGTCGCTGCCATCGCACCTGATGACACGTCGAATCTCCCCTCAGATTCACCTCGTAGTCACGATTAGCCTAATTCTTAGTGTGTATGCATGAGAGCCAAGATGCAGGGTTTTACATTTAATGTTTCGATTGTTGAGTCTCTGATACATGGCAAAGCTGAGCCTGTGTGGGTGTAATGTACAGTATGTGTATGTGTGGAGATGAGCGGGAGATTTTTTAATGTAATCTAATTCAATGTCATGCATTAATGCATTACTAGGGATTACCATACCGTATTTTTAACTCAGCAGGGTTGAAAGGTGCACTTATACCATACCATAAAAACAGTAATACGAACAAAGGAATTCACTTTTTTTCTTTTTCTTTTATTCCAATGATTTTTTCTAAGAAAACAAAATGACAAGTAAAGTACAAAATGACAGCCTACACTCATTTAGCTAACATGTCGCACAAAAATAAAATACAAAGACGTCTATCTTGCTCTTGAGTTCACGGTCAGTACAGCAGGAAAGCCTTTTTGGTTTCACATATAAAGCTTCTGGCAGTTAGCCAACGTTAGCCTGTATATTTCTTTTGCACAACTGAAACTAATGAGAATACCACGGCCTAATCTATTTTGGTAAATTAATTTCAAACAAGTCATTGAAAACGAGACGAAAAATAACCAGATCCTATGGCTACCTATCAGAGGTCTCCCAAAAATAATCTCTTGGTGACTCTTGGATTTCTGTTATAAAGCAGTAGATTTTGATATGTTTATTTTCGACCAGCTTATGGAGTAGTCTGAAAAAAAAGAATGGGTTTGTTAAATATACAAGGATATCATCTGCATATGAACAGATTTTGTGTTTTGTTTGTATACCTGTAATATTTTTGCTTTGGCGAATAGATGCTGCAACAGGCTCAATGAAGTTCGCGAGAAGTAACGGAGAGAGTTGACGTCAGACAGCAGTTTAACACCTTCACAAGAGTGTTTGTCCAAAATCTGCCAATGTGCTTATAAGACAATAATGCCTATTTGGTTGTTTTTTTTGCTGAAAAGAACATTAAAAATGAACTAGTTTGCCACCATAAACGAAAACATGCACAATACATCAACAAAACATAGACACAATGTATACAATACGTCATTCACACAATAGATAACACCAGGCAGGGTCATTGAAGGGAAGTACATAGTTCCATTGCAACAACAATAGGAGGGTCAGTCGAAGCCGTAGAAGTGTTTGTCACTGTATACATGCAAGTGCATTCTTTTATTTTGTTCATTGGTGTGTCTGTGACTTGGCATGTGTTTGGACTGTCTACAGAGTCCTGTTCAGCTCATACAGAACAGCACCGGGGATAGTATCGGGTTACGTTGCATCACTTCGCACAGACTGCTGGTGAACAGTTACTTTTGATCAAGGAACAAAGCAATGTGTACATTTCTACCTCAGCAAATACTTTGTGTGTCCACGCGCAATATGTATGTACAAGTGTGTGAGGTGTGAGCATCTTCTCAAGCTCATCTGCAATTGTGTGTTGTATTTGCAGGGGAACAGCATGTCCCCATCCCCTCTGATGTCTGTTTGTGCTCAGACAGCAAGGTCGGCTTGACTCAGACAGACAGACAGAATGCTCTGGATGAACCTTTTTCTCCACCCAAGGCTGCCTACACTGCAGCAGCTGCCCATAGCCCACAGTTAACTAATATCCACCTGTGATTAACCTCGCATTACCGAACCCTACGTGTTATCGTCTGGAATTCAGAGCCTTTAGGCCGCACTGACTCACAGTGTAGCCTCATAAAACGCACCATTAAACAATTATGAGGCTTTACGACCGTACCATCTGACCAAAAGAACATCCACAGCCAGTGTTGTCTTTTGAGCTGGGCTAAAGGGGGGGTAGGTTTCACTGGGGATGAAGCGTGGGCTGATTACCTCGCCAAAATTATTGACCCATAATCTCCCTGGTTCCCAGACCTGTTTTTATGTGCCAGTGAGACACTGAACAAGCTGGATATTGTCCAAATAAGAACAGCTTGCATAGAAGTAAATGTCATTAAGAGTCATAGACAAAGCCACTTGATTTTGAGTGTACAGGTTTGAAAGACATTTTAGAAAGAAATGGCGCTACATTAAGCTTTACATGTGACAGATTCGAGAGGTGCCAGAAGTGGCATTCACATTATTGTGGAAAATCATTTTTACACATGTCACTTTTGTTACGTTGGCTTTTGTTCCCGCTCTGGCATTGATCCCACGCTAATGTATGCAGTTTGCTGTGTGGAGCCATTAAAAGTTTCTCTTTAGTAATTGGACCAATGTTAGCTATGTTAGCACTGTAGCCTGTGTCATGAACCTGCTCAAAGTCCTGACAAAACAAGGGAGACCACACAGAGGTCATTTTGAATTTAAGGTAAAACAAAATGTATTCAACGAATATTAAACTATACACAAAAATACTGTGAAACATGTAAATCAGTATTATCAGTGGTGCAGTGAGTGTACCTGTAGTTTTTGCAAAAGTCATCGCACCAGCTCTCGTAAATTAAAACTTAATGCCAGTGTAAAAAGGAAACAGATAACCCTCATGTCGCTGGACATCGGAATTGTCACAAATCGCTAAAATAATAGCTTGCCTCATGCGCATGTAATTAGTAGTAGCATTATAAAATTCAGAGTTTAACTGCGCAACAGCTATTAGTACAGACAACAAGGTCAGCAACGCCTGTAAGTCGTTATACATGTTGAATTAACCGATGGTAGCCAACCATGATGTTGTCTTCTTCCCCGGAAAGAGGTCACGTTATAGGGGCGTTTCGAGTCAGAGAAGGTCGCGTCATAACTGATTAGACCCAAAGGACCCAAAAGTTTGAAATTGCCGGAGTAGTACGGACACTATAAGTAGACATCGTCAAAGTTATGCGTTTCAAAACGAGAACGTGTGGAATTAGCCTTAATCTAGTTATAATGTAAATTGTTTACTGGAATTCAGCCTCCAGTTAAAATAGTAATAGTGTGATCCCTGCATTGGATCAATAAAGTGTATCTTATTAGTTTTTACTTGAGTAAAATAAACCAAGCAACTGCCTGTTAGCTTTCTACCATATAACAATGATGAGCAAGGTAATATGGAATATGGTTCATACATCTGACCTGACACTGAATACAAAATGTCAAATAATGAATTGAAAAGATTTTCAATAGTATTTTACAAAAATAACGTTAACTTAAATGACGAAATAATAAGTGGGTGGTTAGCGTGATTGGATATTTGCCACTTGTTCTGCATTAAACAAAGTAATACAAAAGTACGTTTATTACAAAAATATGTTGTTTTTGGAAGTTATGTTCAAGACAATTTAGACATTACTTTAATTAATTCCTTTCATTTTTAAGCTAGTTTGAAACTAGCTAAATTTTGCAACAAAGAACTTTCTAGATACTTTACACATGAACCTTGTAGATTTAAGAAACGCTGGTGCAATCCAACCCAGATGTTGACATGTAATAAAAGTTCCAACTCGCTAACTAAGTTACCAGCGTTTTTTTCAATTTCCCAAGTACAGGTCATCATCTGCCCATAAAACAATCAGCTAAACATATAATTGGTTCACTGGTAAACACTTCCTCCCAAGAACTGCCTCTCAAGAGTAAGTTATGAGGTAATGAATTGTTCTTAAACCAGATACAATTATTCTTTGAGTGTTTTGTATTCATGTTTCAAGTGCTTTTGTAATAATCACAGCTGAGTTAATTGTCTTGTGTCTTGATGTGTTAGTGATGATGAATAGTAGAAATAGGTCAAGTGTGTGTGTGTGTGTGTGTGTGTGTGTGTGTGTGTGTGTGTGTGTGTGTGTGTGTGCCTGGTGGTAGTAGCACGCTCGGACTTCCTGGAGGTCACAGCTCATATGTTCCTTCATATTTTAAGCGAGAAATTCTCCCAATAAAGCTGCATTTTATTGGAGTAAGATCGTTTGCCTGTTAAATGCTGCATTGACTTCATTCCCCTCCTGTCCTTCTAATTCTTATTTGTGTGTGTGTGTGTGTGCGTGCGGTGTGCGAGTGGCGTGCGTGTGTGTGAGAAAAAGAGAAAAATGAGCCCGTCAAGAGCCTCTGTGTAATGTATTGTAACCTTCTAACAAGATGGCCATATCCTGGTCTGTGACATTGTGACATACAGGACACAGCTCGTGCGTGTGCGTGTGCATGTGACAAGTTGTTTTAGCTCAGGGGAGCTAATAATGCCACTAGAACCAACAGAATGAGGTGTCACAATGAAGGTCACAAGTTCAATCCCCGCGTGTAATGTCATTCTGGTGACATTAAGGCAGACGGCCTCTTTACTCAGCTGCCTCGTGCCGGTCTTTGGTACAGCAGACACCGTAGCTGAAACCCTATTATGTTACCTAAGCCTCAATTACAGCATGAAATCTTATCCCCTACAAGTTAATGTTCTCCTTCAAAAGATCTGAAGGGCATTCAGCCACACAAGTAGGAAAGACGTAGAGGAAATCCTAGAGCTGGGAAATCAAAAAAAGATATATTTTTTTTTAAACTTCTTCACCTTTACTTTTTTTTGTTGGTATCATACACATGATTTCATCCAAGGACCCTGTTAACCCGCAGGATGAACTTTCGTGCCCCTCTCGTGTGCCCTCATCTCTGCGTGTGATGAGGGAGACAGGGGCAGCTTTTTTTTATCCTGAGCGGGGACCGTGAGGACCTTTTTGATCCGGTCCCCTGAGAGGTGGCTGTAATAGCATTTTCTGTAGAAATCTCAGGGACAAGATACAGTCGGTGCTGGGATCAGTGTGTAGCAGTGGAGACCAGTATGGCCGTAAGACTCTTAACACAATTACATCCTGATAATCAGTGCTGCCTCGGCTCCTTAAATCAATGTGATGTATGTTGAATCAGAGCTGCTTGTAACCATTTATGAGTCAAACTTGTGCTGTACAGGCTGCCTTCTCTGGGCATGTGTGAAGATCAATGCTATGTTAAATAGGTAATAATGAGAAAAAGATCATTGCATTGCATGGAAAAATGATTAGCATAGTGGACTCTTACCATTACATTTACAGTATGATATACTGTACAATGATGCTACAAGTAGCCTCAGCAAACTTTTATTATGAATTAAAATGCAAATATCTTACAACACATAATCTAATGACACATAATCAAATCTCGTGATCTTATAATACCTGCCATATGGTGCCCGTTATGACATGCCACAGCTGTGAATGTAGGCCAGCCAATTGCTTATTGCACTGTGTTAGTTCTCTCCATCAGGACATCTAAACAAGGGCAACCTGTCTGAGGGCTGATTGTCTGCCTGTCACACTGTCGTGCATCTCAATCAGTCATCTGCTAAATAATGTCCTTGTTATTGATCCCAGTTGGGAAATGACTTGCTTGCTCCTGGTGTGTTTGGTCGTTGTCCTGCACCTTGACACGGGGCGTGTAAGAACAATTATTGGTCTTGATTTGTTATTTTCTGCTCGCGGTGATGCTTCTTTTAACAGCCGGGTTGTCCAGGCCATTTAATCCCCAAGCACCTTTAATTAAGAGAGTCGTTTTAATGATTTTATGGGTGTATCTGTGATTTTGTCTTTGTTTTTTAATTGGTATGCTTACAGCCCATTGCTAATAATAACCACAAGTTGTGTCTCAGTTTTAAAAAGTATGTTGAAGCTTTAAAATAACTTGAAACATAGTTAAAACAGTAGAAATGATTTAAAGAAGTGACTCATTCCATTTACAGCAAGCTAATTATGTCAATTGTCAGTGTTCTTTTTCTACAAAACTTAAAGGATAATTTCACCCCAAAATCAAAAATACACATTTTCCTCTTACCGTTGCTATTTATCAATCTAGATTGTTTTGGTATTAGTTTCCAAGTGTTGGAGATATCGGCCGTCGAGATGTCTGCCTTCTCTCCAACAGAATGGAACTAGGTGGCGCTCAGCTTGTGGGGCTCAAAGCGCCAAAAAACAGCTCAACAGGAACCTCTCTTTCCCGAAATTACTTAAAATATTCCACAGCATCTCAAGTGCCTCAATTCAGATTAGAACCTGGGCCCCTGAAGTTAGGACTCAGCCTTTGTACATGGGCTGCACACTCTACCAGGTGAGCTACCAAAGCTCCTACAACCTAACAATCTTAAATAAGGTAAACATGAATCATAAGGTCCCCCCTTTATAAGGATAAATTGCAAAAAGTAGGAACATTGGGCCTCATGCAGGAAGTGATATATACGCACAAAGTTCCTTTTATTTTTGTTTTTGTATCAACGACTTGTTCTCATTTTGTTGGTAGCCATTGATTTCTGGGACTCACCGATGAATGTTTCCAGTATCTGCGTGACAACGAAGAGCAAAAGAAACAGACCCGGTGAACCATGAAATGTGCACCAACATTTTTGCCGACTTGTTGCCCCGAGGGGCGTACATGTGAATTTTACCAGTTGGGAACACATTCTTTACGATTATTCCGACACATGAATGCAGCGCAAATGCCCTATATAATGTTAACAAAAGTAAATGTATCATGTGATTCAAATTCGCTCCAAAATGTACTGTATTCCTTGGCCCATGCTAAACCCTTCCTCCAAATTTCATAAAAATGGGGCCAGTATTTTTTCTGTAATCCTGCTGACAAGCAGAGCTGAAAACATAACCTCCTTGGCTGAGTATAAGCTGTTGAAAATATGGTTTGAGATTCTGTCGACATTTTCTCTGAAACAGAAGTAATGACAGCCTGTAAAGAGAAGTGACGACAGTAACCAACACAACCTCGCATACAACTCGGTAAACTCGGTTGTGTTTTCACGTGAACCGTTTGTTTACGGGAGCATTTCCACTTTAAAGAGCTGTGTGTGTGTGTGTGTGTGTGTGTGTGTGTGTGTGTGTGTGTGTGT
>CALSBV010010890.1:2398432-2411758 GCA_943590825.1 Bovichtus diacanthus | reverse complement strand
GTGTGTGTGTGTGTGTGTGTGTGTGTGTGTGTGTGTGTGTGTGTGTGAAAGTGTGTGTGTGTGAGTGACACTGAGGGTTGGGGGATAAAAAAATCCCAAGAGCAACATATGTCCAGGGGGATTCTCGCTTGCAATTGTGTGACAGTTCCATGCTGTGAGAACATTTAAAAAAAAGGTTCCTGCTCCAATGCGGATGCCTGTTTGGAGTGCATTATCCAAATAACCTTTCGGTTCTGGGTTACATCCCTAAAGGCTGTCACAGAAGGGTAATCCACGCTGCAGCCTCTGGTAGTCATGAGACTAATGGGGGTTTGTGCATTGGAACCAGAGTGCCAAACACTGTGCTGAGTCAACTGTCTCCTCTATGCACTATAAACTTAGTACGTGGCTAATCGACATGGCAAGCTGCAAAAAAAAAAAAAAAAAAAGGGCAGGGGCAGAGGCATCAGCGGTTGTGGAGCAGGAAGTCAAGATTGCCGAGGCAGTTATAAAGGAGAGAGTGCTCTCAACATTCCTGCAACGTTTCTATGGTACAGAACAGCTGGACAGGGAAAAGATAAAGACTTGTGTTGACATGCTGCATTTGATGTGGTTGAAATGCTTCAGACACGCCAAGAAAGTAAAGCTTGTGTTGAGATTTCTTCTATTTTTTTTTTTTTGTTGCCATAGTCGGTGTTTCTCAGGTCAAGAATGAACCCCCTGTCTCAAATAATAAATAGTGCTCATCTCATTTACGTCCTGTCTTCTTTTCCCAGTTCTGAGTGTCTATAAACTGTTGTGGTCTGGTCTGTGCGACGGTACTCCGCACATACTGTAGGTACAAGTGTCGATCATGGAGCTTTGCCGATTAGTTGATCAAATCTGAAGAATACAGTATCTGAAGGCTGCTTTATCGAATGTGAAAGGTGTTGCTTGTAGAGACGTATCCACAGAGATAAACACACACATATATATATATATATATATATATATATATACAGAGAGAGAGAGAGAGAGAGAGAAATGACGGTCAACATTTCTTTTCTTTTCTTTTCTTTTCTTTTCTTGAACAACACACATATTGATAACAAACTCAAAAATAACATGTAGCGCTTGGTGCGCGGCTGAACGGGTGGTGTGACGGGTTCATCCCCCCTTTTCTTTTTCCTTTCTCTTTATCTCTCTTTTATTTGACATCTTTTTTTTTTGGGAAATAGTGTAATAATTGAAACAGGTGCCTATTCTGTGTGAATGTCAACGTTTTTGCACAATATATGTCCACCCCCTGCTCATACATACTGTGGACTCACACATTTTAAATTGGATTGATCTCGTGGCAATCTATCTTGTGTCGTCGCTGGCCTGTTGTGTTTTGCTTATTGTTCTCTGTAGAATACTGCATTTGTTTTTTATGATTTGTCATCGCTGTCACTCAACTGTCAAATATCATTTCACACTACCAAGAGCCATTGACATAGTGAATAGCCAGGCCAGTTAACTCATTGCAGGTTTCTGGATGCATTGTATAACTTCATTCCCATGCCCTTATATCCAGAATTGTTCAGAAATGGCTTATATGTGGATATATTTTGTCTATAGTGTCAAACAGACGTTATTTTGGTGCAACCGTTCCCAAGTGTTTGTCAGATAAACAACAACTCTGACTCTGCTGTGTACTTTTCTTTCTAAAAATCCACTTTAGAAGACATCCTGCCACCTGTCTAGTTTGACGAGTTAGTGAAATTTTAAAGCTGCAGCTTTTACATGCCATTTGATGATGAATCATTTCGTTCTTTCTTTTTTATTTCCAGAGCTCTGTAAGGATTTGCAGGGAAAGATTGACACAGAGGATGATGAGCGCTACGATATTGAGGTGAAGGTGGCCAAGAATGAGAAAGAGGTACTTGTCTTTGTAATGGAAATGAACAGAAGTCTAACTCGGTGTCAGAATTTTTATGGAAGCTAACCGCTCTTGTACTTTACCTGAGATAACCTCCAGCCCTTTGAAGATCAAATGCTACACTCTCATCTTAATCCTCCTTCCAAGATTATATCTATTTACATCTCGAACCACACCAAAGTGAAATTATGATCGTGTATGCACTGCCAGAACTCACAGGGAATTGCTGAGATTGGTATGAAAAGCCATGCGCCAAGTCAGATTGTATTCTGCAGACCTTATGATCTGCTCTAATCCACAAAGGATACAGAATAAAATACATTCTGTATTCATGCTGTATTTGCCTGCTACATATCCACATCAGACTTTTTGAAGATTGAAGAGAGAAATAGAAAAATAAACCTGACATGCTTTTTTGTGTCTGTCTTTCTTTTTCTTTTTCCGTTACTGACCCTCAGATCCTGTTGGTGATTCTAGAATGTGTGGGAACAGAGCTTTCATAAACTGAAGCGAGTGAAGAAGCCTCGAGACCAAATCGAAAAAGGCCACGAAGACAGATGAAGGAAGTAAGGCCATAGGCAGTGACTTTTTTTTCTCCTCATAGAGGCATCTTTTTTTTTTATTTGTTGGGATTTCTTGGCATTTTAAAGATACTAAAGTACATTATCTTTGAGCGTCTCTCCCTAGAAACAAAACAGAAAAAATCCAAAATGTTACATCTTCCATCACTTTTGAAGGGTGTCATGAATAGATGTCCTTTTGAACGCCTACCTCCTCACTCCTCTGTCATTTTGAATAGGAATGTCCCCTAAAGTTGAAATGATAACGAAACTCCATATGAAATCAAATGTTTTTCTCCCATACTGGTATCATGTGCCCGTATATACGGTATCATCGTCTTCTGCAAACAAACATGCTC
Source organism: Bovichtus diacanthus (assembly GCA_943590825.1). Lineage (NCBI taxonomy): Eukaryota > Metazoa > Chordata > Actinopteri > Perciformes > Bovichtidae > Bovichtus > Bovichtus diacanthus. Next base: position 2,408,960 of record CALSBV010010890.1, on the reverse strand, counting down.
ACAGGAACACATTTCCGAGCAACAGGGAGCAAGTATCATCTGATGAAAATGCTCAACCTAAACACTTGCAGTATAAAGAACACTTTTATTGTTCAATGTGCAGTAAATAGTTAGTCAGTTTAAAGGGTAGATAATATGCTCACTTTCAGGTTCGTACTTGTATTTGTGATTTTTCTACCAGAACACGTATACATACATGCTTTAGTGTTCAAACAACTCATTATTTTTCTCATACTGCTTGTCTCTTTATGCGCCCTCCTGATAAAGCACCGTCTGCTGTGATTAGCCTGCCAACAAAGATATGGCGCACATTCGCAAAGGTAGTTCTCACGCCGTGAGTGGAGATGCTCAGATGGGGCTATATTCTAATGAGCCTGCATGTGACATAAGAAGGGGAGCCACATTTGAATGGCAGGTTGAAGCCCATGCAGTGGTGGACAGTAACTAAGTACATTTATTCAAGTTCTGTACTTAAGTACAATTTTGAGAAACCTGTACTGTACTTGTGTACTCAGTGTGTCCTGAGGTGGCTTATACTTCGACTCCACTACATTTAGGAGGGAAAAATTGTACTCTTTACTCCAATACATTTATTTGATATAGCTACTTTGTAGATTCAGGGTATTAATACAAAGTATAGTCAACAAATACATTATGATGTATTGTTAAGGATAAAGATTAGACTTTATTGATACCATAGGGAAATTCCCGACAGTATATACTGTATAGTAAGGAATAAGCCCCACCTCTACCAGCTGCAACATTGTCCTACACATTAATGGATCAATAATTATAATACAATATTCTGAAATGGACCACTCTGCATCTTGAGTCCTTTTATTTTTGTTACTTTAAGTGTATTTGGATGCTAACACTTTTTTACTGTTCCTTAAGTAACATTTTTAATGGAGGACTTTAACTTGTAACAGAGTATTTCTACACTGTGATATTACTGCTTAAGTAAAAGATGTGAGTACTTCGGCAAACACTGATCCCGTGTTGTCTGACTTTATAATATGTCCCCCTTTTAACTAAAAACCGAGCTCTTCAGAACAGGCAGCAAATCAGTGTTCGCTGGAGATTAATGATCCTTGACCTTTTGTGCATTATGAGAAGCTCGCCTGAGATTCCGAGACTGTCTCAGTGCAATTGAATGGTAATGTGAAATAAGGCACTACAGTAAATGAGTTATATTGCATGTGGGTCAAGGTTGGCGCAAGTTTAAACAATCAGTACTTCTCCCACTCTCCTCAATAACAGCTTCATCGCAATAAATTTTGATTATTTTACAGTTATTAAAAGGTTATATTGAACTCTATCATGAGTTTATAATGTAGTGTTAAGCATAGAGATAGGTAGAGAGGGTTGGCCTTTTTTAGATGAAAACAATTGTGAAAGAGTTGCGAAAAGACACATGTTTGAGAAAACATATAAGTGCCCCATGCAGATATTATTTGAAGTCATCTGTTGCGAGATATTTTAAAGTGGCCGGCCATCCAGACTCAACTCTGCCATCCAACAGATGGAACAGACAAAATCCTATAAAGTGGTAGTGTCGGTCAAAAATGACCTAAATGTGGATGTAAATGGATTTTCTATGAGAGAAAAATACATCCAGAGGCTGTGAAAATACATCCAGAGTCATTCATCTTATGAATGAGTAGTTGTCCTTAACTTGACTCCCCGTATCTATCTGGTAAACCCACCCATCCTATGTGTTTATGCAAAAACCTACATTTATATTTTTAAATGTTCCCATAATTTGGGAGTTTTGTGGAACGTGAACAGGAAGTAAAATGTTGCAGTGGAGTCACGTATTCATCTACATTTTGGCAAATGGGCACCATTGTAAAAGTACGCTGAACTAGCTGTTCATAGTGTAGTCTTGTTTGTATCACTGGAAAACCTTTTATACTAAAGAAAACTTGAAAAACCTGACGACTAAGGCAAGTTCTGGAGTTCTAAGATATTTTTTCAATTTCAATTTATTACAACTAAGCTGAAACTTGTTTTCTTATTCCAATTATCATTCTGCCATAGCTTTGTGATACAAGACTCGTAAAAGCTTCAGTGAAAACTTTTAACGTTTAATATAAAATCTTCAAGAATACTATAATATTACTACTAAAAATGGTAACCATGGTTTTGAGTTTGCCTCATACTGATAAAACAGAGGTCCGGAGGCGAGAGGACCAAATCATTTTTTGAAAAATAACAAAAAGAAATAAAATATTGGGTCTCTTTTATGACAATTGAGTTGGCTCTAGGCTCTGATTGGGCTCCTTTTTGTCGATCTAATCTGGCAACACTGTACCGACATATTCTGCTTTTTGACCAGCAGATCAATTTTAAATGTTGCGGGAAGGAATAGTACAAACAGTAACAGCCACAGTGAGGTGAGAAGAGCTTCAGGCGACAGGCTCGTACTGTAGTTTGTGACTCGCACACCTCCAACACATCATCAAGGTAAACAACTTCACCTGGCCGTGCTGCGCAGTGGAGAAACACTCGCACCGTGCCAACGCGACTGGACTGCTCGCGTCTGTCCATGGCGTGGCATCTAAGTAGCTTCTTCTACTTTTCATGCCATTTTATTCCTGTGAGATTTTTTTTGTTTTTTAGATACAGCCATGTGATCAAAGCAGCCCCCATAGAGTCTCACAGTTGGCTGTAAAAGAAGAACTAGAACATTGCATTTGTGCCATACCTTTTATGTTTTTAGTAACCCTTCACTGCAGTGTATGGCACACATGAGAGCTATGGGACTCTTTGCTGCTGTTGCTTTAGAACAGTATAAAGCATTTCTTAGAAATATTGACAGACCCTTCTTCAAAACCTAGAGAAAGAAAATCATCTTCAAAGTGTGACCCCCTGGCACATGAATCTGCAGATTATTATTACACAGAGCTGTCTGTTGTATAGGATTATATCTACTTTATGTTTTGAACTGTTGGTGGCAGTATAGGTCAGACTGCTGACACCATAACAAATAAGCGATCATACTTACAATGTTCACTTTATCATAATCTCCACCAGGGGCTGTCCAAGCATCACTCTCCATTCATCCATTCATTCTTTACTGATGCATGAAAAAGGGTTGAGGGAGTGACAGTACTTTTGGCAAGAAGATCTCACTTCAGCCCAGTGGGTAATTAAAGTGAACTGGCCCACAAGCACAATACAGTGCATGTGTGTGATAATTAAGCCAGTACTGGAGGCATCATTACTCAGTTTGTTCATTATATCCTTATTCAGAGCAGCTTACAGTGAGTGACCTGGGAGAGTTTATTGAAAAATACATGTTGTGAGATGCATATACATATATATGACAAAAATACAGTTTCCTGATCTCCCATACTCTTCCTTTCACTTTTTTATGCTGAACAGATGGCCTTGTTATGATTGGACACAGATGGGGTTTCCGTGGCAATATCAAACATCCCACACAATGTTATATTTGCCCCAGCTTTGACTCCCGAGCAGAAATTATTTCAAAGCTTTATTGTCTGCTGCTGTCTTTTATGTGTGTGTCAGTGCAGCTTAGAATGAAACAAGCAAGAAATAGGCCATAAGAACGCTCATATTGCCATAAATTGGTAATCTTACTGTACAGTCAAATGGCTTAACATGAAATGCCTTTGATAGGCTTTGAATTGCCTCTCATGTATCAACCAAAGTCTTGGCGGTGAGATCCTCCTGATCCAGATATTTATCTTTTTATGTTTGTTGATGTGGCGGTGCTGGGATTCAGAGGAGCCTCGCCGAGGTGTCATGGGAGTGATTCAGTTAAACATCTGTGATGGGAGGTGCCCACTTAATAACCTCAGTGACATCCTTTCTCTCTTACTCACCCCCTTTTTTTTTTTTTTTTTTTTTTTTTTTTTTACTGCATATCAATGCCAGGTTTCTACATATGCACTTTTTCGCATCGGACGCTTATATTACATCCTGTGTTTTAGTACATAAGAAAACTCAGATGTTTTCCAGCAGAATACTAGCTGCAATCATTGTTTTTTATTTAAAAAGTAATTGCAATCAGACATGATTATTTCTCATATAAACTAACACTTAAGTGATGACTTAACGTTATAAGGTAGGGAAACAGACTCTAACAATATGGTAAAGTCCAATTTATGGAAATTAGGTGGATGCTAGCGGTAGATATTTGGAAACTGTTAAGGCCTGGTGAGAGATGTTTCCGGAGACATGAAAGAGACAGTCCAGCTCTGTTAGCTCATCTGGAGGGAAATGTTATTGTTTTTTGTGTTTTCTTTGTATACTTGGTGTGTTTGAAAATCTCAGAAAGACAGAAGCTATCTCTTTTCCATTGGTTATTTTTTTTTTTTATCTACCCTGGAGTTATGACGTACAAAAAAATAGATTTCTCTTCATAAAGTTTAATGTGTACACTCAGTTCTCAGTTCAGAGCTACTTTGATTTCATGAAAAAGCGACATGAAAGAGTTTTTACCTTTTAAACCACATTCTTCACGTAAATGTATCAAGATTTTTTCTTGACAAACTCACATTTTCCTGACTAGATTCAACATTTTGTAAAAGTCAACAAACAAGGGATTCTGTGTTTGCTTTAGTTAGACTTATAGCTGGTGTGACGAAGTCCCCTAGGGACCCGTCCCGGGGCCCCTGAACATGTGAAAGAGTTAGAATTTGAGCCAGGTGTGTCACAGCAAGGCTTTTAATCCCTGCCTGCTACATGTAATTGATCATTATAAATAATTTTATAGAATGGAAATTAGGCATGGAAAGGGGTCACAGGACTTAGTGCAGGGAAAGGATTCAAAGCTGTGCTCATAATGCACATTAACAGTAAAGGCCTGGATTTCATATGTAACATTTACTCTTTCAGTGATACACACACTGTATGAAATCCACCTTGATCTAATGTTGTCAAAGATTCAAATTATGTACATTACAGATTACATGCTTTATTGTTAAGAAGATAGTATCCTTTTCACGGATAGGTCGCTGGAGTCATCTTCATGGTCCACAATCTCTATGCATTTTAACGGCCTAATCAACACTTTACTATGACCAGCGTAACAATGTTTCATATCTTTGGTGGAATGATTAACACATCGGTCTTACATTCCCGTGATACTCATATTGTTTGTCCATGAAATGTGGCAGACCAGTAGTCAGTATTAAGTCAAACATGAACCATGCACTCGGGAAATAATCCAGATGTTTGCTAGTGCAGGTGTCTATCCATTGTTGGCATCTCTGGCTTTGACGGTACACAGCAGAGAGATACAGGAAGGAACAGGGGACAGATGAGAACGATAAAAGTCCTGGACCTTACCCAGGATGCTGCAGTTTGGTATGCACATCGACCAACTGAGACATCCTTGATACCAAACATCCGTCATACATACACATACTTAATCCATTTTAGGTTGATTTCTGTCAGTGACAATGTTATTTCTCAATAGTCTCAAACAGAGATCTCCTGATTATAGCATCCCTAAATGTCCTGGTTTTCATTGTTGTTCAGAGATACTTTTGTTTCATTAAGCTATTCTAATGCTGTTGCAGAATAACATTTGGGACTTTCATCATTAACGAACACTTTTCTACAAGTGAACACAACTTTGAAGGCAAATCCCATCCTCACCTCTAACGTCAGATCCACGCAAGATGGCAACACAGTCTTTCATCTGATTTAAAACAATATGATGAAATGGGAAAATGTCAAAGGTTTTGTTAAAACCTTTATAATTGGTTCCGAGGTGTTTCATCTGATGTAACATCATGACGATATATATGTCAGGTAGATCTGGCTGTAGAGATCTATCTGGCCTGGGGCTCCAAATACCTTGTGCATCCTTGACAGCAGCTGCACACAGAAAGAAAAACAGCTTGAAGCTAAAAATGTTTTCTCTTTGGTTTATGGGCAGATAAACACGCGTAATTATCCATATGTTCAGGGCTACCTTTAGTGCAGGGGTCTTCCACCTTATATCCTCTGAGACCTAATTTAACAAAATCAAAGTCAGTTGTACATTGGCAATAGCAGACTTCATTTCTGTCTTACTTTTATTCTCCTTGACAACCATCTTGAATAGCCACTGCAATCATTTTCCTCTTTCACAATCCCGCTATCATGATTTGTTAGGATTTGTACCACTAAATGAAGCCTCTGTTGCTGCTTTGTTTTTATCAAATGTACATATTCTTTTAACCTTTAGCTTGCCACTCAGAAACGGGTAGCGAGCTACTTGTTGGAGACCCCTGCTGTGGTGCCACTAATATGGTTAAGGCTTATGTGGTGATGTGTCCATTGTGTTGTAGTAAGTCCTTTTTTTCCCAATCAAAAATCTCACGCAAGGCACCAGCCCTGAGGAGTCTGAGCATAAACTGAAGTGTGTGGCTGAGGTAAACACCTGAGCTCATGATGTAAATATAGCAAGTGAGCATCGGCCCAGAGTATAAGGGCATTACACTATCTATAAACATGCCAGAGCATCATTTATGGCAATCAAATTAGGAAGTGATTTAGCTGGTTTTAGGGGCCACAATGTTGTGTGCAAACTGGAAAGCAAGTCTAAAAGAAACCTGCAAGATGAAGGATGACATGCAGATTTATCTTAAAATGCATCATTTTTCAAAGGAATGAAGATAAGTATGGCCCTCTAACCCCTCCACTTTGTCTTTGTCTCTGCTCTCTTTATGCACATTGGCTCTCATACACACACACTAACACACGATTGCATTTGCACAAAATCAACGGACCGCAATTATTTAACTTTATCTTAAAGAAACACATGCAAAAGAGCAGCAAGCGCATATGGTGCTCATTTCCGCACCAGTGGCCTAATGCTCTTAAGTTCATTCTTTGTTGTGAGCATCATTGTTTTAAAGGGGAAGACAAAGCAGGGCAGTGTCCCCGCGCTGCTGTTTCGTAGTAAAGAAGTAGAACACTGCAGCTATTGTGTTTGTCAACTCCTAACTCCCTGCATCCTTACTAAAATTGCTGACAGACAAAAGATTGCAGGGATGTTTTTGATGGATGTGTGATCATTTTGTAAAAGGCTGATGCTGAAAGCAAAGTCACAGCTGTAGATACTATTGAGGAAACTGAGGTCATGACCTTTGTGTTTTTTTATTAGTAGCTTTCAGCAACCATTGTATAGTTGAAAACCTACAATGGCATATTTTGCAGGCGGATTCCAGTATTTTTAGATTTTAATTTGACTATAAATATTTCCATGAAGTTTGAGTCACAGACCTAGCATCCGATGTTCCACTTTACCCGCTCCTTTAACAACATTTACCGCTGTTCTGAATGTATTTCCAGAATCTTTAAAGACTCTTCAAACCATTTGGTTGAATAGGTATTCTGTCTGTTCCACAATGAAACAATGTTTTAACCTCTTCTCATGTTGCTGCTGCATTTCCAATCCAGATAGCTGGAAATGATGTCCTTCATCATTGTAGCCATGCTAGCATGTCTCGACAATTAATAGGTCGTGTGAAATTTAGGACACAATCATTTCCCATTCAGGGTGAAATTAAATGTTAAAGACTTTTGTAATCCCCTGACTTTTCATCTAGTGAGGCCAACATTTTAATTCTGTCCAACACTTTGGTTTATGACCAAATTCTTGCAAAATTAATAACATTAGGGGAGGCTGTGGCTCAGGAGGTGGAGTGATTATCCACCAGTCAGCGGGTCAGTGGTTCAATCCCCAGCCTCTGCAGTCAGCATGTTGAAGTGTCCTTGGTCAAGATACTGAACCCCAAAGTGTGTGTGTGTGTGTGTGTGTGAATGGTTATCACTGATGAGCATGTGGCACCTTGTATGGTAGCCTCTGACTCAGTATGAATGTGTGTGAATGGGTGAATGCTGACATGTTGTAAAGCACTTTGAGTGATCACAAACAATTGGAAAAGTGCTATATAAATGTATTTACCATTACATTCCCACTAGTCTCAGCTCTTCTTCTTTGTGGTAATCAGTCAGTTAGCATGCTAACAGGCTAAACTAAGATGGTAAACAGTCAACATTACTTGCTAAACATCAGCATGTTAGCGTTGTCATTGTGAAGTTAACATTTAGCCAAATCCAGTTTAACAGAGCAACTAGCATGGCTGCAGGCTTGTTAAAGACTAAAAAATAAAAAGTAGTACAAAATGTAGTTAATTTAAAAAACAAAAAGTGTTCACAGGTCATACATAAATCAGTAGGCCTATCCCACCCCACTAACAAAACATGTAACCTTGTTTTAATAAAAGGGAGGCAGAGCTGGGAAAGGGGGTTCAATTACATTAGAGAAGCAATGGTTAAAAAAAAAAAAAACAGAAACACAATTATTTTCCTGTACTTAACTCAGACGGTATGAGTTAAATACACACACAATTACAACATAAACAAGTAATCTAACTAATTGAACCACTATGGAAATATAAATGTAGTAGCAGCAAGCTACTGCTATATGTAGTTAACTACTAGTTTAATTACAGGCACAGTTGACTGCTCCCCAACACTGCCAGTAGGTTTGTAGATGAGTGGAATTTCATTCGTGTAGACATTTGCATCTTTGTGATCCGAGATTGGGATTCATGCGAGGCAAAAACTGGTAATCTAGTCCCCACGTCACTATTAACATGGAAGCTGGGCCTGCATGTGAGCGCACAGCCCTCCTTTTTTGTCCCAAGATTAGCATTTCATATGATCGCTCTTGACAGATGATTTTCGTTCAGAGGCCCCCGAAGGATAACCGAAAAGGGGCACTTTCTGCCCAAAGTCACTTTCGCCACCGGGAGTTTCTGCACAAGTTCTTCGCAGAGTTGACACTTTTCCTTCTGGACTTTATGAATGCTTTGTGATTGTGAGAGCAAGTCCGAGCGGTGGTATAACGTTTTTTTTAAGAGCAGACTGGAAACACACGTCGAGCCAAGAGTGGATGTGCGGTTGTGTCTTAAAGGGAGGGGCTTGAACGGGATTCCAGTTGGCTTTTATCATTGAGTGTAGTGGAGGACCGACTGCAGACTGGCTTCATCTCCTCTCCTCACACTCGACTCAAGAGCTCTACTTTGTCCCGTCACGACCCACAGGTAAGCGCGAAAAACAACAACCCTCCGAACCGCCTGCTAACGCAATTCTTACACTTTCCTACACGTGATTATCCGAAGAAAGTTTATGACGCGCGGACGCTCGGGCGAATGAAAAGGCATTATTTGACGATGGGAGAGGATCACATTCTGGGTCTCCACTGTGCGCATGGGCTGCTGATACTTCTCGGGCTCTCTTGGCTGTAAGCCGCGACAACAGCTCACTAAAGTACAACTCGTGATTGTGAGCAACTTTCCACGGTGCCGAGCAGTGACGCTGTCATGTAAATGTTGCGTTAACCGCGGGACAACACAAAGAAAAGCGTATGTCCTCTCCTGTAATGCGCGCTCAGCCCTTCGGTGGAGGGGAGGGGGGGTCTCCAAACCCTCGGCCAGCCAAACTTTCTCATTGCTTCAGCAGCCCGACACACACATTTTTGGCTTGTTACTAATATTCATAGCGTCCAGCAAATCCTAAAGGAACGCTGTATTCTTGACCCATAACTGCATGTGGATAACTGCACAACTGGGTGTGGATAAACCTGTTGGAAGGTGTACAAAGTTGGCTAAAGGAAAGGATGGGGTATGGCTTCTAGCACACCACATGCCTCTCAGAAAGTCTGAATTTGACCATAAGAGCGTGCTGATGTGCAGAAAAGGCGATTGTCCTTGGGTGCATGAGCTTTAAACACATCCAGCGTCTCCTACAGACAAAGCCGCAGGGCCGTCTTGCAAAAGGCAGGCCTGCTCGCCCGCAGATGAATCCACTTCTCATCGTTTTTTGAGGCATCACATTCTTTGCAGTCCCACCACCCCTGAGGCAAAAGGGCTCTCTTCAACTCTCATTGTGCTTGAGTTGGCCAAGCAGGTCTTTTGATCTCGGCTTTATTACATAGTAGTATCTGTGAAATGGAAGCATGGAAAATGGGAGCGTGGGGAGGGAGGGAGCTGCAGAGGGTAGATCTGTAGGTCTTTTTCTTTTTTGAATGTGTTCGGGCCAGAGACAGCGTCGTAATTGTCCATGAAACTCTATCTGATAAGTTGTGCAGTGTTTGGAAAACACGTGGAGAGTGGGCTCCACTCCTTATGAAGCACAGGCCCAACCTGGTGATAGGTGATTGGAAAAGCCTCTGGAATGCAATGCATAACAGTCTTCCAGTGCAGTGGTTCCCAACATTCTTTGTCTGGTGTACCCCACGGCCCTGTCAGATGAACTAAAATACCCCTTCATGGACGCCAACCATCATGTTCCAAATGTGTTCATTTGGATTTATTCTAACCTGGATGTTATTCAACATTATGTATTATCTAAAAGTGGATAACAACTTATTCATACAATTGAACTTAAATTTGAACTAAAGTTTAGGTTGGTTTGGTCATGTAAATATTTCAACTGAATCCATTACTTAATAGCTAACTATTTCGATAGTTTATCAGTTACTTTTAGCTAACTATTT
>CALSBV010010890.1:2379678-2398422 GCA_943590825.1 Bovichtus diacanthus | reverse complement strand
CAGTTACTTTTAGCTAACTATTTCGATAGTTTATCAGTTACTTTTAGATTAGTTACTTTTAACTTTTATGCATCCATTTCAGCTTACTATATAGACTTCTCGATCACAACAGGAAGTGTAAAGGTGTTACAGCTGACTCAATATGTGGATATATTCTAACCTCTAACCTCTAATGTGAATCACTACACTATGAGTTATTTTTTTAGATTTTGCATGCATATTTACACTCATATACATACTCTCGCACAGCTATTTTTGGGCTGAAACACACGGCAAAATACAGGCTTTACACTAAAATGCGCAGTGCTTTGTAGTGTACTTAGAAGGGGATTTTATAATTGGCACGATATGATATGGGTGCAGAAGAATCTGGAGGTAATTGCACAGAGTGATAACAGGGGTTTGGCAGTGTGGGGCGAGAGCCTGGGCCAGAGTTAGGGCTGGGCGGGCAGGATGTAGGGAACACTGCCATGTATTTCCGGAGTCTGGCTCTGGACTGCACAGTGCGGTGAAGGCTTCTAGTTACTGTAAACTGGCTCCCTCTACTTCTGCCTCCCTTCTCTCATACACTTGATTTAAGTTAAATGTTGGATCAGGTAATTATTGTACCTCATTCTCGACATGCTTAACATGTGTTCAAGCATGCGGCATTCATGAATCTATCCATGTGCAGTTCTGTGTTAACATGCGTGCAGTATATGTGGGTGCGTTGTTGTAGTTTGATGCTCGATACTCATAATCCACCACAGTATCAAGTTCCAAAGCAAGAATCCAGAGTTTCCTTGCAAGGCAATCGTTTCTTACCACCACTGAGCTAAGGCAGCCGACCAAGTGGCAAACTGAATTTGAATAGAATGGAAAACTGGCAGAGGCGATTTTCTAACACAAATGATCCGACCGTACTGTTCTTTTTTTAAATAGGTTCGGACATGTCAGTCCAAACATACATTGTTTCTGCCCAGCAGGTGCCAGAGCTATTTTCTGGTTTCTTCTCATAACAGACCAGTGACGCTTTGTCAAGCATGTTTCCTGTGTTCCAGTGTTTGTCCTAATTTTATGCAGATTTGTTTGTTCTAAGATTATAGTTTTAGATGGAAATGCCGCCCCACTGTGTCTACAGAACTGCAAGCAGAATGAGTGCTCTGTGTTTTTATCAATGGTGTCCTTGTCAGCAGTGTCCACCAGTTGCCTCGCATAAAGTTAGTTGAGGTTTGTGTCTTCTGGGCAACGGCAGGAGTAGGACAGGGTTCAGCTCACTTGAAGTGATTGTGATTGACGTGCAGCTAGCGCTCATTGGACTCCGGCCCTGGACTGGAGCCCCACACAGCGTTCTGTTCCCCCTCGCCTTTGAATTCGATAGCATGTAATTTGAATGTGCTGCATCCAGAACCGCACAAGTTGTATAATATGGTGAGCTTAGATGGACGGGCAGATCTGGAGTTGGAAAATAATTATTTTTCTCCGGATAACGACGGTCAACAAGTGGTAGGCAACAACTGGTCACCCTTCTTAATTGCTTGTGAAGTCACACGAGGGCCTGAAACCTTAGAGGATGTTTATTTAGGTCCTGGAAAATATGCTGTAAGACTTTTGCAGATGTTTGTGATATAAATTCAAAATTCTTGTTATTTGCCATTCTGAAAAGAAAAAAACCTTGTTCCTCATTATGCAGCCAAGCTGACATGGAACGGTTCTGGGGGGGGGGGGGTTGGATGTTCTGCCGTTTGTTCACTGCACAATTAGTCCCTTGGGTGATGGAGAATGCTTACTCTCACCCCCCCCCCCCCCCCCCGTTGCCCCCCCCCCCCCCCCCCTCATCTATATACAACCAAATTAAGTCTTCTTTAATCAAGCCACGTTTACAAAGCTATTTTCAAGCCACAGATTCAATACATACACATGCATAAAGAATGTCATAATGATCCTTCATTCCAGGATCTGATTCTTTACTTCCTTTCTTTCCAAACTATTTCCCAAACTTTGATTCTCCTGACTGAAGCAGTCATGTGGGCATGAAAGACCTGTGTTTGAATTCCTCTGGGCTTTAGTCACACTCTGATGAAGAGGGTTTGTTAGATCAGCCTCTCACTTGTGCCGTTTTCTGACTTTAAAGTGCTATCACTCAAGGCCAGATTGCCTAATAGGCAGCATGGCATGTCGGTGTTGGTAATTGGCATATTGGCTCGCCATCTGCTTATTGCCAGATGCCGAGCTCTGCCAGAAGTTTCATTGCAATAAAAAAGACTATTGTATTTCTTTCCCCCCTCTGACTAAATCTTTAGTTGTTTTACTGGGTGATGATTGAATTTGTGAGGCAGCCTTGCTTCACATCTTAAAAGGTAAAACCTCCTCTCTTGCTCACGTGGTCTACATTTCATGTGTTTTTTGTGGATGATTGATTGTGCGAAAGTGAGGTCAGTGCTTCTAAGCAACGCTTCTGATGTCATCCTACAAAGATGCATGTTCTCCCCTTCGTTCCCAAAAGCGGGTTATTCGGAGAAGTGTACAACGTGGTTAAGAGGGACGTTTAGCCTTTGGGCTTCTTCTCATCTGATAAAACAAGCACAGGAAATGTCTCTGTTAGCTGATTGGCCTTGTGTTTTCCTTCAGCGTCCTCCCACTGGGACCTCAGACGTGCACACTGTGTCCCTGTGCCAGAGAAATCACCTTACTTGTCTCTTTCCAAATGGCTACATTAACTTTCCCTGCACCTCTCTCCTCTCCTTTAACACCAATCTCTTCTACCTCAGCCCTTCTCTCCCAAAAAGAAATGATTACTATAACGTTCATTCTCAATTCACCCTGCTTCTTCTCTTTGCCAGCTTTCCATTCTTTCCTCCCTGTCCTCTCTTCACCTCCCCTCTCCTCACCCTCCTCCCTTCTCCTCTCAGCCTCTTGTCTTCCTCCTATCGCGTAGCAAAACAAAACAATCAAGCTAATCAAGAACCTGTCAAATCACCTTTCAGAAATCCATTTTTGGGGGGTTAATGGGGAATTAAGAGAACGTGGAGGTAATAAGGTGACGTAAATCCCAGCGGCGTGTGAAAAATACCATTGAGTGTAAACACATGACCGGTGAGGTCATGTGTTTACACAGTTAGCGAGGTTAACCGCTCTATGGATCGCACGGGGGAAAACAGACAGGGCAGTGTGCAGGTCGGTTATAGCCTGCTGGATTTATGCTTGTGGCTACAGAGGCGCTGCGTGTGCTGAAGTGTGTATGGCGAATGTGAAGGACAGCTCGAAGAGTCCACATTGGACACCTGCCATCATGGGAGTGAGAACTGGCGAGAGTGAGATCGGCTTGTATGTGGTAATGATGGAAGTGAGGACTTACCTCATACACATAAAACAATCACTGTGTCCTTACATGGGTATTCACATAAGTCAGACATCTACTGTAATTTTGTTTCATTCTTTGGAATAGCTACAAAGTTGAGAGTATTTTTTATAAACATTTATTTTAAGTCTTGGAGTCAAATCTAATGAGAATACAATGTTGTCACACTTATTATTATGTAGAGATGCTAATGATTATTTCCCCCATCAAATATACCAATTATTTTCTTAATTAATAACTTATTTGTCTATATGCAGTGTCAAGTTCCAAGCATACCCATAGAAATTCAATTCACAGTTTTGGGAACTGGGAAAAAAATCAAGTTTGAGCAAGATTTCAGAAGGTGGAACCAGTAAATGTTTAGCATCTTGTGCTTTATAAGTGACTTAAACATGCATTAACTGTTCTTTGCAAACCCATCACTAACATATTATCACCATTTTAATTGATATTGCAAACATGTTTGCAAAAAAAAGTGCAACATTATCACCCAGCAGTTGTATTGCTGGTCACGTGACCTGACCAGAATTTAAGTCCAATATTCTCTGTCCCTGTAGTTCTGTTTTTGATCTCCACCAACTCCTGAGGTAAATATCAGGCTCTTTAGAAGCTAAATACTTCACTATGGTCATTAGCTAATCACCAGCTTTGTGAATGTGCTGTTTGGTGCTGGCCAGGTCGTGCACAGGGGGTTTATCAGAATTCCTTTCGTTAGTAAAAGCTAAGACACCTGATGCATCTAAAATTGAGAACGATGAGAGCGGTGTGAACTAAAACTAAGTTGCTGTCCGGATAACCCAAAAAAAGAGCTGAAAGACGCTACAGAGTTACACTGTTCTGTGGGCTTGTTGCGAAGAGCAAAACACATCATTCGGGCCTCCAGACTGCGACCAAAATGGTTTCATGTGCAGTCATTTTTTGTGAGTTCGAGTTCAAATTTCACGTGGTCGCATTCATGCGAGAGCATGATGATCACTATCTGTGCTGTAGCGGAGACATCCGCCGCTGTCTATTCCATCCCCATCTGAAAAGTCAATTTGACGAGCTAGTGTTGAGCATTCACAAGATCGTGGCGAGGTCCGAGCTTGCCCTCGCCACAGCCCCGTGTTGCAGGGCCGCATTTGTTTGTGCGGAGCAGAAACGAGGACGCTTTTCTGCTTGCGTATACCGTTCTGTACGCTTGTATCATGTGCACTGAACTGTACGAAACAATCCATTCAAATGAAACAGTTTAGAGACGATTATTTTTTTCAAAAGGCACAAAGAGGAGAGAGAGTGGGAGGCTGATGGAGAGGGAGAGACCCCTGCGATATGTTCTGTACTCATTTAATCGACGTTAAACACTAGTTTCAAAATGAAATAAAATGTCATTGCTTCATAATGTTTCTCAAACCTTTTCTCATTCTGGTATCTAAAGTCAGACTCTGCTCATTTTATAGTAAGGCTTAGTGTTTGAAATGGTCCACATGCATCTTTCCCACCTGAATAAGGTAGTCAGGCAGCAGCACAGTCTGAGGTCTGTGTCGGGGCTGCAGTCAGGAGCAGCGGTAATTGTTTAAGAGTGCATTTATAGAGTGTACTCTTTGTGCCTCCTAATCAGAAGCATACTCAGGCATTTACATATGAGCCTCCGAGGATTGCTCAGGAATGCATTACACGCAAGGCAAATGGACAGGAGAGTAGGAAAGCCGGCTCTAGTGGGCCCACTCCGCTGTTGCCATTTCTTTCCACTTCACATGTCACTGCCTTGTTAGAAGTGGGGGGGAGATAAATGGGGGGGTGAAAGTGATTAAGGCCGAAGATCAAAGCGCAGAACGGCTGATGCAAAGCCTTTCCTCCCTGAACAAAAGTAATAAATGCAGGGTACGTGTCTATATTTGTATCTTTGAGACAACAAATACCAACTATTTCTCAAAAAAGTAGAAATCCAATCTGTCTACCTATCAGAGTCCTTTATAGATTAGATCTGTTTTTGTGGATTCATTTCAGTACGCATTAGGTAATTTGTCAATTTTTCTCTCTGTACTCTAACTCGGGTCTGGCAAGAGGACAAGGAGAACAAAAATATGGCCTCAGAAAACCATTTTAATCAGACAGTCCTCCGCAGGGACAGAGGCTGGCATAGGAGAGCTCTTTACCTCATCAGCGCTCTGCCAGTGGTGATTGGGAGAAACACTCAGTCAGGTTTTTATTGAATAACCCCAGCTCTGTACTGGAGGGGCTTTACTGTAATAGAGCAGCTCTACGGCCGCCTAGGTGACAGCCAAATGGTACTTATTAAACTAAGGGCTGATTCATACTATATGCCATGCTGCAGTTTAACCTTGTTGGAGTCTTTGCCGAAGTCCACTCTCGTCAGTTTTTATGACTGAGATACATATGCGTCCGATTATCCTCTGAACAGACAGCAGAGTTCACAAATTTCCTGTGCAAAAAAATCCCCCACGTGAATACAATTATTTAAAATAGACAGTAATGTAATTCTTCAGTCAATTCAACTTGTAATATCCTCTTGAACTATGTGTGTGTTAAGGTGAAAGCTTTCTCGGAGATGCATGTGAGCACCTCGACAGGGATAATAGCTGTGGGTCCCATCGTCTCTGCTTATTTACCCAGTACACAGCTCTCCGCACAAATTGAGCCTGACGTCTAATGGAGTGTGAGCGTGGATTAATTACTCCCATATTTCGACTAATGGCTCCTTCTCTTCTGATTAATGATGACACATGTCACACGGAGGAGGGCAGGGCGAAAACATATGAACAGCTTTAATGTTGAAATGATATCTGCCATTTGAATATTATGGTGTTTAGGATTACGGGGTATGAAAAGTGTCTTTGTTGTATATATTATTGAAGTCATAAGTCATTCAGCGCCATTTACTGGGAATAGGGCATCCATAAAGAGAATGTAGCTGTAAGCGTTCTTGTATTATCAATGAACATTAAGTGAAACGTTTATGTAAAGTTGTATCGCTTTTAGGAATCCTTTGGTGGTGTGCAAAGATTTTTGGGGATTTTATACTATTTATGATATTTACTATAGGAGCAAAAGTCAATCTTACTACAATAGCCTGACTGGTGCAGGATTTTTTTGAGGCCAATATCAAAATCAAGAGTTTTAAAAGTCTGATGTCTCCCAGATAGTCATATTTTTCAGAAATGCATAACATCAACAATGTCGAGAGTTATCTATTAAATAATAATTTCTTTTTTTAAATTGTGACCAAAATATGTACTCCGCTCAGCATTTTCAGTATAAGACTTGCTAGTGATCTCTGGTGGAAAAACTTTGTAATGGCAATACTGTTTCTGAATGACCTTAAAAAAATATAATAATAATTGCATTTATGTACAGCAATTTCTTGTTATTCACAAGTCCAATATATGCACCTTTTCCGATACATCTGCAATCAGCTAATATTGGTCAAAATTGGTGTATTTTTTGGCTTTATTCATAAGGGGTACACATAAGTAAAGGCAGAGACTATAATTAGGATGATGGTGATTTTGGAAGGATGTGGTTTGAGCAAATGGGTTTTAGGTGGATCGTTGATGGTTCATTGGATCAGGTTGAAGAAGGTACAAATACAGTCCAGTGCACTAAGAGGGGTGAGATGGGGTGCTCATTCTGGCTGGCCTCATTAAACCTGCCTTAATGAGAAACAAAACACCCAGACGCCCCGCTAGAACAATGGGTTCTTGTTATCAAAGAGTCTGCGTCCCGTGAATATGATGGAGTCTGGCTTGCGTCCCGGCAGATTTTTCATGAGATGCAGTGTGCCTGTGCCGAGCCCTGAGCCCCGCAGTGCCACTCACTTCTGTGACAGCCACCTGGGAGACCACCTTGGAAAATAGGCCCCTATTAGTTCAGGTTAGACCTAATGACCAGTAATGGTACACCAGCCAAGCCAAACTGTGCAAAAGGGCTCCGGGCAGGCCGAAATGAAATACCAGTCACTCAAACTCTGAACATAAACACAAGGTGGGTGGGGGTAAATAGGTATGTCTGTAGGTGTGTGTCTCTGTATGAGGGGGTTCAGGCATGCATCTAGTGTTTGGGAGCAGAGGTGATCCAGATGGAGGACACAATTTTCAAGCACGAGGAGAATGATGAACCCCCCATGGACAGATTATAGCCGGGGGTTTTGGATTTATTCCCATTTAGCTCTGCTTTGTGAACCAAATCTAATTTCCAGTTTTGCCATCAGCTAAAAAAAAAGCTTGCAGCAACTTAAACGGCGCAACCAGAGAAGCCTCGTACGAGCACCGCTCAATTATTTACAATTTCATGGCTGTCTGAGATATGTGTTATTCTAATAAATTTAGGAATTAGGAGGCTTAATTGCCGCACATATATTAACCTCTCAAGCTGAATTTTATCCTCAATTTAGTGGTAAATGCCACATCATGCTAATGGCATTCAATGATTGCGTGTGTCTTCCATGGTCTTTAGACCAAATACCAAACAGTCTGTGGTCTAGAATTAGCTTAGGCATTAAAAGTAAGAAATTCTACCATTTAAATTGGTATGATATGAGTCAATCAGCCACTGAATAAAATTACTTTTAGCCCCCAGGGAGAAAGAGCTGCAGAGCTCCCAGGCCTACAAAAGGCAGACAGAGAAACATAGTGTAATCTTCAATGAAAGAGACAGAGGAAGAGAGAGAGCTTTGTTATGTCTCATGAAGCTCTAGGGTTTCCTGGAATTTCTGGCAATGGATTCTGAAGTCACATAACCTCCGAAAGAGAAGAAATAGAGACAGACGGGGGGGTAACTCTTCTGAAGGACACAGTTCAGGACGCTCTACTGACAATAGCTGCTTTGCCACTGTGTACTGCCGGTATGAAGATCTCGACAGAAACGATGAACACAGTACAAACACACCTGCAGTGAGTATAACGTGACAGACATTACTCTACTGTATACCTGCAGATGAAAGACCCCGGCTCGAGCCTTTCACCTCGAGGGGGGGGGGGGGGGGGCACCGTGCGTGTACCCGTCCAAGCTGGCTGGCTGCCGCACTAGTAATGACAGCCATGCACGAAAATGAGATCTGGTAAAATTAGTGAACTTTAGCCCTGTAGAGCCCTGAAAGGATTTGAGGTATGAGGAGAGTGGAATGTATTTTTTGGAAGGAGAGGTGAGCTCTCTGTCACTTAGAGAATATGCATCCGCTGATTCAAAATCAATGCTAATGCTTTAATACCGTAAAAAATGTGATACTACAGACCACTGAAAGATGGGAAAAAATGCCACGTTTTCCACATGGGTATGATATCTGTTGGGATTTTTATCTTCGTCTCAAAGAAAGAACTCCACATTTCTAGTTCCTGGCATCATATCTGTCAACCAGTGTAGGTGGACTGGGATTAGGACTGGTTTACTCTACTGGATTTTGTGCTGACTTTTGCAGTCCTTTGTCAAGAGCAATGCTCTGCCTTTCTCTTTGATAGTACTTCTTCTTCCTATAATGTCAGTGGTTTCCTCCCTGCAGACTCGATATGTACCAGCTTACAATTTGAGACAAGTATTACTGTAGAATTCATGCAGTATTGAATTTAATAACTTGGATAGACCGAGAGGTAGAACATTTGGTTATTAATGCAATGAAAAAGCAATCCCGGCTGACTGTGGAGGGTGGTAGATTAAGGCAAATGTGTTGACGATACAGGACATCTAACCGAAGTGGAAGGAGTCTCTTGGGAAGGAGACCCAAGGAAGTGCAGTCTCTAATGTGCAAGCTCTTGAGATCTACAGGACATATTTATTAATAGTGCGTTATGTAAACACTTAGTAGTGTATTGAGAGGGGAGCCCTATTAACTGTTGCACTGCCGAAAAGCATGGGTACAGCTCACTCGCTACAACAGGGTTGGAAATGGACTTTTATGCTCAGATTTTATGCTTTAAAAAACTTTAAATACACATTTTACCCGAAAGTGCGAACGGCATAAGAAACAGTTAGCATTTAGCTAAAAGAAGATTGACTATTGGAGTTACATTTGCCAGGTGGCCAGATCCATGTTCCATGTCTGCTGATCATGTAAATGTCCAAAAAAAACAATTATTGCCTACAAAGGTTTAAGGATACTTAAACACACATTTTGTAGAGAAACACTTGTGTAATGTACCTTTAAGTCAGCCTAACTGTGATAAACCTAAGTGTGCGATGTAACTTGAACCTAATGAATGCCTCTTAGGGAAAAAAACAAAGAAATGTCTTCCCTCGGTTGCTGCCTGAAACCCATTTGTCAACTGTCTGCCGAGTATACTGATCAGAGACATTGTAGTTTCCACACCTGGCTAAGGAGTCCCAGCACATCCACCATTAAATGGCTTTGCCCCCGCATCAACTCTCTGAGAGCATGTCAGGGCCGCATGAATACCCAGAGAGAGGGAGAGAGGGAGAGAGTCATAGGATTAAAACAAAACATCCCTGGCTGTCTCTTTTATCATTGCTTTTTCTGACTTGTGTGTTAAGTGTCTTGTCTGTGAGATCCCTGAAGAAACCCTCAGATTTTTCCCATTATAAGACTGAGCTGAAAGCACTGTCAGGGAGAATAGACCCTCTCAGGTCATCTTGCTCGCCCGCCGCCCCAACCACAACCCTACCCGCTCCTTAATCTCCTATCTGTCTCCAGGAATGCAGGCCCTTATTTTGAAAAAATACCTTGTCATGTAATACCCTTGAAAAGCCTCGCAGCACACTTTAAAAAAAAGAAATTGCCATTCCCCTGCTGCGATTTACTGACTTGTGTGTTAAAACAAGGCAAGAAAGATAAAGATTTATGACATTTTGGAGAGATTTAAATAAATATGTCCTCTGCAAAAGTGATGTGCAAAAAAGGCAAACTTGTGTCAGGGTTTGCACTCAGCTGTCATGTTTTCAACAGGCTCTCAGGATGTGGGGGCATTGCATCATGCTTTTTAGCCTCACTCTAACCTCATGTATGTTTCCATGTAAGGTATGATGGGAAGACGTTTTCTCTTTGTGTGGTTTGAGCCAGCCACATAAATCACTTCACCGTTTATATCCCTTTTTTTTCCTTCTTTTATCCCTCCGGTTTTTCTCTCCTTTCTTTCACCAAAGTGTAATTTCTCTCCGGCCACAGAGAGCCACACTTTTTAGGAAGCATGTCACAAATGTTCAGCCGATCCATTTTCTTTCCATTTCTTGCCTTAGAGAAACACATCAGGAACCTCTCAAGCTTTATGAGAAATACATTTTTATGTTCCTCTTAATTTTTCCAGCATGTCACGTTATTGCCCGTATACCAGAGGCTGTGGGCTGCTGTGGATCATGCTAATCACGTATACTTTTACATTTTAGTCATTGAGCTTTGGTGCACATCCCAAATGACTTACACTTATTAAAAAAGTACAAGTTCAAATCTTGCCTGAGGGTCTTATAGCCAGACGTGCTGGCTTTTTAGCAATGATTAAAACTGTGATATTTCAGTTGCTGGTTATAAAAGCTGAACTATTGCTCACAGTTCTAAAAGAAAGCAAGGATTTTAAACGTATAAGAGGTCCTTTTTGCTCTGCTCCGTCCTGTTTTTATCCTTTTCCGTTCAACTCTGCTGGATAAACTGTTCTCTAACTGCAGTGTCGGCAGTAGCAGTTTTTAGACTAAAAACCACCATATATCAGCACTCTGGTTCCACTAGTCTCTCTGGTCAGCTCACTAGTTGCAGATTAATGTCCTGTTGAGGAGACACGGACTCCTGCTCAGGGCTCATTTACTCTGACAGAAGGCAGGTGTCAAGACGGGCTGTCCTCAAGGAACAAGAGGAGGCTGCTTTGGAAATGGACACGAGAGAAGGATGAGGAATGGATTCACGACGAGTCACATGTTCCTGTGTGCATTGCTTAAAATGAAAATCTCTGCCAATGGTGCAAGAGGATTCCAAGACCATTAAATTACCTATTAAGAGGTTTTTGTTTTTTCACCTCCTTTTGTCATTGGCTTCATACAGCATCTGTCTGTCATTATTTATTTACAATCCTATTTAATAGACTTAAAAGTCACAGTGCGCCCTAAAGTACTGAGTGGCTCGATTATGTTGTCCTTGTGTATTCATCATAACTCCGGTTTGTTATGACAGGAAAATGATGTGGAAAAATTGCATGTATTTATTTATTAGTGCTGGTTTGTTTGATGCTATTATAGTGTGGTTTTCATACAGTCCTAGCCCTTTTATAGCGTGTTTGTTCTGACTTCGCATTTGGTCCTGATTTACAAAAAGATCAAGGTTTTGACTGTAATGTCCTTGTGGAATTACACAACGGACTGTTAATATTGCATGTCAAGTGCAAGGGTTGCATATTTACTGAGATCATTTGACATTTTGCATATTTGCGCCTGAATATCTGATGTATTTTTTCAAGAAGGTGCTTACATAAGAGTGCTGCAGCGCTGAAAACTATAAAAAAAAAAAAAAAACGCCTGGATCCTGAGCAGACAGGAGAAGAAAGAGCCGAAATGGCTTGTTAATTAATTTGTTCATTGCTGGACAGGAACACAAAAGACGTTCATTTTAAAAATCAATGTTTCCCCAAAAGAAGATACTTCAGCAGTTCATTTAATTCAACTCAATCAACACTATTATTATGCTACTCTTGATGGAAATCTTGTACCTTCAATCAACAGATTATTTCAACTTAGTTTAGCATAAAGACCGGTAACAGAGAGAAACGGTGACACTAACCTGTGTAAAATGTTCTACAAGCCACCAAAGCTAACAATTTAGCAAGCTTTTAGAAATGTTCTACTTACAAGGATTTGGATACTACAAGAGGGCAAGGTTCATAAGGACATTTCTGGTAGCCTCTGTAAACACAACACCATTTGGAGAAAGCATAGCTCGGTTAGTAATGCATTTCTCAATATGGCTCGAATAAAACTCTGTCTTAATGGTCGTAAAAAGATCTAACATGTTTACAGTTTGTGCTCCGTCACCAAGCATAGCTTAAATTGGTACATCTATTTCCTTGTTTTTACATTTCAGTTTTTGTACTGTTTAAGCAGGCTAACTAAGTCCCACTGTTTTAAATTGTTATGCTAGCTAAGCTAGCCTTTTGCTAGCCGAAACTTATTAGTGTATATATATATTATTGCGTAACATTTTCCCCTAGAATGTTGAACTGTTCCTTTTAAGATGGAATACAAAGGTTGTATCACTTGTTAATCTAGTTTTGTAAAAAATAAAAAACAGGACTAGGCCTGGAAGTCACTTTATTTATTGCTTTGTTCTGTGCTCTGAGTTTAGACTCTTTTTTTTCTTCTCCCAGCAGTTTTCCCCCATTGCCGGCAGTTCACCCATGCTCCAAAAAAAGTCCCAGATAATTAGATACGTTTTTTTGTGAAATGACATACCAGCATAGACATTTGCAGTGCGGCAGTGGCAGGAGAATGTCGGAGCCGCTCCATATAGGGAAGGAGGGAGGGGGTGTGGGGGGGCAGATAAACAAACCGTTTCTAACTTAAGCAGAGGACTGTGGCGTTTGAGATGGCTGCTTTTTCACCAAGAGGAATGTTCTCTTCCAGGGGGCTCCGACTCAAAGTGCACTGCAGAGACTCCGGTATACAGCTCATATGTGAAAGTGAAGAAAGCTTTTGTTTGTGTTTTAAAAATGAAATGTCAGCGTAGTGAAAGGATTGGTGTGCCTCTCTTTCATGACTCCTGAGTCGTGCAGGTGTGTGTTTGTGTGTGTGTGTGTGTGTGTGTGTGCGTGCCCAGCAGTGTTCGCTGAGATGTCACTGCAGGTCCAACATCACCATCAGTCATGCTGTTTTGAGAGGGAGCCAACTCTGTGGCCACTGTGTAGTGAGTGTGAGAGCTCTATCTCGCTGTGCACACAGCATGCAAGAGAACCTTCCCCCTTTTTTTTTTTTTTTTTCTCTCCCAGTTTGGTTACGGGAAAAGGCAGCATTTTTTCTTTCCATATTTGGTCATATGGAGCACGGCCAGGGAGCAGTAGCCTTTTGATGCCGTACAAACATCCCTATTTTGTGTGGGATTTGTACTTTTTGGAATGCTTTTTCTCCAATTCTGCCTGATTGTGGGTGTTGCATCTGAAAGTGCAATTTTAAAAGGGACATACGCCTTTTAAAAGTCAAAGACTAGAGAGGAATTGGGCTGGCTTTTGCTGCTGTTTCACAAAGAAGCTGCCTTTTTACAGTATTATTTAGGATTTGGGCAGCAAGAATCCAACTTCTAATGCAAATGTCCCTCCTAAAACCAACATTTAAAAGTAAGACAATGTTTTATAACCCTTCCTTGTCAGCCACCTGCTACATTAAATCCTCTTGGGCAGTTTATTTCATTTGGTAAATTGGATCAGCAGCTGACAAATAAGAATTTATCATTTCATTTCAGTGGTTTATTTCTAAGAGTTTTAGATTTTTGAAACCCGCTGAAGCTGGATTTAGTAAGACCTCTTGAAAAATGAGAACACAGATGGTGTTTGCAGTTGAAATGGAGCATCTATGGGCTAAAACCTGCTGTCGAAAAGCTGTGCGATTCAGATGATGGATATAGCATGTTGGGGTAATGTTTTTATTGCAATTTAAGTGTGACTTTGCTTCAGGCGTGAGGTTTAAAGACACATAAACACACCCTCAACCTGAAGGGGAACGCCGGCTGGTGAAGCTCAGGTGTTTTCAGCTGTCTCTCCGCAGAAGGGAAAGTTCATAATACCTTCAGATCTAATGCAGCCTAAAGTGTGATGAGCGCCACAACACTCCCATCCATGTGTGGGACCGTGAGAGAAGAAAATATTAAAAAGAACCGTGATTCACAGTC
Organism: Bovichtus diacanthus; assembly: GCA_943590825.1. Taxonomy (NCBI): domain Eukaryota; kingdom Metazoa; phylum Chordata; class Actinopteri; order Perciformes; family Bovichtidae; genus Bovichtus; species Bovichtus diacanthus. The sequence continues at coordinate 2,384,275 of CALSBV010010890.1, read as the reverse complement.
TAAATATATATGGCAGATGAAGTTTAGTGAGGTTATTTGGCTGAAAGTGGAAAGTGAAACCCACGATTGAAGAATGCTACAGAGAGAGTCATTTGTTTTAATCACTGCAACATTAGAGTTTAGAAAGTATCAAACTACAGCTTCCTTTCCAAAAGAGATTTGTCAGTTTGATAGATAATTGAAACCAATGCTATTTATTATCAAGAGCATCTCACAACATGCTGTTTGAGAAAGGAAGATGGCATCATGAGGGTTACAGCTAAAGTTACTCAGTATTTGGAAGATGTACTTTTTAGGGATTTACGTTTTGTAGTTTCAGTCATCATTTTTATTAGCTGTGATAAGTAATTACTGAGATCTGGGAACATTAAGTCATCACCACAACAATAGGCAAAGCAACACAAGCTGTCTGAAGAGCAGACTGGTTGTAAACATACCAAGAGTCAAGCAAGATTATCTAAACCACATATTTGGAGGCAGAAAAAGAAAGCACTGCCAATATGTTGCTAATAATCCCTCATTGCACAGGAGAACTGTGGAAAGTACAGTGGGTCAAAGTTAAGGAAGTTTGTCTTTAAAGTGAGAATATGTACCTTTTTATTAAAGAAGAAAGACCTTTCCAGATCTCTGCCTTTAACTTGTTAGTACAATCTTATTCCAATAACAATTGTGGGCTAAACTACAAAAACAAGACCCAAGTTATCCTTTTAAAGACCTCGAAAACCTATTTTCTCAATTTGCCTTTAAATGTATTGCGTTCGAAACGTTAGATTTCATTATTTGTGTTTTTCTTACTGGATAAAGGTGATGTCATGTATTGTGCACCAATCAGAGTTTTGAGTCAAAACATGTCGACATATGCGACTGAGTGCTAAACTTAACAATTTTAACTAAGAAAGTAAGAATGTTTTCTTTCTCGTTTTTTTTACTTTGATTGTTCCTTATTCAATCATGAATTAAAAAAACGCACTGGTTGATTCATTCCTGCGGTGCTTAGTGTAACCTGCTAGCACCCTGTGAAATATAATTCATCCATTGAGATTTGCTTGGCTGTGTGTGAACAGATAACCTCAGTCAGCCTGTCTCTGTGTGTGTGATTCACAGGGTACAGAGAGGTGTTATGGAATGTGAACCATTGTCTGGGAATGCAGGAGTCTCCTTTTTCTTCACCAAATGGAAACTTCACATCTTTAACCTTCAGGTCTTTTCCTGATGTGAAATTTCCCCTCGCTGGTTCGTCTTCCATCTGAAAGCTAAAGTCAGCAGAGAAAATATTGTAGGAGATTTGAGGGAGGACTGTGCCTGATCGCCACATCTAAAGTCACTAATGACAATGCATCTGAGGCATTCAGGGACTCGTGCCCATTTCTTGCCCCAACCCTCAAAACCATCAGCACTTTATTCTGCCGCATTTCACTTGCCACTGTGGCATTAGCTTCTCAGGTTTGCCTATGAATACTGTCTGCTCACGCTCAGTGAAAATTTTCCTCATTCCAGCCGAAGCCACACTTTCAAAAAATTTGTTTTGGAGGAGATAGAGTGTGAGTGGAAAGCAGATGGTATTGAGATTGAGCTGAGGTCTGATGCAGTTGGCCACCTCTTATGTTGCCTAGAATATACAGTATAGTCGCAGCTGACGACCTCGGCTTTGACAACAGAAGCTCTTGTGGTTGATATTCACACTGTGGCATGACATGCAGACACAGACAAATACAGAAATAAGCTCGGCTGATTGGTCCTGGGTAAAAGCCCATGAAATATTAAACCAATTACTATACTTAATTCATAGCCAACCAACCCTGAGCCTCCTCCTTGTAGCTGAACACATACTCTGCAGCTGTTGGCGAAGCAGCTGCATTGTGGTCCAAGAGGAGATAGAAACAGTAAGAAAAGACAGTACAGGCGACCAATAATGGATTTTTGAGGCTGATATTAATATTTATTAACATTAACAATATATCTGCCTTCTTTTTTTTTTACATGAACATATGACACAAACAAACAAACAAACGGCTAATATAACAGTAAATTTGAAACTGGAAATTCAATTAGTATAAAATAACATCAACAACAACTATAAACAACATAATGAATTTGTGATTCGTAAAAAATAGAAACACAGCCTATAAAACGTGATAATATAATAAACAGTAAATACACGCTGTGTTTAAGTTATCACACAGAAATGTTTGGCAATTCCATAAAGGAAACAATAATGTGTGTATGCATCCTGTGATTCAGATCCGCTCTTCAGCCCATGCTACAGTCTTCCACGGCGTTTCATAAAAAGGGGGCTAGTGGTTTTTCCATAATCCTGCTGACAAACAAACCAACAAACCAAAGCGAAAACATAACCTCCTTAATTCAAATACCGCTAAACCCAATGTACGTTTCTTCTGTTCATTCACGGGGCCTCGGCTGCCTCACTTGACTGACAAGATAACGCAACACGCTAACTTGATAAGCTAGCGTTAGCTTATCTAGCTAGCTAGCAAGGCAGCTGCTGTCTCTTTACAAAGTCAGCAAACAACCAAGATTTTTCCACCTGTGGTGTTGAATCTAAAATGATTATTCAGGTTACTTCTAAATTATTTGATATTATTGTTATCCGCTCAGTCCCGCGTTAGCAAAAAGAGCAACATTAGCCCATTTTACTGCAGTGGGTCAGATCTTGCTGGATTAGTCTTTTTTGCCTATACACAAGAAAAGATCATTACAGATTAAATATTCAATAATGTCTCAAATTCCAACAGCTATTTAAATTTCCGATATAAAGTGACAGCCCTATTATACACCAATACTCAGTATCATTCAATAATAACAGCCCACCAATGTATTGGGTAGGGCTCTAAAAGTCAGGGGGAAAAAAGAGACTCTCAAAGACAGATGAAGTCCCAAGAGAGGGACTAGCAGGGATGGAAAGAAAGAAAGAAATCTTGGCCTTGGTGTGCCAAAAACCTCCAGTGAATTTATGAACGCTCATCCACAGCCGCTCTGCATCCTGGGACTGTTAACGTGTTAATGCTGCCGAGGCCTGGACATGTGATAGGAGACACATAGCGCAGAGAACCACAACCACAAGGCCAGCTTTCCAAACATAGCACTGTAGGTGGTGATGGATATCACACATGTACACATTTACCGTACCATAAACACACACACGTACTGTTCTTGCAGTGGCCAAACGTATTTTCAGTAATACACTTGTAAAAACATACATTCTCACGTCCCGTAAAGTTGAGACAAAAATCATTTATGTGCCCTCCCTCCGTACATGTCTGCACACTTTCCACACAAAACACATTTATATGTGTAAATACTGTTTATCGTGATGCTCACACCCTCGCACACAGGCTGAGCATATTTTAACCACCCCCGTCAGACTAATCTTAGGAGACTCCTTAGCCCCGCAGAAAACGTAAGGTTTACCCAACTCAAACTGTCCCCAGAGCCTCAGCCTAAAAAGCTGTTAGTGTCCACGACCTACTGGCATCCAGTATCTCTCTCTTTTTATTTCCCTCCTCCTCCCTGTTACGCTTTATTTGTGCGATAAAACAATCATAAAATGATCATTCCTACTTTGACAAAATACATACCAATTTATCTTAGCTTAGTCTGAACCAATAGACCGCTGCCTCTCTTGTTTAAGTGTGTTCACCTCCTGTCAAGTAAACATACAATACTCCCATAAATGGAGAATTTACCAAAGGTTGTCCTATAGCTACATGCAAATGGTGGCGCGTGTCAGTGTTTGCAGTTTAACTCCCACAGTGTCTGTTAACTCCTCCGCACTCGCACTTGAAAAGTATCTCCCATTATGTGTTATTTAATGATGTGCTTTTGTGCAATACTATAGATTTCAGTGGGAGGGAAAATGTGCAGCATGGCTTTGATGAAACTAAGTGTTTCAAGTTTCAAGTTTTTGACCACTAGTGGTGCTATGGAGCCACCAGCCGACACCGAAAAACTGAAATCCTGCTGCCCGCTTTTCATAGTAAAAGGGCCATATCCTGCACAATATCCCCTGATATATAGCCTATTCATTATTTTCTCAACAATATTTGACATTTATTTATATATAATCAGGTATGATTTTACAATAGTCAGAGCATATTTCACTATAGTGTTTGAATCTCTTGGGTCAGCTCGTCTCTATGGTGGTTACATTTTTTTCTGAACATGGTGAAAAGTGGCTGGTAAATGAGTAAAGATTCTCCAACATACCAACCTATGTAGCAGGTGGACAAAATATTTCCTTCCATTGATGCAAAGACTAGAAAGAGCAGGCTTTGTGCCAGTATTGCCTTCACATTCCAGATTACTGGAATACCTCTCTTCACCTGGACACCTGCACAGCTGTGACTCCATAGCTGCTTGACATATTTTTCCTCCCCTCCCCTCTCCTTTCCTCTCCCCTCTCTTCTCTTCTCTTCTCTTCTCTTCTCTCCCTTCCTCTCTTTCTCCTCTCCTCTCCCCTCTCTTCTCTTCTCTTCTCTTCTCTCCCTTCCTCTCTTCTCCCCTCCCCTCTCCTTTCCTCTCCTCTCTCCTCTTTCATTTCCTCTCCTCTCCTCTACTCTTTCCTCTCCTCTCTCCTCTC
>CALSBV010010890.1:2343259-2377356 GCA_943590825.1 Bovichtus diacanthus | reverse complement strand
ACATGCTCATTGGTATGCTTATTGCTCAGTGCTGATGCGTGTACACAAACGCTGTAATGTTGCCTAAGGTACATGCTTGTGTGCATGCATACTCATGTACAGATGTGTGAAGAGGCTCTCTTTGACCCTCCTCTATGCGTATAGAAGAAAACGCAAGCTTGTAACACACAGGAAGCTACGCTCAAGAGCCGAGTCACGTCCGAGAACAGAGTTTAAGCTCAAGCTCTGACATGTAGGTAAACAACACAGGAAAAGTTAGCAGTAGAGATAGAGAGGGAGGGAGACGGAGAAGGGAGGGAGGGAGGGGGGGGAGTCTGAGGGAAAGAAGGAAGGAGGTCACTGAAGGATGGAGGGAGGGACAACGAGCAGGGAGGGGAGGGGAACAAGCATTTGCCTTTTCTGTCAGCTGAGGCCGGACTGTGGGAGACTATTACTAGACGTTGTAGCATTGAACTTCTGCTTGGAAGAGAGCATTGTGAAAAGCTGGTATGGTGTGAAGGAAAACACATTGTTTGAAGGCTAATTCAAGGTATGACGGTCAGCGTTCTTCCTTTGTTTCTCCAAATTGTCCTACTGCACTTTAAAGCATCTTATTTTCTGCCACTTTCCTACTCATGCTGTATCAACACAAAGGTTTTAAATACGACTTTATCCCGTTGTCTTTTGGTTCTGTGAACTGTCATGCGCCTTTTTGACTTTTTTTCCGTCAGCTAGCGTCTGTTTACTCTGCTGCAGTGTATAGAAGATGTTGCTGGTGGTTTAGTTCGTGGATGTATGATGGGAGGCTCAGCAGCTCCTGGGTGGTCTTAGTCCTCACTGCAGTCACGTACCCCACTGGGGTATTTTTAGTGAGAGTTGCTCTTAACTGATTGAGTTAACATCCTGTGTTGGCTTCTCCCTCTCTCTCTCTTTGTGTCTCTGCTCTTCTTTCTTTCATTTTCTGCCTCATTCCTCCTGTTTTCCACCAAAGTTCATGGGAATCTGTTTCAGCTAGTAGCTGTCACCTAAGACCGAGGCTTTTTATACACAAAGATATGGCTACACACTTCTGGTCAGTATTGTGTGTAGAAGCATTGATTGTACTTAAAAGTTGTAATCCTTAAGATTTCATTCCTGGTTGATTTGGCAACACACATGCTTACAGCCAGTTTAATAGCGGTTAAATACGACAGCAAACAACATTTTAAAACAGGCTGAATAAAAACATCCCCAAAATGACAGTTATGATGAACAATCGCTGTTAGCGCTAAGCATTGTGTTTCCTGTGGCTCCTTCACAATAAAACCCCATGTTTTGCCACTTAAAAGTTTTTAATGTAATGCAGCAGCAGGATGTTCCGTTTGCATTTGCAGTAACAGAATGCAGCTGTGATACGGCCGTAACAGTAACTCTGAAATAAATGTGTGCCTCGATTCCTGTGAATCTCCTTTTTTTATGCCATTTTTAGTATTGAAATCAGGTTTTAATTTTTATGAAAATCTATCATTTTAAATACATTACTTTGATAAGCGGATATGAGAGAACTAAGCCTTAGTTTTACTGGTGAACAAGTATTTCTGCCCTCTTAAGATGCTTAAATGAGTGGATTTTGCGTCTTTCCTGGTTTTTTGCCTTCCTGAAATTGAGTAAATTAACAAGTCTGTGTTTGATGATGTCATCTCTCAGGGCACAATCATGGAGGAAATGGACTTTGAGCGGCGCCGGGAGCTGAGGAGGCAGAAGCGGGAGGAGATGCGCCTGGAGGCCGAGCGGTAAGACCCATTTGGTCTTCTGTCATTCACGTCTGCAGATTAGTACTGCAGGATTTTTCAACTAATTCTCTTGTAAAGCAGAAAGTGTTTTAAGAAAAGTCAGTCATCTACAATGGATTCATTTGTGGTTGCAGCCACAGAACTACCTGTCACTTAAGATCTTACTGCTTAGGTTGTGTGAAGCCGAGGGGAGCAGTGTTGTGTAATGAGGCTCTGGTTGTCAATGCACTGATGTTCATGCCAAGTTGGAACCGGAGGGAGCCAGCATTAATGGCTTAGACCCTCCTCTCGGTCTTTAAAAACATCGCTCAGCAAATATTGGCTTCCCCGACCCAGGCTAGAAGAAAAAAAGGTTGATAAGAAGTCTGATAAGCAATGAGATGACCTTTAAGTGGGAATGTTCAATCACGCCCTCCCTCCCTCTTTCCAATTTTCTCTCCCAGATACTGCGGCCTTGTGAACTTCCTTTGATTCAATGGAAGGAATTGATTAAGCTAAAGTTCATTTCAACGTCGTGATTGAGCGGTAACACGGCAAGTGCAGTAATCAAAACTAGTAAAAAGGGTTTTTTATTGCGAGGACTTGATACATGGTGTGCCAAGGAGACATTTTATAGAGCCTTTTTACAAAAGTCTCTCCATGTGTGCTGCAGCCCTTCTTCTAATTAAGGATGAGGTTGATGTGGATGCAGATACTGGCCAAGGTCACTTGCCTGTTTGATGTATCTGTGAGAAGGTTTTGTTTCAGCCAGTTACTTCATCACTGATGAAAAACAAGCTGACATAGGTCTGACCACTGCTGAATGCGTAGATGTTTTTCTCTGATAACTTTTCTATTACACGAAGAATATGCATTTGGCTTTTACCTTCTTGATGAACAAGGACCTTTGCTAGGTTAAATAGCATTTCCTGTATAAAGGAAAGTCTGCAAAACAAACCACAGCATCCACAATAGTGAAGGAGATATACTAGGTAATAACATTCAGGGTTAAGTCATTAATGAAGACATTAAAAATAAAGTTTCTATCAGCTTGTGTGTGTTGTCTGGATGGTGCCAAGCAGGGATCCATTTTTTTTACTCTTCTACTTATTTAGTCTGGGTAGTGAATAACACCTGACCAATACGATTTACCTATTTACACATTCAGTTAATATAGATTGTCATTCGTTTGGAGTTGTGTTGCTTGCGCCCTGGCAAATGTAAGTCCGGGATTCACTCTCCTTTTAGCTCTGTTTTGGTTTCCACCAACTCCTGAGCGAAATATCTGACTCCTTAGCTGCTAAATGTTAATCTTAGTTCAGCAGCATGTTGCTAACTTTGTCTATCAGTCATTCAGTGCTGGGTAGATAGTGTAGAGTGGGTTTATCGCAGAAAACAGCTGCCTGATCTAGCTAGAAACAAGGTGAATGAGAGTGGAGTACTGGGTGCCAACAAACCAAAACAATGAGCTAAAAAAATTCTAAAATACTTTGTTGAGATGAGGGGAACTTCAGAGTCCGGTGATAAAGTCGCATCTGTAAGTTTGACATTCAGAAAATAAAAAACATTGCTTGTTGCAGCTTTAATAACCACATTTAAGGGACCCTTTACAAAGAATATAACTAACTTACTCATACACACATACTACTTCCATAAACACTTTATCTACAGCCTTTGTAACCTCTTTTTTGTTATTATTTCAGGGTTAATATCTCGTTCATTTTGTGGAACAGTGCTGCAATGTTCCCCCTCTTGGCATCTTTTCGTTTTTACTTTAAGGCTTGTATGCCTCATTTCCCCAGATGCACTCTAAATAGCTGATTGAAGTGAAGGTTAATGCCGTTGTTATGTTTCATGACTTAAAACCCCCATAAACCCCCTGCTGCTAGAAATATTTATGCAGTTTTGGAGTGTTTATGTTACACTGAGAAGATGGAATTTGGCAGAAAATGCAGACTAAGAAGAGCCGACAGTGGGAAGAGGTGACTTACTGAAAGAGAAATGGACCAAGAGTGAAAAAGAGCAAGAGTTGTAAGCACCTTTAACGTTTACATTTTCAGCTCGGCGGGAGTTTGGTCCGAGCAGCAATAATTTCAGCTGGCAGACGACACGCCGCTCCTGTTATTGATAAAAGATTACATCTCTACATTGTTTCCATTTCTGCCAATATATTGAAACAATCAATATTTACATGCCCCTCTTGGTTGGACTAGTCAAAACCACATGTTGTCTCATTGGCCTGCTTCCATTCAACCATCACTGAGCACGCTGTGAGAAGACGGCGAGACGCAGGGAGAGTGTGGGGCCATATAATAACGGCTGAAGGAATGCCAAATTCCTGGCTATTATAAGTGTTTACTGGCCAGGTCTCCATGAGCTATTTCCTACATGCTGGGACAGTGAGAATGTCTGTGTGTGAGGGAGTGTGTGTGTGTGTGTACATGTCCCATAATCTGTGTTAGTGTGTTGTGCATGTGCATGCATTCAGTTAACCATGCAAATGTTCCCTTTGCGTGCATGTGTGTGTTTGGTTCAGCGTCAGGTGATGAAGGTTTGACAAGCTCCATTCACTTTTCAGAACTACAACTGTGTGTGTGCGTGCGTGCGTGCGTGAGTGCGTGAGTGCGTGCGTGTGTGTGTGTGGAGAACAGCCGAGCCTGTTCTGTCTTACATCAGCCTCAGTTATAGTTGTAACAAAATGATTGTTGATATAGAGGTGCACAATGGGCTTCAATTCACTTCTTGTTCAGTAACGCCACACACACACACACACACACACACACACACACGGTTTTCTGATCTGCCGACGTTTCTCACACTCTCTCATGCTCTTCAGCTCCCCTGCTCATCAGTGCTATAGTACGTTTCTGTTCAATGAAACACACAGGAATGTCTCGACTGTTTCTTTTTTTCTCCCCCCTGAAGAGAGTACATGGATGTGGAATTTTCCCAGTAAATCAGTGACCAAAGGATATCTGCTTGAAATAGTCTTCTTATTGTAACAGTGTGTAGTTTACAAAAAAAGCCTCCCTGCTAAATGCAGCTGGAGCAGTTCATTGTCCTTATTATTTACACACTGCACATAGATACTGTAGATATTCTGCAATGGTGAGTCATCATTGTTGTATGTTTGACAGTTAAAGAAACAGTCCGACCATTTGGGAAATACTTATTATTTGCTGTCTTTCTAAAAGTTAGATGAGATTAATACAACTTTGCGCCCAGCCCAGAAAAAAATAGTCCTCAGTAAAACCACAACTGTTTAAATCCCCTCCTTTCAGTTTTTATGCTCAGCTAAGCTAACCGTCTCTTGGCTGTAGCTTTAAGTTTATTGCACAGACAATAAATATCATCCATCTCCTCATCTTCTTCCACTTTCATTTTCATCCCTCCCTATTCTCCATCTCCTTCTCAGCCTCCCCTCCCCCCACCATCCTCCTCCTCTTCTTCCTCTTCATCCTTTACATCTGTGCTGTCCCCTCCCCCCTGAGGGACAAGGAAGGGCCGAGGAAATAACACCCATCCTCCGTGAATGAGCCATGCCAAACAATCCCCGCCCTGGGGTGAATGGACCGTTCCAAACATGACCCGGGGCGGTCCTTCATCATAAAGCTGTTGGTTCTGTCAGGAAGAGAGAGGGAGATAGAGATAGGGAGGGATGGAGGGAGGGAGGGAGAGGTTGAGCCAGTATGTCAGCTTCTAACTCACCACATCAGCTCGAAAAGGAGTTAAGCTATTGTTGCTGATTTTTTAAAAAGCCTAATCTTACTTTTTTACTCCCTTACAAGACGTGTAAAATGAGTAAGAATAAATGCAGTCTAGGGGAATTCTAACATTTTGTATTCTTGGAGCTAACCCAGCAGAGCTCAGGGTGGGGAAGGGAGACAGACGGGGTACGTTGTGGTTCTTTGGGCCGCTAGTAGGAAGGGAAATAGTCCAGAGAGGCCAGCGTGGGAATGGGTCAGCATTTCTGACAGCGTAAGCAGAGCCCCCACCCTCTCCCTCTCCCTCTCCATCCCTTCCTTCTCTCCCCTTCCCTCTGTTCACAGCAGCTTTTCGATCTTCCTCTCTACTTTTCTCCTTCCCTCCCCTCCGTCCCTCTACTCTTGAGGAGGGGTGAAGAAGTCTTTTCTCATGGGCTTTTCCCAAATTGTTTTCACTGACATTTCTGAGATATTTCGCTGCAAAGAAAATATTTGGACATATTTCTCCCTAATAGGCTTGCTGATGGCAATGTTTAGTGTGCCTGTGCTGTCCATGCAGACAGTTACTTTGTGAATGCTTGAATCAGCTTTACTGTACTATGCAGAAAAAAACTCAAGAAATGATGCACATGTGTAACATGACTTTTAATATCCTTTTCAGCTGTAACATAGCTGCCACATGGAAGACTAAGTGCATGTCAGCTGTCAGTCAATATTGTGCAGTTTGCTTTCCTTACATACTTTGCTTGGTCACCAAAGCAAAGGGCATCTTGTGCGTACTATATTCTGACAGATGCACATACCTGAAGTGTATAACTGTGGCTGCACATGATTCTGTGCAGTAAACGTTGTCCTCTGTGATAAAAATCTGCAGATTACTCCTTTTTCCATTATCGTGCACGCCCTTTGCTTTCACGTTTTTCATTTCCCACTTCTCCTCTTTATCCTCACTCTCCATTTCACTTTCATTGCTCTTTCTTTTTCTCCTTTTTTTCCCCCTTTCCTTATCCTCACTTCCACCTCTCCCCCATATTTCTGTGTCAGTATGCTGATAGAGTTTGGGGCCTAGGTAAGGAAAGGGATATTAAATCGGGCCTTTGGTTGTGTACGTGTCTTTTGCCAAGGCTGTGATTGACAGGAATGCTAATTCAGCTTTTAGGAGTTTGTTCTTCTCTCCCGCTGAGGAATCTTTAACCCTGAGATTGTCGTCGTCGTCATTGCCACCAAGGACTCTTTTGTTCCATTTTTAGCTGTCGTCTTTTTCTTTTTCTCATGACATTGGGTGCCTGTTTATGGGTTGGCGCAGTCCTTCGGGAGTTAAGGCAGTTGTTTCACAACTTTTTTTTTCCACAGAAACAACATATCACTCTGACATTTTAAGTAAGAGTTTATTAGTGTAATGTACTTTCTACTACAGGGGAACTCAATTAAAATTTGACGAAGATTTGTGGAGGGAAAATTATTTACAGCAAGACTATGAAACTTTTGAAAGAAGAAATGACACATTCTTCCTCTTAAAAAGTTGAATTCTGACTTCAACCCTTCTCACTTCTATACTCACTGGGGTGTGTTTGAGTTACCTGGTCTGGTATGACCAGTAGCTCATTCTGAGTGCAAAGATCCATTGATCGAGATCGATGTATTGATTCAATGATCAACGATCCAAATATCATTAATGCAAAGTGAAAGCATTGATAGATACTGTATCATCATCTTTTAAGATATGCCTTTTTTTTTTTTTTCATGGCAAGTCCGTGTCACCATTTCAAGTTTACCTCCTTCCTACAGAGCCCAGTAATAAAATTGTCAAATCATGTTTTAGTGACTTTTAGTGAGTTGATATAAATGTAACTGATTGTGTTAAATGGGCAAATGATATTGTCTCATATCGATCGCAGGTCCCTGAATTAAATCTAACTGAAGTCGTATCCTGGCAGACTTTGTGATTTCAGCAAATATTGTATTATTATTTGCCCGAAGAATCGATATAATATCATATTGTGATGAAACTTATGAGCTAGCATTATCCACTATTGTTTTAAATCATGTTTGCAAACTTAAGGTAGATATTATTACAGCCAGTTTGCTGACTTTCTGACTCTCTACTTGTGCTTTGTTGTGCTACATTTTAGCATTTACCATTATATATTGTCATTGTAACTTGTGGCCACTGTGGCTGGTGTTCCATAGGCTAGCTTTAAGGCTGAAAAGAGGCAAACTAACCTGGATTAGATTCAGTTTTATACCCTTAAAGATGCTGAATTATCAGAACTAAGCACACACACATGTGTAAATCATTGCCTGACGTCACTGATGTCAACGTCCCCTAGGTCCAGCCTGGGCGTTGACAGATTCATCTGTTCTGTTATGACAACATTCCTCATCTGAGAGAAAGAAACGGGAGGCAGAAAGAACAGCAAAGGGGAAGGAAAGAAAGAAGGAAATTGTTGTTCACAAGCTGTAAAACCTCACATAAACCCAAGCAGCTTTAGCTCGGCTCACCACACATGTTGCAATTAACATGCAATAGCACGCTTCGCTGGCTGACCTCAAAGGCGGCGCTGTGATGTCAGGTAGCTAGGCATGTGGTTAGCAGTGGGAGTGTAAAGGTCAGTCGGGGCAATACAGATCAAGCATGGAGCTTAGTTCATAGATGTCAGGTGGTCAGAAACACAGCAGTTTGAGAACTGATTTGATACTTTGGATGAATACAATTTGCTAGTATCGCACCGTTGATAGATACCCTCCATTTATGATGGTTTTTAATTGATAATACAATATCAAATATGCTTTACTTTTTGGGTGTAGCCTCTTTCTCTAACGAGTTTTCTTCTATTTCATTTAGATATTCTGAATTTCCCAGTGACTTTGGACCAGCTCCAGAGAAAGGCCTCAACTTGTTGCTTTCAATCAAATTTAAGCTCATAAATATACAGTAGCTCACTAGCCAACTACACTGTGAACAATGGAGTTGTGTTGATCATTGTATGCAGCCGCACCCTTAACTTAAACCACTGCATTTAATAAAGACATGCATAATCCACTGCATGTCTGCTTTGAATTTTGCTCTATTAAGGATATGGGCGGTTTGTTTTTACAATGGATTTATCCCTGTTAATGGCAGGGCAAGATGGAGAGACCAAAAAGGAGCTGTTTTTAAACTCTTAGTTTCTAATGCAAAAAAAGATTTTTATCTATGATATGTTAGACATGACCTGGCGTGACCTTGCTCCATGTACTGTATGCTTGATCAGTTATGCATATTATTAAGAAAAATACATCACCAAACTGTGTTTTGCACTGTTAAAATATTCCAGGATTAACTTTTCTTTATTATTCACATTCACACATTCTGATGTAGCAAAAGAAATAAACTGAGAAAAATTATATTTGTGATGTCATGGGTATATCAGCAAAACTGAGCTTCTGGCAAGAATTTTATTGAAACAAGAAGCAATATCTTAAAGCTCCCTCCACCTATTTTTAGCATAAAGCGATTTTTTTATATACCTCAGTTTGCTTATATCTCTTTCAGCAAAAAAGTCCAAATTTTGGAAAATATACGTTTTCCCTTGCTTGCTGAGAACTAGATGATACGATTGATACCACGTATATCTGTCCGTTATATATGCAGCTACAGCTAGCAGCCGGTAAGCTTACCTTAGGGTTAGGGTTAGGGGCAGGCAACAGTGGGAAACAGCTCTACTCAAAAAATTTTAACTTAAACGTATAAATTAAACAAACAAGATATAACGTGTGAATTGATGACTTTTAGAGATGCTGGTAGGCAGATTCTATTTTACTTTTGTGAAGAGCCATGCCTAGCTGCTTCCCCTATCTTAGTGCTAAGCTAGGCTAACCCTTATGTTCAGCGTATAGATGAGAGAGTGGTATCAATCTTCTAACTCTCTGCAAGAAAGCAAAAAGTGTATTTTCCAAAAATGTGAAACTATTCCTTTTAGATAATATTTAGAATTTTATTAAAACAAGAGGCAGTATATTTAAAACAAAGCTCCACCTACAGGTATGTCTGAAGATTGTTTGAACTTCAGTTTGTTAACCCAAGAAAAATGGTATTTCTAGATTTAATATGGTATTAATTAACTTTTTAGAAATATAAACTTTTATGGCTAGTGGTTGTTTTGCAGTGCATAAACACACTCACACACACCTTTGCAGTTTACTCTGTTCCCTCACTGACCTGACCAGTACAAGCTGTGGGCCCAGAAGCGCTGTTTCTCTGGCTCTGTCATCCTCAGCCATGTCTCCAGGCTGAGTTTTTATCAGTTTGTGAAAACTGCAGCGACGATAAGAAGTATTGGTTGTTGCACAGCTGACAGGTCAGTGAGATAGAAGAGAAGAAGAAGAAAAAAGGCTCCCGACAAATCCACCAGGTTTGGTCACTGCGATGATTAGACTCCAATTTAAAGAATCCTTCACGTGGAAGGTTCCAAACGTGAAGTTAGATTGAGGAAGGGTAGAAGAAAGTAAGGGTTGAAAGTTGAAGCTAAAAAAAAAAAAAAAAGAAAGTCTCATTGTGTCCTCACCCTGTCTCTCTCTCTTCTTTTGTCTCCCTCAGGTTGGCGAGGAATGATGATGATGAGGAGGAGGCAGCCCGCGAGAGGAGACGCAGGGCACGCCAGGAGAGGATGAAGGGCAAGGAGGGTGAAGAGCCCAGCGGACAGCCAGACAGTCTGGTTATGACCAACAGCCACAGGTGACACATATAGCAACACAGGTTCTGTCCGTGACAAATATATTGTCAACAACCAATTGATAAGTTCCCTAGTTTTGGTCCAGCTGAATAGGCAGAAGAGCAACCAGGAAAGAGGAAGAAAAAACAGTCACTGTAAAATTATCCTGCCCAGTTAAAATAAACGTTTTTGTGTGAAAAACTTCAGGACAACTCGTATAAATGTCACCAAATATTCTTTCACAACTGCTGATGTTATAAGAATACAGTACATTGTAGGGTTGAGATTGTTTGAAGACTTCTGGGAAGAGGGAACTGAGGTCTCAGCTACTGTTGCACTATCAATGTCAATCTTTTCGTTTTGCTTTTACAGTGATTACAGTGTTTACAATGATATTGGTGAGTGATTTACTACTCAGAAGACACAAGTAATTAAAAGCAGCCTTATAATTTCTAGCTGGCAATTGTCAATTTCCTGTAACTGTTTCTGGCTAATGTTATTAGCTGTATCTAGCTAACATTAACTCCTCCTGTTATGTCTTGTTCTGTCTTCAAACTCTCAAGATGTCTCTTTTAAAAAAATATATTTTAATGAGAACCCTGTAAAAGGGTTTTGAGTTTGATGGCTACATGTGATAGTATGCTAAAAGACAAAGTCTGACTGTTATTTTGTTCCAACATGACCCTGTTTGGCTGCTTAGCTAACGTACCGTACTAAGTAACGTTCAAATAGGGTGTTTTCCCTTTTAGTATTAGAGAAAGGGCTTTTAGGGTAAAGACTAAACATTGGGTTTGTCAAATAATGTGTCTCCCAGGTAACATTAGTTGGGGTTGCTGGAGTTTAAATTTCCACAGATCCAATAAAAAGCAGGACAGATGCTAACGTTTATACCCCTCAAAATCTGATAGCATCCAGTAACAGCTGCACAGTGGATGTGGTAGTCTTGATCTGGGCTTTTTGTTTTACCCCCAGAATGCCTTGGAATAACACTTTGTTACTACTGTAGCTAGTAAGCTAGTTAGCCGGACATGCTAACATTAGCAGTTTACGCTAGGGCAGATAAAAACCCAGTTTAATCCATTCCTGACACTTTTACTCCATTACATGACACCACCCTCCAAAATCTTTTGACAGAGTTGTGCCTATACTAGAGCCCCAAGCATACCACTTCAACATGTGGAGAAATCCAAAACTTGACAGGCCTGCTGTGCCTCATCAGAGTGACGGCTAAGCTGACATATTGTAACATTGTCAGGTGTTGTCTGATGGAAATCTGTGAAGTGGCTTTTTGCAAACCGTTCATTATTTTTGCATCCTTTTAATACATTTTAAGTCATCCAATGCAAGAATTGAACTCCACTTTCTGCCAAGTCACAGCTGTCAACATGACAACCAAGACATGATCTCATACCTATCCATCAGAAAGCCTGCAAAAGGAACAAAGGGGCTCAATATCCATTTCCATGCCGTTTGTATGGCTGTGAGATCAATCGTCTTGGCTGCAGTGGAAGTGGTGGGTTGCTCTGACATCTAGCAACACAGACAATGCTTTGTGAACTTGAATGTTTCCTCTCTATGAGCTCAGAGATACATCCTGGGCCAGTCAAACAACAAGGGGATTGTGCAGGAGGATGCTGAGACTGGACCTAGTCTTGACTAGCCATTGTCTATTGTGTAGATGCTAGGATAATGTTTGCCAGACTTTTAGCTCAGTAAATTCTGAGTCATGCTATTTGGAGTGAGGTGGATGGATGTACAGTTGGTATTTGGTGGATTGAAAGAGATGTATAGTAAATACATAGTTTTAGATATTCAGTTGGACAGTTGGTTCACCACTTTGGTCCAGACTTAAATATAACAGCCATTTGATGGATTGCCATGACTTTTTGTGCAGACTTTCATGTTCCCCAGAGGATAAATCATACTGACTTTGGTAATTCCTTGGCTTTCCCTCTTGCGCATACAAAGAACTATTGAGTCGAGGATAAAAATGTAACTTGAGACCTGGAATCCAAGAGGAATTTACAGATGTTCTGTTTATTTTAAGGCCTGACCAATAGTTTATTGTTAACCATATCTGTGGTGAAGACCTGTCAATACAGCCAGTTGTCAGCATTCTCCACATACTGGCTAAAGGGCTTACTGATGTGGCAGCCACTCCCTGTAAACTTTGATTTCCATTCACAGATTTATTTAATATTTTTAGCAACCCATAGAAGGTTTGCTTTATCTTTATCAATGGGCAGTGTAGTGGCCAGTCATGCAATTGATCAGGTCCCAAAAATGTCAAGACACTTTACTTAACATGGCACTTTTGTTGAGCTATGGACATTTTTGAGCTATGGAAATGTTGTCTTTTCTGTCACATACATTGTGTGCCATGTCAGAGATCTAGTCACAGTGAGCACGTTTTTTTTGTTGTTGCTATTTTGTCCTTGTCAGATCACCGAGCTTATGCTCATTCAGTATCACCTGTACTTTAGTTCCTCGCTTCCAACCCCAACAACTGCTTAAAAACACTCCACTAAACAACTCTATATAGGCCTTGGTCAAGGGCATCTCAATGGTAATAGGACTAAAGGCTTCTTCCTCATTAACAAAAGAACACACAGTGAAATGTTTGTCTTCTCTCTCTCTCCTCCCAGTGTGACAGAGACGGTGTCTGTGAGCAGCTCTTATGGAGGAGGCGGCGGCGGAGACGACGAGGACCAGGCCCTGCTGGATCGCATGGCCAAACGCGAGGAGAGACGGCAGAGACGCATGAAGGAGGCGCTGGATAGACAAAACGAGCTGGACCCCACCGCGACAGAGGGCAACGACAGCAGCGTCGCCACGGAGAAAAACAGCGCAGAAGAGGAGAGGCCATCCTCCTGGCGTAGGGGTCGTTACCGTGATAATGAGGATGAGGAGGAGAAGACAGAGACGTACAGCTCAAGGAGAGAGCCGAGGGAGGAAGAACAGGCCACTCCTGAGGGTGGAGAGGAAGCAGATGAGGGTGTAGATGAAGAGGAGGAGCAGAAAGTGGAGGTGGTGGAGGACAAACCGAGGAGGTCTTACTTGAGAGAACAGGTGAGTGACCGTGTAACAACGCATTATGTAATAACTCGACAAAATATCATTAATTTTCACTTCGTTATGTTATAACAAACGCATTTTGTAATAAACAGCTTCAATGCAAAATGTAATACATTTTCCCGGATTTTGTAATAAATGATTACATATTGCAGTGGTTATTACAAAATATTATACATTTGACAATGTAATAGTACATGCATTTTGCAATAACCAACTAAAATGGATGTCTTCATGTGTACACGTTGTATTTTCAGGAATTTTGAGTCGGTAGGATTTATGCTTGAAATCATAAAATAAACATTGTTGTTATAATGTTATAGCGATATTTGAAGACATTCACTTTTTTAGGAAACATTCCCACATTACTGCAATATATAATAATTTATTTAAATTTATTACATATATTTCAGGCTGCTTTTTTACAAAACGCAGGTGTTATTAAATAATAAAGTGACAATGTGTTACATTTTGTCTAGTTATTACATAACGAGGTGTTATAACATAATGTGTTGTGACCTGTTCATTCTTGCCGTTTATTGTAATTTTCATAGCTGACAGTCCATGCAAATGTGATGCTTGTTTCTGTAGGAATCAACTGAAGAACCTAAAATGCAAAACCAGGTATGGCCATCGATTTATTGACTTCTAAATGTGCATCCTTGAGGCAATCGCTGATCTTTCTTTCAAAGAACCTGTTGTAAACCTTTTTCATAGGAACTCGCTGAAGAAGAAACGCATTCAGTAGTCAGTGAGAGTTCAAACCAGGTCGAGTCATCAAATTCAGGGGCATCAGAGGAGGCTGAGGAGGTACCTGAGGATGATTATGTAGAATATTCATCAGAGAATAAGTCAATGTCTCTCAGAAATGTCACTGAAGAGGACAATGAGGTATCTGAGATACTGCATTCAGAGGATAATGAGGTATTATTCAAGTGGTAAGCTTTACAGTAGAGGTGTGATGCACAGCACAGAAAATCTCTCTGGGTAACTTCAGTGTCTTGATGCATCTTTAAGGAGATATGTAAACATAACTCTTTCCAGATTAAACCACAAAAGATTCTCTTAATAAGGCCCTCTTGTTGATTTTATGATTTATGTCGGAGCCAGACGCTGAAATTACCCAGACACCCTGTGTCGTCACAGTGTGGCTTGCACCATTTGCAAACTGCCGGTTACTGAGCCTACGTTTTTGTGGTCACAGTGTTTTTTCTGCATGTCTTCCACCTCAGCTATGAGAGCAGCAACACTTCTTACACTGACTCCACTCCAAGAACTCACTGGAACATAATGTCATTTCAACCAATAACTGTGTTTACTGCAAGGGGACATTATAAAGAAATCATCAAGACATCATCATGTGTATACTTCCAGTCAAATGTTTTGTACCAGGCTGGATTATTATATAAAAAAAAATTTAAACCCCTAAATTAGAAACAAAAATTGAGAAAATGTCAAAGTGAAATGGGAATTGAACAACAAATATCCCAAACGTGTCTACAATACATTTTTTCATTTGCAGCAGTATAGTAAACCCAGGCAAGCCTGTAAACTGTTTTAATGCATCAATAAAAGCTTCCAATTTATCACTCAACCCATAAGCCTCCCAAGCTCTTCTCAACTATCGTGTGTAGCCTTCTCTTACGGAGACCCTCATGAACAAAGTATTTCACTTTGTAGTCCGGTCTGTCTGAACTCTTTTGACGAGAGCTCCTCTCAGTTTCGAGATGCTTTTCATGTTTCTTGGTACTTTCCCGAGTTAACAAGCATTTCTTGTGACATTTTTCTTATTCCTCCGAGTAATAATTGTGTGATTCTTTTTCCCCCCTTGTTTTTGAGCCGACATGTGCACGCTAAATCTCAGATTGTTGCAAAGACCTAATTACAGTAAGTATAAATGAATGGGCAGGCTTGCCTGATGCAAAGAGAGTCCTAACGAGTGCGTTATTAAAGACAGGTGTGCTGAAAAGACCCACCAGCTCAGCCTATTTTATGGTAAAACTGCATAAACCCTGCTGCATACAGTTAACAGCAAGACAAATGCACCCTCTGTGCTACAGGTTAATAACATATGGTGCTTTAAAAGCTTGACTGGAAGTGTACATATTGGGCTTGGTAACATAATGATTATAATTTATAAAAGTTGAATGGTGTTTTTGATGATGGTCAGAGACACTCCCATGGTGATCACATGTTAGTTAATCCTGTCTCGGTGGTAATTCTGGAGTGGACGCTGTGTTATGTGATGTTCTGTGGTTTCTTTGTTTGGTGTGTTTTCTTATTCCCGCAATGTCACATGACAGACTCCGCCCACTCAGCCTACACACCTATCACATCTTTGCTCACTGTCAACTGTCACCGGGTTGTTTCTGTGCAGGTGAAAGAGAGAGGCAGGGAGCGGGAGGAGCAGAGGAAGCAGAACGGAGGGCTGCACGAGGAGGAGGAGGAGGAGGAGGCGGCTCCCAAACAGCACAGGAAACCTGAGAGGACCCTCAGGTACACAGACACCACACAACACACATATATAGCCAGGTCCGATGAATTATTCAAGAATCTCAGAAACAAAGCTCATGTCCCAATTTGTTGCCAGTAAAGAATTTGTGCCGGAAAAATCTAAAACAATTACCTGAACGTGATTAGTCTTTGCATTATTGCTTAAATATTAATAATCAAAATAGTCAATTTAATCCGATTCCACATATGTTCTCCTATTTATTGGGGACGCACTATTGTAGATGTTTTAAGCCAATATACAATATTTTCCCACCTGGCTGATACTCATTACATAGATGTAGAAGAAAACCAAGTAACAGTAATAGTAATACGTATATATATATATATATATATATATATAAAATAAGTAAATATTTAGGTAGTCTAATGACAGATTCTTTACAGTCAAGACAAGAAAGGTTACATACAGACAGTTACCCAATTGTCCTAATACTGGCAGTGAAACATTATAATGAAGAAACAACAATACTGCTTTATGAAGCTGATATTAGGCATTTACAACAGTATGCTAATATATCAGTGCCTGTCTACATTTGACCAGTTGTGGAAAGTTACTGCCGTAACTTAATATTCTTGACACAAAGGTCAGTTGAGAAGATCAAGCTACACAACAACCAAAGCTCACTGTTGCTTTCCAAAATAAGATATTCAGAAGTGTGAGAAAAAAGGATTGAAAGCATAAAATAAAAATAGTTTTTATTACATTTTAAAGGATACTAAACACACCCTGCATTTACTAAATTATACGAGTGCTGTCTGCGTCTTATTCTGAAAGTTATGGAGGGGACATCTTCACGTTGGTCGTAACACTGCACAGTGTTTGCATATGCTGAACAGTGGCAGCTTAGTCAGACAGGAACTTATTAATGTCGCAGTCTGACATTTATTGTTTGTAGCTCGGGCTGGTATAAAAGCATGGAAGTATTGCCTTAGGCATCTGCAAAATAATTGAAAAAATCTTGTCTGAGTCAGAGTTTCAAGCAAACAAGCTTTGTGTGTTGAGCAGTCAGCCGTGGCAGAGCAGTAGTGTGCTTTAGACATGGGTCACTTGCGGTCAGTCCCCAGCGTGAAACTTGAGATATGTGGTAACATTATCTTTGCGAAGGTGATTGTTGGTATTTGTATGAGTGCACATTTGTTTTTTGTCCGTCTATGTGTGTTTGCTTGTCCATGATGAATACAAATCATTCAAGTGTTTAAGTAATTAGTTTGTATCAAATGTCAAGTGTTAACCTGAATGTCAGCCAGCTTTGCGTCACTTCTTCCACACTTCTTGTTTCGGCTGTGACCTGCTGCACGTGTTTTCTGACCCGCGTTTGTGTTTCTGTCCCAGTCGCGGCAGTGTGCGTTCCCCCGAGGTGTCCGCGGGTGACGACCAGGACGACGCCGCCCGCCTGGAGGCAGAGCGCAAGCTGGAGGAGCTGAAGCGCCGCCGCGACGACGCCGAGAGCGAGGAGTTCGAGAGGATGAGGCAGAAGCAGCAGGAGGCCGAAGTCGAGCTGGAGGAGCTGAAGAAGAAGAGGGAGGAGAGGAAGAAGGTGTTGGAGGAGGAGGAGAGGCAGAAGAAGCAGGAGGAGGCGGAGAGGAAAGCCAGAGAGGAGGTAGGGAAGAGAGAGAGTCACTTCATGGAGGTTTGAGTTTGATCAGTTTAGCTCTGTCTGCCCATGTTCTCCCTTTTATCCAATTTCTTCTTGATGTTTTGTTAAAGTCAAACTGAAATTGTAATTCTCCTCACTTTTTGTGGTGTTGTGCAAGGTTTCACATTTGTCAAAAGAGGATAAAAAATGTTTTGGACATATTTGTGAAAACAACATCTAAGCTTGTGTCGGTGCTTCCCATCGCAGCTGTTGACTGACATCTTGCTCGGAGCTGAGCTGTCATTTTCCATGGTGTGCTACTAACTGCAGCACAAACCTTAAAACCTTACAAAACTTGCTTTCACTCTTGTAGCGGAAGGTAGTTAGCTTGGCTGACTAATCAGGACTGAGTCCCACCTACAGGGCGGAAAAATAAATACAACTTTAAGATGTACCAGTATGTTTTTATTTCTCCAAAAAACTATTTCAATTTCAGTTTGATTTTAAGCTTTTTTGTCCCATTACTTCTGGTTATATCTTCAAATTTTACAGCCCACGTCCTCTTTCCTTGTTTTTCACACTACCTCTTTTATGTTGATGTACCTTCAATCATACAAGCGCAACGCTATTTCGCCATACTTCACTGTTATCAGGACTCAACCTTTCTGGGTCCCCAACTCATGCATGTCATTCCTTATTATGAAGTCTTCCTTATGTATCTCAGATGTGATAACCTCCTGCTTCCTATGTGTTCACATCTGTGTTCAACCTCGCGATGCCGTCTATTTCCCCCTTTTATCCGCTCGCTCTGAAGCCCTGCGTTCTCGCTATTACCCTGACTGGTCTTCTTTTGTTATTCTTGGCTCTGAATGTGGCGGCCCGTCTCTCGCTATCTGCCCCTGTTCTTCTCCTCTTGTGTCATGTTAATGAGGCCTTTTGGTTTGTAATTAAAAGATGGCCCAGAGATACATAGAGACTAATTAACCAAGACAAGGCTGCTGGAGAGGGCTGATATTCTGTCAAGCACCAGCCCTCTTCTGAATACAGTACAATTGGTTCATACGTTACATTGTTTAAAAAAAAAAAAAAACTGTTGATAGCATGCATGTCTCAAGCTTTCCAAAATATCTCTTTTTTTTCCTGATGCAGGCGATCCCTGTAAATTAGAATTTGCTCTGAGTACGGTAATTGAATTTGTTCCTGACCTGCTTCATTAGAAGTAAGTAAATCAATTAGAAATTGGCACATATCTATTGTCTGGGTCGGCTGCATTCATGATTATTGGTTGTCTATCATGTTGGTGGCTTCTGCTATTCAATATAACAAACCATAAACCACGTGAAAGTCATTTAACTTATACCCAGCTCTTGAAAGATTTTGCATTTGCTGCTTGAACACTCTGGGTAGTTCGTTCGCAGGGAAAATCCACTTGTGCACAGGAAGCGTACTTCAGGTTTCCAGCAGCAACACTGGTTTGTTTGGAGTAAATACAAGAGAAATGAGCAGTAAGCATGAGCAGCAATATCCTGCATGCCAGGGCTGGTAAAGAACAGAGCGCCACCTACATATGCTCCAATGAAACGAACAGAAAGTTCCCTGTCAAGGACATGAAGGATTGCTACTTCATTGCTTTCTAATATTGCGATCAGATGTGCGTCCGCTGAACAACTCAAAGCACATCTGTCTTTTCTCAGGAGGAGAAGAGGAAGATGAAGGAGGAGATTGAAAGGAGGAGAGCAGAGGCAGCTGAGAAGAGACAGAAGGTGGAGGACACTATGGACGACGAGGGCCAACCTTTCAAGTGCGTCAGCCCTCGAGGCTCCTCTCTGAAGGTCAGTCCGACATTTTTAACCTCCCACCTCTGCCCCATGTCCAACAGGAGAGTGTCAGTCCAGTTTTATTTGATAATTGACTATTTCCTAGCATCCAGGACCAGCTTTCACTCAGTGCGGCAATACTACACAGTGGATGTGATGAGCTATCCTAAGCTTTTTTCCTTTTTTATTTTTTTACATAACCTGTAGCCCCACAAGCTAATATAGTTAGCTAATTAGATGATTCTTGGCTTTGAAAATAGCATTCTGTTACTACTGTAGGCTGTAAGCTAGTTAGCAAGAAATGCTAATAATTGCAGTTCATGTTAAAGCAGGCAAACACACAGTTTAATCACAAAAACAAAAAAAAAAACTCCAAACTATTTTTAACTAACAGTTACACTTGCTAAACTTGAGTGGTCAATTAATCAGCCAGTTCTTCATAAACACAGATATACACTTTGCCCTTGTTGAATTGTTTCTGTCTGTATTTGTATCCCGTACAGTTGTCAGCACAATTGACTCAATATAACGGTTCTCCAAAACCTGCAAATCCCACTCATCCGGCAGCGCACAAAGCTCAAGCTAAACATTCAAAATATTTGGCGAGATCAAGCGCCAGATAACCCGCATCTGCCCTTCTCACCTCTTTTAGCTCTGCATGAAGTGTTTTCTGTGTTCATAAATAGAAAGAGCCTCGATAAACTAGGGGAAACATGTGGAAAAGTCTGGCAATTTTTTCTATATTTCATTTCTCTGTTCACTTTGAAATTCTGCTGACATGGTAACCTGTTTGTCACAAGAAACATTGCACTCGGAAAATAAACCTGAATCAACCCAGTGTGTGCCCCTACCCACCTCACCCAAAGATAAATGTTTGTCACGCCGAAGGAACGTTTAACTCAACTCAATTGTGAATAAATGTTTCCAGTGTTGCCAAAAGCCAACTCCCACACACTGAAAAGCAAGGGGAATTTTCAGTCAGTGGAGAAAATCTAATTAGTGACAGTTAGCAGTAATATCCATCTGGCCTGTCCCGGTGAGACTCCAATCTCGAGGCTCGGCTTTGTTTGTTTGTGGTCAGTTTTGTAAATAATGTTCAACTGTAATTCTCCACCCCACTGCACTCTCCTCACAGACACAGCTTTACTTTGTGGTGATGTTCACTGTAGGTACAGCTGTGTGTGTGTGTGTGTGTGTGTGTGTGTGTGTGTGTGTGTGTGTTTGTGTGTGTGTCTGTGGGCAGCTGGCTGTTTTATATTACACACACTACACACTGTGTTGTGTATGAATTGTTGCATTGCAGTGTTCTCCTTTTCCTTGCTTTTCTATTCTTTTTTTTTTGTTTATGTGACATTGTATTTCCTGGTCATCATAAAGTTGCAGTGTATGTTTTATCTTCCAACTTCGGCTAAGTTTTTTTACTCCATCCAACAGGAGAACTTTTTCACAACTGAGATAATTAATATCATGTATAGACAATAAAAAAAAAAATAAGAAAACCAAAAGATGAAACTTTTTTTGGGTCACTTGGTGGCAGCAGAACTAGCTACAAACACATTAATATATTCACCTGATTAAGTTGATATGGCTAACACGTTAGCAAACAGCGGTTGGTGGAACGCCGAGTCGGGCCCAGCTAGCAACTTTTGACAGCACCCACCTGTCACTCAAAGTGGCCACGCCCTTAATTATGCATTACGCTTAACATAATTTAAACAAGTGAGTTTAATAAGATTCACCCCCGTACAGGGGACATGAACGGGGAAATTAGCGCAGGAGACCAAAACCGTTTTTTTGGAGCCACCCTATCAATCAAGGAACTGCTTAGTAATCAATCAAGGTGCAGCTTAGTAAAACCAAAATAGTGAGCGGAAAGATGCTAAAAAAGGCTGAGGGGAACTGCTAAGTTGGTTGATATCCTCTGTGGGTTCATTACTACAAGTGATACCTTTCATATAGTCATTGTTGACATAATAAATATTGACTAGTGCAGCTTTAAAAAGTGTTTTGGTTATCACGGCACACGATATGTAATGTCTTCATAGGGACATAAGTGGAAAAAACTCGGAAAAACGGATTAAGATCCGTCTCATGTTGCTACTGCCAAATAAAAACCAAACAACCTATTTCTCATGTAAATGTTACCTTTTTATATTCCCCACTCCTGTAGTTCTTTGAAACCTGCCAGCAGTCTATTTCAAAATTGCATGCATGCCATTCAAAATATACATTGTTTTGCTGTGATGTGTTTCTTGCCCGAGAACTGCCATATCATGGCTCGTGTTATCCTAGAGAAATGTGCCTCGCTATCAGCAATCACCTCCCATTGGAACACAGTTTCAGGAGCTCGTCTACATGTTATCAGCAGCAAACCAGCAAAACCCTGCTCCGTGAAGTACAGTGTTCTCTGAGGGGACGGGGACAGAATGAAGGACAGGCTGCAGGGATGCAGGAAAGCGATTAGGGTTAACAGGATTACTGTAACTGCGTTCGGATGGCTACGGCTCTTTAAAACGCATCTGAGAATGGGGAATTTCCTGTCGGAGAGTATTTTGGGAACTCCCACATTCAGTAACAGCCATGTCCTTTTTCACAGGGAGAGGGGGGGGGAGCTTTTTCTGCAGTTTCTTCTTTTGTCCGTTTAAAGATTTTCTTTCTGTGAGCGTCTAAGGAACGCATGTGTTGCCCCCTCTTTTAGCCTTGTATCATAAACAATCCTCTGAGATTCCCACAGTCCAACAGCAGATAGAAAAACAATCTTGCTGTGTTTTTTCTGCGTGTGTTTGTGTGTGTGCGCATGTCTTTCAGAGTATTTTGCACATGGAGGGTACAAATCGTTACATTATGTGTTGCTGAGAATCCAGTTTATTGAGCATAAGAAGAAAAGAGACTAAATGAGATACCTTTAAAAAAAAAAAAAATTATAATAATTGTCTGTCGTAGTTTAGTGATTATTGTCAATTATTTAAGTTATGAACCATCTAAGGACCTTTAATCACATGTGGGTCTTCATATTTGACTTCTAATCTCAAATAAGGTTTGCAATATTTATTGACGCAGAGCTCTAATAACTTTTCTCAACAGATTGGCGAGAGGGCAGAGTTCCTGAACAAGTCGGCACAGAAGAGGTAAAAACATACTCAAGCATCATCTGCCAGATCATGTTTATTTCCCTCTAACAAAGCTTTTAGTGGAGCATGTCAACCTTGCAGTTCTGTTGAATAGGAAAAAGAAATGTAACCCAGAGTTCAATTCCAACTTGGGGTTTGCACGTGTCTTCTTCTCAAGGCACTTGTGTGTAATATTCAAAGTGGTCCAATACTGTTCATGCTGACTATCTGCTTCTGCCCAACAGCACAGTGAAGGCGTCTCATGCTCCTGTGGTGTCCAAGATAGACAACAGGCTGGAGCAGTACACCTCAGCTGCTCAGGTTAGCATTTCTTCAACTGTAAAATGACAAATAGGCAGCAGTATGGCATCCACATGGGTGACGCATGACACTGTAGTTACTTACTTAGTTTTTATTTCCGTGTCATGCAAAAACATTTGCCCTATCCCACTTGGGATTACAAGACACAGAGCTGTTTATCAAACATCAAAAATCTAACAAGACTACTTGCAGGAACATATATACAAGACCAAAAGGATACATCAGTTATAACGTATGTACTCCTAAATACCTTAAAATTATATATATTTATGTGCACATTTCAAATATATTGTATAACAAATAGCAGAAGACAAAAAAGAAATGCTATGAGCCCAGTTACTTATCCTCAGAAAGGACTTCTTCCTACACTTTTCCCAACTCGTTCTTAGTGCATCTGCCATGTTTATAAAAAATGTATGTCTTCATTTCTTGTCTTACTAAAAGTATTGCGTGGTTCCCAGTTAAAAATACACAAAAAAACAAAATAAAACTCTACGGTCACAGCCAGATAACAGGGCTAAGGTCATCCTGGATGTGGCGTCAACACCATGTGTTACATTGCAAATAATGTAAAAGACCATTTGAATCCGATTTGAGCAAAACGACGAATCCTGAATTCAGTTACATACAGGGCGGCCAAAAGTACATTTTCTGATCTGATTCCACTCTTGGTATGCAAAAAATGATTTGGTTGCTGTCCTGGGCCTAAAGTTGACCAAAAGTTCCCATCCTGTACAGTGTAGGGATTTGTCACTGTTATTTTTTTTTTTTTTTTAAAGACAGGTATCTGAGCTTTGAACAACCATCACTGCTATTAACCAATTTAAAGCCATCACTTTGTCTCAGCAGAGAGAGAACAAGGAGTCTCGGTCCCCTCGCTCTGGAGCGGTAGATCTTCCCATGGCTACCGACAGCATTCGAAACATCAAGAGCATGTGGGAGAAAGGCAACGTGTTCGGCTCACCTGGCAATGGCGGAAGCCCGTTCAAGGTAAAAGACGAGGTGGTGGAGGATTTGAGAAAGTTAATGAAACTTTTAGTGTGACTGGAGCAGAGAGAGGAAAGAGCCCGATTCACTGGCACTTCCTGCTCAGCCTTGTTGCAGATGACGACCAGGCATAGCTGACCTTTGACCCTATCCAAACAGGAAGCAGCTGTGATGAAGACAGGCGTGGCTGGTCGCATTAACGACTGGCTGAATAAAACCCCGGAGAGCGGCAAAACGTCAGGAGGAAGGCCAACGGTAGGTCGTCGCCGTAGCAACCTGTCGCTGCTGCTAGGAAGTACAGTACATGTACTGTACAGCTCAGGACCTGTAGTGAAATACTTTTTTTAATCAGCTACATAGATTCAGCTGTTTTTTGATTGACTTACATTATGGTATCAATATGTATTCACTTATAAATATGTTTTTCTTTAAATCTAAGGATCTAAACATCGACTTAAAAGGCCCTGAAAAAAATGATTAATAACCTATTTACTATGAGCGGTGGGATCCCACATGAACACACACATTTCTGCCCAACAGTTTTCGTTATTTTTACAAGAAAAATTTGTGTTTTTCTTTTTTTCTTTGCTCTTCTTATTGGGTCAAAGTGGGCGGGGCTTAGTTGGAACAATGTGATGTCACACACTTCCATGCACCAATCAAGATTCAGCAACATTTGAATCAGAATCTGATCGACACAAAGCACCACGCGTCATACTCTGAAAACCAAGCCCACCGTAGGGGAAAACAATCAGTGCCACAAGGGCTTAATATGCCTGTAGCTAGAGTAGATTGTAGATAGTAGATTTCAGCATATCAAAGGATCACTTTTGCACCCTATGTCTACCAGGGGTGCAGTTGATGACGAAGTTAGCTGTAAGCAAGCTAATGCTAGCTCTGTGTTAGCAAGCTACTGTAGTTAGCTAGAATTTTGCAAACATAATAATACATATTACTTTTCTTTTCTACACAGTATGCTATAACACAAGTTGCATACTGTCAAAAGTCTTTAGCTTAACTCATAGAAATATAGTTAGCATAAGCCTTGTCAATGAAGAGCGACAAAGAACTTGATCGCACACAGTTGGTGGGTTGTTTGGTCACTGTCAGTCAAATCCGGTAAAACCACACTAAAACAGTCTTGGATAAGCAAATTAGCTGCATTTTGAGAGTTAAAGTCTTCATAAATAATACATTAGGATGTTTTTTTATTAGTATTTATTTATTAAGTTGAAAGCATTAAATGTTTTAGAGAAAAAAAAAGGTTTGAAATTAAGTTTTTAGGAATTATAAGTGATGTATCCGCTTGAAGTTGGAGTAAAGACGGAACTTGACAAATTGATGCTAAATTGACTTTTTCTTCTTCAAGGTTATGTTAGGTTATTTCTTTCAAAGATTCAGTAGTCAGTTGTGCATGAAAACATCTGAGTTGCATTTATTGCAGCAAACATTCATAATACACTGCTGTACTCTCACTCTTAAATCAGCCCTTCAGTATTGTTATTATCATTTTAATTATGATAATTTCATAATTACTTCTGGTCATGTTCTGTACAGTAGATGTTTTATAACCATTTTCCAATGATGCAGTGGTCATGTCGAGATATTATCAGTCTGGCACCACCTGGTGGCCACAACATAAAGTAACTTTTTGAAGTTTGCTACAGTCCACTCTTCCATCGGTCATAATATACATATACATATACATGTAAATGTTGTAGACTTGGCAGCAGTTTAGTATACAGTGCTACTTAAACATTTTATTGCATGCTTATCATAAGCTTTGCTAGCAGAGTGGGTTTTTTCTTCAGTCCTGCTCATGTGTATATTCTCTCTAACCCATATTTTATACACATATTTATGTTAGAGCTTTCCATGTCGTGGAATGTGCTCAAATAGGTAACACACAGGAGGATATGAAAGAAAACTTTGAATACAAGTATTTCCAAAAGGGCAATAAGAGAATGTTTCTTTCAGAGTTCAAAAATTGGAATTCTTTTGACGAAACTTTCCGAATATTCCCGCCCCTGAATCCTACTTTGCATTGTGATTGAAAGACAATTGCCTCACAGTGATATATCCCCACTTCCTCCTACAAGCAGCTCTCTGCTTGACGGTGTCAGTCAACCTTTGCTCTCGTTCCTCAAGCTCTGTGTCCTCCTCTGTCATTCCTTCTCCTTTACATCCAAGACACTCTGCCATTGCTGCGTAATGACAGCTATTTTCAAATTGACCTACAAATGCCGGGCACTCCGAGCACCGCTGATATGATGCTTTGTCTTTGCCTCTTGTCTTCTTTCTCTTTTGACAGGACCTGAAGCCTGTTGACGTCACCAACAAGAGGAGTCTATGGGAAAACAAAGGGGCCTCTCCAACCAAGGTAGCTATTATTCATTTCTAACTATTCACTAGCATCATGATGAGGAATTTGTACGGTGATCAGAGTACCAGTCTCAACCACCGGGGAAAATCCAAGTGAGCCTCCAGATGAAGTTTTAACTATGCCAAATTGGTTTGTGGTCTTGAAAGGATTTCCCGTGGTTTTCCATAGTTTTCCAGATGTCAATCAAGAGAGCGTTTTGTTTAAGAGATGCTGTAGGAATATTCAAATAATCTCACGATTTTGAGCCTGGTGTCGCGGCAATGGGAGTAACAATCTCTTGTGTTTGTTTTTTGTTTTAAAGAACTCTCATAGCTAGTTGGCCTCAGCATTAAATCTGGAATAATCCCGGAGAGGTAAAGGTGTTATTTTTCTTATCACAGAATGACCTCACCTTCTGCTGTCACACTGTTGACTTCTTGCTCTTTGTTGATGGCAAGCTTGTCTGCTCTGCTGTGGTTCGAGGCTGCTGCTTATTTTAATCATAATGATAATATCTAAGGGTTTTCGGTCCGCAGTTAGGTATTTATGATTTCACAAATGTGTCGTATGTTCTGGCATACTCTCGCTCTGAATCTTATTCCCTTCACACACAAACTCGCAACATTTTAAAGGATGCAATTTTGTAAATACTGAGCAGTAAACATCAATTGCTTTCCAAAATGCATTTATTCAGCAATGAAACTTGTATAGCGTGTGTGCCAAACGTTCTAAGTGCTGTAAAATAAAAGGATCAAAGTGAACACATCAACGAAGCCATAGTAAAGCCAATTTTAAAGCATTACGCCGTTGACTCCATTAACACCCATAACTTGTTAAAGCCGACTCAACAAAACCCAGAAGATTACGGTTCAGTGTAAATTCTGTGTCGTAAAAAACAAGAACCTTTTACAACAGTGCGCCTGTTGTCCAACTGCGGGCTAAATGCTTTTCACAAATGGCTGTATCACATCTCCGCTCCTTCTTCTGACGACCACAACTCACCACTCTGTCCAACTTCACTTGACTTTATATTGCCCTAACGGAGAAACTATTTACAGCCTCCATTAGAAGTAAGACGCCTTGCTGAGTTGCACATTATTGAAACCCTGTTATCACTTCACATTTTCAAACAAGTCTGACTAAACCTGAATGAATTGTCTTATCTTTCATTTATATACGCAGATAAAGCTGTTCGTAGAGCTGCTTAGTTGAAGTGAAGCCCCATGTTTAAAAAAAAAAAGATGTCCCACCTACCCACCTACTTTAGTACAAACCTTCCTTCCTACCATGGTGGAAGTGTGTTCCTGCAGCCAACAGCTGCAGTCCAGACCGGAGGCTGTGGTCCGCCACAGTGAGTAGTTGGGTTGGAGGGCACCAGGCAGTGGTCGCCACTGACGTAAAGAGGGCCCTGGACAGGAAAGGTAGCGGTTAGTGACCTTGTCATTAGCTAACCATGCTATGCTGTGATGTCAGTGAAGGCAAGATGAGCAGGATACCGATCGGTGAGGGAGATCTGGATAGGTGGAAGTGTTAGATCAGCACTTGCTGCTTTTACTCGAGGTTTTGCAGATATGTTTTTTCCACCTTTCTGCATCTGTCTTCCTATGTTACCTTCCTGCCTTCATGTCTTACAGGTGGCAGGCAGAGGGGAGACCAAATCAGTCGCCAACGGTGAGTTTTTACAAGGCACCAAGGTATCATTGTTCTTAGTGTCTGTTGTTGTAACATTCATTTTGGCCACAAAAGGCTGAAGTGCAAAAAACGTGCCTGACGACGACAACAAAAAATCACCTTCCAAAACTTTTCACTGATGCTTTTTCCTGGCAAAAAACTTTTTTTTTTTACCTGTTCTTAATTCATAGACACAGGACATAAAACAATTTAGATCAGACCACCAGGATCACCTGAATTTCTTTTCCCCCTTCTTTCTTTCTTTTCTTCTTGCCTCTCAGGGTTTTCCGTACCGTTCCGCAGGATAGTCATTTTTTCAGAGTTTGGAGGTGTGGCCTTCTCGTTAAGTGTGTCATCTTGTCACTGGCTCTTTTGATTTATACGACACCATGTGTCACGAAACCAATAACTGACCCTGTCATAGCCTCCCTTGCAGGCTTTTTCAGTTTGCTGTTTGGCCTTTCGCACCACAGCATGTTAAGATGCCATTTAAACATTGCTTGCTATTTTAAAATCAGATCTGAGTGCAGCCTCCTCCTCCTTTTGTTCTCCCAACACACAGAAGAGGGCTTTTGGCCTTGAGAGATTCTGCACATGTCTGTTTAATGTGTTGGTTGTTAAGCGCACAGCATCACGCACGCATAGATGCACAACCAATTTCTCCTCTGTAAACCCACTCAACAGCCATCAGCTTTTTCACTCTTTTGTCTAGTCCACTTGTGCTGCACAGACCACAATGCTGCTTCTCTTGTGTTAGTGTTAGAGGCAGTGTTCCTGCCAGGCCGGGTCTGTCACATTAATAGCTGGTATGTTGGAGATTAGCACACCATCACAGTCCGACTCAGAGGATGACAGAGGCTTTGTATAGATTTTGTATTTCTTGCTGCTACAGGACCTGACAGACATTTGACACCACACTGGACCACATGCGAGTTAGCAGCCACACACTCCACATGCTTGGCTCTAATAGAGAACTTCCAAAATAATGTTCACCATTTTCGAAACTTAAATCTCTGGCTGTATTAAATTTAAGAACGATAACTTTCAAGTACGATTATTTTGGCCTCTTGATTCAAAATGAATGGAAAAGGACCAACAGACAGACGCCAGGCTGGTAGCATGGATAATAAGCATATGTAAATATAGTGTCTGTCAACCGAAGTTTTCAAAATGGATATTTACAAGTCAGATTTTTGGTATATGGTTTCCAGCATTTTGGCAGTATGTTGGAGCCAGAAGGAAATGTGAGTTTTGAGTGGAGTCTGGGTGACGCTAAAGTGGGGCGAGCAAGCAGCAACCAACACCGTCTAACAGATCTGTCAATCAAGAAAACACCCCCCAAAATATCCCTCTCAAAGTTGTTGTCTTGTTAATGGAGCAATTTTAAGAATTTTGACCCAGAAACAAAAGCAGTACATTCATTTTTGCTTCCTTGTTTTTAAAAGAAATATAATTGAGAAGAGCTTGAGGGTGTTTTCTATTGAGTTTGATTCAGTCAAAGTTTTATTGAAGCAAACATGAAGCGTCCTTCAAACTGCAGTGCAGTTAACTGCATGTGGTGTTTGTTGCTTGGTTTAACCCTCTGTGTCACAAGGTCAGAGTTATTAACCCACAGCTGTCTGCAGACTTATAGTAGAGCCGCTGATGGGTTCGTTTTGTGTCTTTCACCAGGTATGGGACACTAATGTCTTGAAAGAGCCACTAAAGCTGGGGACCACGACAATCCAAGACTTCCTTTGACTTTGTCTTAAGAACCAAATAACGATCACCCGAGAGGGACCCCAAGAAAACGGAAGGACAGGAGAGACGCTGTCCACGCACTGTACCGAAACAGCATCATATTTTTGTACGGTTGCCACGTGTAGTGCCTTTGCACAATGATTTTTGCTTTCTAAAAGAAACAAAATGCTGTGAAATTTGGACATTTGTAATTACTATTACTAATTACTTTATACAATCCTGCCAGGAAGAAAAAAAAACTAATTAAATTTAGATTTATCTGTTGTACTCCATGCCGACAGTTGGTAGAGACGGAGTAGATGAGTTAAAAGTTTCCACATTCCAAAGAGATGGGTGAAATCAGTTCTCTCCCTCATACAGTACATTTGCCATCTCTTTTTTTATTTATATTTAAAGCAAAAGCTTCACACATTGCTATTTTATTCATCGTTCACCAGTTCAGGATAGAAATATAAGCACTTCTAGATTTTAGCTGATTTCACTTTTATTATGTCTTACCAATAGTGCAGCAATGGTCTGAGTAATATATGTTAGCACATGTGATGTTTTGAATATCATACTGTATCCTATATAACATCTTTATACTCATAACAAAAGGTATTTTTGCTTATTTTGTATCAACTATTCAACAACAGGCAGTTAATTTCGATGGTGATAGGAGTGTTGAATATTCAGAAGGCCATTATGACTTTTATTATCCTTTTTGTCATTTTATTTATGTTTTATTGTGTTTTGTCCTTTTCTATTTCTAGCTGTTTTTGTAGCTTTTGTACCTGTTTGATCACTTTAAAAACTTCAGACATTCCTCTTAAAAAGCAGGCGCACAAGGTGCCTTCGCTGTAGGTTTTACAATGTAGGAAATCGGCAAACCAACCCTCTTCTAAATCTAACTTAACTTCTACTAACTACTTTATTGCCTCTGTGCACACTCTTATGCTCAGCGATCATTTTGTAATTGAGGGCATACAAGTAAAATCAGGGTGCCTAAGCATATAGCAAGATACTAGTACAATACAAGGATATTTACCACTATGTAAGTCTTCTGGCCTTATGATTGCAATGAAAACATTTATGACAGCTGAGGTACAGTACATGATGGCCTCAAAGCAACTCCGTATGATATTAAGACTTGTGATTTTCTTGTTTATTTTTCACTGACATGGTCTTAAGTAGCACATTCCCTTTCATAGTTTTTGTGCGGCACAAGCT
This sequence comes from Bovichtus diacanthus, assembly GCA_943590825.1. Taxonomy (NCBI): domain Eukaryota; kingdom Metazoa; phylum Chordata; class Actinopteri; order Perciformes; family Bovichtidae; genus Bovichtus; species Bovichtus diacanthus. Next base: position 2,346,848 of record CALSBV010010890.1, on the reverse strand, counting down.
TTGATACTATTAACGGTTTGCCGGGGCATTAAATTGATCAATGTTACTGCTCAAAAGTGTGACAATCACATTCCATGGCTCCTGAAAAGAGCAGGGGAGCTTGACCAAAATATTTTCAAGCGTGATTTAATGTGACATTTATGTTGTTGTGTTTAAATACAGTGGTTTCATAATGCCGTACTGTTGTGTTTTTTTTTACAACCTTGTGTCCATTGTATGTTTTTTAAAGTTCTTCCATGTTTAACCAGACCCTTGTTTGTGTAGCGCAAAGCCTATGCAAAACACACTATCTGTAGCCTCTCTAAACACTCCCAATGTCATACAAGTGGGCAGTTTCCAACTGGATGAATGTTTTAAACATTGTACGCTTCACTCAAACAGCAATAAAGACATTGAGGTATTCCACATTAAGTTTCCTTCCATTATTCTACTATGGAGCACATTATTTACTGCGTATACCCGTTGTAGCACAGGGTGTTGAATCACTCATCTTATTATGGAGTCATGATGTTCCCTGTCAGTGTTTTACTGTTATGTATGATGTTTTTGGATTAATATTACTGCTGCTGTGTATGTTTCATTTTATTGCTGTAGATGTTTATGGTTGTGCTAACTCGTGTGTATATACTGTATACAGGTACTGTAATCTACAGCAATGCATCATATTCTATAAGATCATCATATGTTTGTTGTGCCGCTGTCCTGTGAGAACCACGTATTTCTAAACAATCAACTTTTCATGAGCTCAGAAAAACGGCTGTTTTCAGCTTTGTGGACGATGCAACTGATCCAAGAGGCTTTTAAAAGACTTTATTTAGCTTAAGAAGTAAGCATATTATCGACCCATAAAGGAACACTTCATCCTTCAGTTTATCACAAACATTCAAAATCAGCACATCTGGAGATTGAAAAGATCTGCAGCTGTCAGATGTAGTGCAGTAAAAAGTACAATATTTGTCTCCCAAATGTAGTGTATTAGAATGTCTACCATTTATAGTAATTTCAAATCAAATTAAGTATAAGTACCTCAATATTGTACTTAAGTACACAACTTGAGTAAATGTAGCCTACTTAGTTACCTTGCACCACGTGAAACACGTGGTGGTTAAACACTAGCAAAGCCCCACTTGTCTTTATGGTCAGCCTACCGACTAATTTAGAAATGAATACAATTCTGGATTAAGGTTGCTGTTATTTTTATCATAATTCAACAATTTAAGGTCAGTGGCTTATTGAATAGTTTTTAAATGGCGTTTTTAATGCCACTTGCCTGGAGTCTTACACACTGTGTCAAGTGGATGGCACAACTCTGATGCCACGTGCGACTGATTGCCCTGCTGCAATTTGATTGGCTGTTAACAGTATTAACAGCCAATCAATCTTAACTGTCAGAAGTTAGTATTTCCTGAAGACACGAACTGCGGTCACCGTGAACAATGTGAATTATCTCCTACAGCACAAATGTGAAAGTCTGCCCTTTGAAGAAAAAATTAAGATTTAACAACTCGCAGCCCACGGGTCGAGGGGTATTTTTTATAAACCAAGCCTCTGGTAAAATAGTGTCAATGTAACGGGGAGTGGTTCTCCAGTAAAACATGGCTAACTGCTAGTTTAACAGAGACGTTTTATTAGCTTCCGGTGTGTTATTCAGCGGGAAGGTACCAGGGCATACAAATGGAGGATTGAGCGGCACATTGAGTTATGTGCACTGGGATTATCACATGTCAAACTGTGAAATGGGAACTAGAATGTCGATAATATGTCAAATTGTAGACTTGTGGAATTTTCTGAGCTAACTAACTTTGTTAGAGTCGCTAAATGTGGTTGCAGATAGGTGGTAAAGTAAGAAAAATAATGAGCATTTTGCTTTATTCTAACCACGTGATTGGAAGGTAAAGGGAAAGTATAGATGTAGAGAGAGTTTATTTTACAAGCTTAACATTTAATTACTTGGTTAACAATATTATTTTTGATGTATTCAGCTATGTTTTGATTGTAGTAATACCTTTTTACTAACCGAATGTTTCATATTGCCAATCAGCCCCATGGCCATATAATGTTAGTGTCAATCAACACAAAATAACTAAATACTATGACAGTCATTTTTGAGCAAATATTTAAAAAATAATTGCAGTGCTTGCGGATTCTGTGACGGAGGATTTGTTGCTTTTCTCTGTTCTGTTGTGGTAAATTAAATATCTTTCGGTGTTGGACTGTTAGTTGGACATCGCCATGACTTTGGGAAGATGGTAAATTTCTGCTTTTTTCTGACATTTTAGAAACTAAAATATGAATCTCTTCATAATGAACAGATTATCCATAGGAAGAAACGGTTGGAGCCCTAATGGCACTTAACATGTCATGTAATATAATATCAAGCACGGGTTTAAAAGGACATAAATCACTTTCATGCCTTCATTGACTGTCAGAAATATTGAAATGAGTATGTTGCGTGCTTGAATAAGCACGCAACATACTCATTTCAATATTACAGTAGAATTACTGTACATAGTCTACTCCGATTTAAGCACAAAGCAGCTGTGTCGATTCTCAAAAGAAACTATAATTAAAAACGAATACTTGATAAGATTCAGCAGCCAAATAATACTTTAGATGAGGAAAGTTTTATTTCCGATTTTTGGCCTTGAGTGTAGCAGATTACAAGGAGCCCTTGAAGGCAGCATTCCTCTCCAGGTGTAACTCATCTTTTGCCTCCAACAATAGAACTGACAATCCCAACCAGTCATACAAGAGATATGTGGTCACATGATGGACAGGGCTGTATTAAGTGTGCTTTGTGGTTGACGAGGTTGATGATTGAACTTGTCTCTGTCTGGATGGGAAAGAATCAGACCTGAATTTGCTGCTAATCCCATCTCTTCCTCAGGGATATACAGGAGGTAAGATCTGAGTAAGACCTCTGGGTGTGTGGCACCAAAAAAGGTCAATAAACATGTTGCATTGTGTTTGAATTGCCATTGAGATAATTTGCCATTTTTTAATAAAACAGAATGACTAATACATAAACCTCCTCAGCATGAACTAACAACTACACAGTTGTGAATGCAGAATTAAATTGGCTCAGCCTTTGCCTAAGTAGACTCTTAAAGATTTTATGATGGCTTTTTTTGATGTGTTCTGATCTGAGCAGTGCATATGCTGGTGAAGAAGGTGCTAAGCTTGCCCCTGAGACTGCCGTGTTGGTAGCATGCTTTGGCTTAATGCTGCCTAATGCTGAAACCAGCACCCGCAACATTCCTGCCGCTGTGTTATTTTACAGTTCCAGCCAGACGGGGACTGACCGCATGCATTAAAGCAAATACACGTTTAATACCCCAGCCATGACAACCCTCATACACTGAATTCTTTCTGGGTTTCCAGTCGGTGCTTTTCTTCAACCAGATGGTATTCTTCCGTTTGTCTTCACTTTCTCCTCTTCACATTTCTCTTTCCTCATCCTTTTTGATGTCAACTGCTCAATCTGAAGACACAAGTAACAACCACACAGGGACACAAGCCACCACAGTGTTTTATATTTTATCATATATATATATATATATATATATATATATATATATATATATATATA